>CM039476.1:13784514-13827029 GCA_022433065.1 Begonia loranthoides | reverse complement strand
TGTGATGATGATGAGCCTTTCTTGTTTTGTCTTCTCTTATTTTTCTTGTTAGAGAATGTATGGAGATATTCATTGACATGGATGCTTTCTTCCTTCTAAAGTTCTTGAGTTAGGCTTGATTAACTTGGTCGACTCAACCCCAACTCGCCCTAATTTTGGACTTTGGCCTTTTAACTGAGTGAGCCCTCGTCGGCTTTCGATTCTGTTTATAAGACTAAAATCGAATTGATCACTTGGCAAAACCCAACTAAAATATACGGTCATATGTCCTTATCAAACTAAGTATCTGCGAACACTCACATTTTCATGTGTTAGCAATACTTTCGCGGATATACCTCATGCGTAGTCACTCATCCTTCAAAAACCAAGTATCATCGGACACCTTCACTGCCACGAGCACAAAACACATCCGCGGCCACCAACAGTTTTGAGGATACACTTCATGCGCGGTCACTCATCTTTCTGAAACCAAGTATTTGCAGACACCCACATTTTTGCTGACACAAACACATATGTGGTCACCAACACTTCTGTAGATACACTTAACTTTTCTAATAAAAAAACGTCATGATAACAATAAATTCTTTTAACACTAAATTACCAGAAATTCATCACTAATTTAGTAACACAACAATAGAAAAAACTGATATATAATATAGCATGACATAAATTGTAACATAATATACATAGTTTTTTGGGTGTTGTAGTTGGTCTGTTAACTATGTATTTCTATGTACTTCTAGTTCTGTGTTTGTGATGTTTTAGAACAATTGTCATGGTCGATTAAACTTTTTCATTAGTTTAATCTGATAATATATTTTTGTGTGGTTAATTTGAAAAAATATTTTCTATTGGTTAATTTGATAATACATTGTCCTCTGGTTAATTAGAGAAAACATGTTCTTTTGGTTAGTTTGACAATACTGTATTTTTACTTAGCAACAGAAGCTTCAAACTACCAATGAACTCTTAGGTAGTCGTGAAACTCCTCTTCCTCGCAATTGTCGATTTTGTAGAGTTATCTATGACACTGTTTTATCGTCGAAGTACGTCTCTTGATGAACTTGAAGTTCGTTTCTCTAGTTCTGAACTCGAACCTACTTCAAACGTGCATCAATTATTTTAGATGTGCAGCTAAAATACGTTAGATATTTAACAGACTCTTTAATGGTGAGGGTAGCGTTGGATAGGGGTGGGCATTTCGGGTTTCGGTTCGGTTCGGGACGGCCGTGAACCGAATAATCGGTTCTCGGTTCCGAGAAGCTGGTATTGAACCCGGAACCGATGGGGAACGGAACCGAACCCGGAACCGAGGTCGGTTCCGGGTCTGGAACCGGCTGTTCTCGGTTCCGAGAAGCGTCCTGCCTAAAAGTACAGATTGCAGAAATCAAATAGAGGCTCGTCGGAGAAATCAAACAGAGGCTCGTCGCAGGCTCATCGCAGGCTCTGTAGTCGTCGCCGCACCTCTATAGTCACCGCACCTCTGTAGTGTCGTCCCACTTCTCGGTTCCTTCCAATGTCGAGCTTCCAGATCGGGGATGCGGTTGTCTCCCGACTCCGTGAAGAACAGATCTGTCGCAGCTTCTCTGTCATCGCAGCTTCTGTCGTCGTCGCACGCAACTTCGCAGTCGTCGTCGGCTCGTCGCACTGTACCTTAGCAGCTTCTGTCATCCTCGCAACTCACACGCACCTTCGCAGGAATCGCCGTCACCTTCTCGATTCCTTCCAGAATCGGGGATGAGGTTAGGGGTAGATAATTAGGAAATAGTGGGACTGTCGGTTCTCGATTCTTCTCACAACTACCCGAGAACCGAACCCGTTTTTAACCCCAATACTCGAGAACCGACAGAGACTCTTTTCTTAGAACCGATGATTGGAACCAAACCGGAACTGACTGTCAGTTCCGGTTCGATTCTCGGTTCTTGTCGGTTATTGCCAATCCTGGCGTTGGGAGGAGTTGATAATAAAATTGTAAATGGAAAGTAGCGGTAACATTTTTATAATTATCCTATTTTAAGGTAATACTTCCACGTGGCATAATACTAATGGAAGATGAGACGGATGCGGGATTGTAGGACAGAGATTGAGCACACCGAAGAAAAACTCGTTGGATGGCAAATTCCTCATAAAAACCCACAAATGTTCAGAGAAAGACTCCTAACTCCTCTCTGGTTGGTTGGCTTTGAGGTCGTCTTCTCTTGAATCGCTCACCTTTTCCGTTTCGATCGTAGCGGAGACGAGGAAGAGCTGTAATTAGCATTCGCCGTGAAGCAGACAAATAATGGCGGATCAGCTCACTGACGATCAGATCTCTGAGTTTAAGGAAGCCTTCAGCTTGTTCGACAAGGATGGCGATGGTCTGTTATGTCTCTCTTTCTTTCTTGTATCTATCTGAGCTTGGATTTGTTTTGATTACGTTTTTTATATTGTTGTTTCCTTCTTTTCAGTCGAGTCCCGAATTTTTGTTGACAATGATTTAATAGATCCGTCGTGTTCGACATGATAATGATAGATCTGAGTCACGGAAGATCTTTAATGACCTTGCATTTGGCCATTTTCGTTTTAATATGGATCTGCTGTGACGGCATTGAACTTATAGTAAATGCTATCTCCTCTGAGATTTTCCCGATCGGTTCGATTTAATTTACCTCTATGTGTAATTATCCGCTTCTGTTGCTATACGGATAATTGAAATGGAAAGGAACTATATTCTCCTGGCATCAACTTAAATAGTCTATTTGTAGCACTTCTTTCTTAAATTGGACGTCAGAAGTGCGATATTTGGATGAGGCTTTCTCTTTCCCCGTGGCGTTAGATTTAGATTGAATCTTGAGAAATTTAGTCCACCCAGTAGAAGCGCATGGCAAAGTTTTTTTGATGGGCTAAAATTAGTTTGTAAATAAGATGTGGTTTTTCTTTCTTGTAATACTTGGTGGTACTTGTTCGAATAATAATTAGGCTTTTACCATTTCATGCAACTACTTTAGGAGTTAGAAGTGATCCTAAACGATGGATTTTTATATGCATTTCTTGTGTGCTATGGTTTATTTATAATACTTCATCAAATAGTTGATTTGTAGAAAAGTTCCTGGACAAAGAAATAGATGTATTCACTTGCATTGAAAGTATTTGCGCTTATAGGTTGCATCACGACTAAAGAGCTTGGGACTGTTATGAGGTCACTTGGACAGAACCCCACTGAAGCTGAGCTCCAGGATATGATTAATGAAGTTGATGCCGATGGTAATGGAACCATCGACTTCCCGGAGTTTCTAAATCTCATGGCAAGGAAGATGAAAGATACCGATTCAGAGGAAGAATTGAAAGAGGCATTCCGTGTGTTTGACAAGGATCAAAATGGATTCATCTCTGCTGCTGAGCTGCGCCATGTAATGACAAACCTCGGGGAGAAACTCACCGATGAAGAAGTTGATGAGATGATCCGCGAGGCTGATGTTGATGGTGATGGCCAGATAAATTACGATGAATTCGTCAAGGTGATGATGGCTAAGTGATGAATAACATAAAAAAAAAAATCAAAAACAAAAAAAATAAGGTTGATTGATGATTGTATCCCTAGTTTCATTTTGATTTTGAACTTCATAACGAGTGTTCGGCACAAACCTCAACTCCAATAGACCATCCATCGAAGGACTCAGGTTTAACCTGTGAGAAAAGGGTTTGTGCTGTTTTCGATCTGTTTTTCTTTTGATTTATGGTTGTTGTGGACTTGAGGAATGAAATGTTTCAATGTCAATGGATCATTTATGCCATTACTACACTCATTCTACCAACAATTAGTCTGGTTTATTTGACAGTCTTCTGGCGAAATTATGTGCATCTGGAAAGATTATTCATGAACATGCAATGCTTTCATGACCTCTGCAGGTACATCATTGTATGAACTAAAAGTTGCAAAGTTTGATGAATTAGAAGTTGAGAGTTTGCCTAGAAATTGTTTGATCTATGATTATTCTTTCATTCTTGCTCAAAATGTTCGTGTTTATCCATTATGCTTTTGTAAGCTCTACAATTATATTGGTGAACTATTACACACCGTCCCCAATGGACTACTAGCCAAAGCTTTTCATTTTTCTCATTTGTATTACTGTAATGAATTAGTTAAGTATATTTGTGTAATTTCTTTCAATATTAACGTAAACAATTCAGATTTTGGATATAGTGATAAATTATGTTGAACAGTTAATGTTTAGAGAGATTTCTTCATCTTCATTGGTCATTCTTGCTTGTTTTGATTTGTATGTGTCGGTTTGTTTCTGATGGAGTTGTTGAGCTGATATATTTGGTTTTTTGGTAGATGATCATGTCTGTGTAGGGTTGTCACAATCCGCAAGGGGAGTCTAGGCAGAACAATCAATCTTCGAATGGAGTCCAACTAGCTGACTTAAGTACTTTGAGTGGCTTGCACCAGTTGACTTGAACCAACTTAAATAGTCATATCCTTCAACAAGATAAGTGAAATTTCACATGGGTGACTATCAAATAAATAAGGTTGGGGAAAATATAAACTACACAACAAGATAAAATGTGCCTGTAATAAATTATAGGGAAATTAACCACAAAAATCTTGAATTTTGGGGTTATCGAGAAGCTAAATTTTGAACAAAGTTTGTTAACAACAAAAATTTTAAACTATGGTAAATGAACAATGCAAATTTGTAGTCTTGTTTTTCGTTAAAAGACATCTCATGGGCATCTGCGCCACTTGTAGACATCTTTTTTATTAACGTTTGTAGATTGATGGATGTTTTTCATAGGTCATAGACATCCATGTATACCTATTCGCACAAAAGCGGATCTCAGTACTAAAATAAGCGTACTTCCGTCAAAAGTGGATTAAATAAAAGAAATCACAAGAAATTGTGGATTATGCCTTGGGATAAAGTTCATCAAAAGTAAATCTCATCAATTGATGGGTGAGAGCAAGGAATAATGCAATTGGTGTTTTTACGCTTAAAAAATGTATGATGAACTTACGTTTCAAATAAAGAGTTATGACGAAGTTCACACCTGTTCACGACATATAAAAAGCCGACATGCTTCTGCCAAATTGGTGGCAACCAATAATTGGATATGTTCAAAATTGAGGCCACATGGGACCCCTAGTCTTACTAGAAATAGATGACAATGAATGAAATCTGGAAATTGAACGAAAAGGATGACGACGAACAATATAAATAATTATGGTTGTATAAAGAGGAGATTCGCAGACCCAATTGTGACAACACATTGGTTGTTAGCTAGATAAGAACGATCTTACGCCCTATTCGATATTTCAAACGATGTACATATGTTTGGCTACGGGCAAGAGAAGTCTGCTGGAGTGTGATAGATCTGTCATATGCTTGAATGATTGCCACTTGAAGGGTTCGTGCCTAGGCCAGTTGCTCACATCCGTTAGCATTGACATCTGTGTTGGAATTTATCCACTTGTCATTGCAGTGATTGAAGCAGAATGCAAAGACTTGTGGATTTGGCTTCTACAATTGTTGCTCATAGATGTAGACAGTGTTTCAGGCAGGAGATGAACCTTTATTTTTTATCGACAAAAGGTATGATTTATTGCCTTCTAAGGTCTGCTTGTGTTATGCGTTGCATGGGCACATTTATCTTATTACACTTGATTATTTTTTGTAGGGATTGGTGTCTGTCATCGAAGAATTTGCACCATCAAATGAACATCGCTTTTCCTCAAACACATGTATGCTAACTTTAAGAAACAACTTCACAGCAAGTTATACAAAGATGCGATGTGGAGCGCATCTAGGGCCACAACATCAGCGCACACTCCAACATTTTTTCGTAGAAAACAATTTCAATAAAAAGGAGGTCACTCTCGGACCCTAACATATTGATTGCCTACAAGGCATGTAAGAGAACGACAACAATCCGAAGACCCAATCCGTCATATGAGTTAGAATGAAAGGACTGTCTAAAAACCAATAAGCATTTCGATCGCACAAACAAAATACCCTGACAAAGTTTAGGGATTCAAAACCCAAGGACGCGCCATCATTGTCTTATCCATTTCATCGTATAAACAAAACACTTCCACGTAGTAGAAGGCGTATAGGGATATCCTCGTGTTGTTTTGACTTTGAAACCGTTTAAAACAACAAGAGGTTCATCCGCTAATGCACATGTAGCAACAAAAGAATGTACCTACCATGCATAAGGTAAACATGTAAAACTGACATACATATAATATAAAAATATACGTGTTGTTAAACATGACATGCTGATTTTCATGTGATAACATACACAAATAAAGTTTTGAAAGTTATGATGCAATGTAGTATAGTATAAAATCCCTAATTCAGCAACAATTGCTTTTCTTACTAGTTAGAGCAACTACCTCTGGTACCGGCTTGTAATTAGAGAAATTGTCGGAGCCTTTAACAAAACAAGGGTTAGAAACTTTCCTCCAAGCTACGAGAAACAAGTGGATGAGCCCTTAACCGAGCTTAGGAATCCAAATTGAAGCCTAGACAACCCAACTTAAAAAATAGGACGTTGTGTAGACGATAGGACAATTGCTAGGGACGAGTAGAAAACACAGCATGTAATGACTCAGATTTTCGTCACTTTTTGAAAATGTTTTAAAATTCAAGGAAAACGTGTAAGAGTGTGCCTAATCAGGACTGCTACCAACCATTCATAAAAACTCGTTTATTTAATAGAAAATGCGGAAGCGTTAAAATCATGTATTTTAAAATACTACGGAAGCGTAAAGAATTCAAAGGAAATAAACTGAACATTTAATTACAATTTAAGAAAAGAAAACTTAATTTAAATTACATTACAACCCAAATTATCTTCGCTTCTCGTAGTCTGGCCAACCACAAGCTCGTTCGTGCAAATCCCTCATCCACTGCTCCTTCAGTTACTTGAAAATTCCATGCGTCGTGTGTACCTACACCGCAAGTAAGACGTCAGCCTAAAAGCTCAGTAAGAAAATGGGTTTATGCATATGAAATGCCGCTCTTTAATTTTTTGGAATGGGTCCGCCCCAAATCAATCTTTTAATTACGTATATTAGGAATGATACGTGTTTTAGGAATGGCTCGTACATGGAGAGTGGAGTTTGAGGAATTCTATGTTTCTAATTAGTTATATTAATTGGTCTGGGATCCCGATATGAGAAGGATTAATTCTTTCTCACTCAAGGCGTGTGGCCACCCCTTGGTGGTGTTCCTAATTGTTTCTATCGTCGTGAGACTATCCTAAACGTACATACAACATATTAGAGAGTTCATATAAAACATAACGAATATAAAAATGCACGACAATGCATTAAGAACAATAATATGCTTGAGAGTTTATAACCTAATTTATTAACATGCTTATATTAATTAACTCGTTTAGATTACTAAATTGATTAGATTAACATGCTTGACAAATTAAGGATTGGGTTAACATGCTCAACACATTAGATAATTACACTAGTTATAATCACTCGAATTAAATAACATGCACATGAGATTCATTCACAACAGGAATTGTGCAAGCCAACATATCAACAGAGAACGTATAGAAAATCATACAGGTTAACACCAACAAACAATAAAGAGACACACTAAATTGATTATGTGCTTAGAATGCTAGTTAATTGGATTGATTAACATCTTTTAACCATTTAATCAATAACTAGTAAATTAGTTAATCTATTAATTAACCTACTTATTAATTAAGTTAATCTTAACATGCTAAATTAGTCAATTCATAGACTGATCACCAACCAATTTATATTTAAAAGGCAACCAAACTAATAATGACTAATAATACAAGCAGAGCTATGAACAAGGCAACCAATAACTAACAATAAAACTAACAGGAAGCTAACAACAAACTAATAACCAATCAATAAAACTAACAACAAGGGAAATATCACAGAGAGCTAAGGCACAACAATGTACAGGCTAACAATAAGCAACATCCAAGGAATAGCATAGCAGATATCGCAGAGCAACGTAATAACCTACTGAGTGCTAGCATTCTAAACTATCGCAATAGATAGTGAGCATTTAAAGGGAGAATACAGAGAACTAACCATACAAGCATCCAAACATACAACAAGGAAGCATATAAAACACACAGACTCTACCACGCACGCACGCACTTGCGGTGTAGGGCCTCCACCTGGCCAAGTGTACTTGTGGTGTAGGGCCTCCACCTGGCCAAGTGTAGGGCCTCCACCTGGCCAAGACACACCCAAGTCTTACCTTGAGCTATTCACGCGTTAGCACCAAAACTTTATCTTGTCTCTCTTTCGGATACCAACAGGATAGGACAAACCCGAGAGCAGGGCGGCTCCAACTTCCTGCACACAACTCTCCTTCAGCTCCTGCCTTTTCCTCCAAAGAAAACTGGACAGCAACCAATTTATTCTCCATTTCTCTCCTCTGTCAAAATCAGTAGTTGAGTCCCCCCTCCAGCACATCCGACCAACATGCCCAGCTTGTTAGAGTGTGTTCGCCCTGCCAACATTGTCGTTTTCCAACGCAGCAAGAACTAGCCTTTGATGGGCCGGACAAACCGGGTACCTAGATGCAGCTGGGTCGGAGCACCCATCGCAGCCCAACTCGTCCAGTCCACCCAATGACCCGATCACCTCTGGCCATCGCAAACCGTCGTCCCGTTCGTCGCTCGCCGACCCATCGATGTCGTTGCTCCTTCTTCGTCGCCATTCGGTCATCACCGGTCACCGAAAACGACAGAACATTGACACCCGACGCTGCCCGACCAGACCCGAGCCCTAATCGTCTTGACGTTTGCATCATCACTTTGCCAGCAGCCGCATGCCGTCATCGTTCCTCCGCTTGGGCTCGCCATCGCCTGACCCGTCTCCCTCTTGCTCTCGGCCCCGCTCCCTCTCCCTTATCTCTTCTCTCTTACCCTTGTCTCCCTCTCATCTGCTCACCCTTTTCCCCCAACGAATGGCTGAAGGCCATTCATTCGGCCCAAACCGGTTCACTACGTGAACCGGTCCAATTCTACCCAATTCACCCTTTACGTTTTCCTTTATTTTAAATCTCCACTTAATTAATCTCAATAATTCCTAATTCCTTAAATAATCCAAAAATTATAATTAATTAAATTACTATTTATTTTAATTACCCATATTTCCATTTTATCTTCAATTAATTACTCCCCTTAAGTAATGTTAATTATCATCAAATAAACAAAAACGTCCTTGAAAATACCCCGATAATGGTCTAACTTAAAAAATCGGGGTGTTACACAGCAATCGACCCTGTTTTTGAAAGGGTTGTTTGGACCCTACTGTGGATGACTAGACCACTTTGAAGATGTCTAGCGCAGATGCTTGAAACTTGCTTATAAACGTTCAGTCTCATGGCAATTTCTCGATGTGACCCGAGTTTCCTCTATAGACAACTGGTGCAGAGGCCCAGAATATCTGCCAGTGAACGCCTGGTCTTGAGGCTATTTTGTAGTGCAGATGCATAGATTTTTGTCGCGGACGACCAAACTTGCATCATCCTTAGCGAATTCGAACATGCACTCTCATGGTTGACCGGACAACCCAAGTGGTAGACCGGGGATGACGTTTCTAATAGGAAATTGCAAGGAAACTCATCCCTTTTTGTCAATTTTCACTTCTAATTAGTGCAAAACCCTGCAAAAACCTTAGGCAAAAATAATGAAGGAACAACCAAGAATCTCAAATTTTCAAGCTTAATTCAAACTCAACATAAATAAAAAACTTTGAATGAGAAAACGAGGGTTAGAAATTGATGCACCTTTGAAAAACCTTCACAAACTTGAAAATAAAATCCTTATGAACACAAATCTAGCGTCGGAACTCGCTCTTGCATGAATCGATTTCCTCTCTCTCTCTCTCATATGCGAATGCACAAAAGGAAGGGTCCTCTTTCCCTTTTTAAATTAAATATTATTTTTATTAAATTATTTAATATATAATATATTATATAATAATCTAATTGATATTGATAGAAAGGGTTGATGCCAAAGTTGCAGCAGGGTGTGGTTGTTCTCCGATTTGACTTTCTTTTAGAAGTTTTTGAGGTTGGTAAGAGGTTGGAGAAGGTTTATGATGCCAATTACAGGAGTTTTGAGGAGAAGTTGCTAAGAAGGATGAGAGAAAAATGAAGAAAGAACTAAGACAAATGGAAAGGGCATGTGTCTAGTGGAAATCATACTTCTAGTGTCAGCCGTGAATTGTCTGCTAGGGTTCATTATAGTCCATACAACTGCCATGTGTGTAGACAACCTGGGCATCTAAGGAAAAATTGCCCACAGAATCAACATCAACCGCATGTTAGTCCTTTTCGTCGTCTCAGGGTAGTGCAACTCGGACTACTCTTGGGAAAGGATGTGGTTCTTGTAGACAATCCTTCCAGTAGTATCTGAGGTAACAGACTTTCTTTCACCAATAGCCATTAGGACTCCGACCATCCTACTATTTGTAATACCAGCCGACCAATCTAGATTTCCATAGGCAGACTAAGTATCCACAGAGTTATGGATCTAGTCCTTATCTACAGTAGAAGTCAGGAGATTTTAGGGAGAAGTCCCTTTAGAGCATTAGAGCTGGCCCTAGTTCTATGAAGGATGGTTGGGAGAAGGGGCACATAGGCAAGGAAAAGGTCTTGGGTAGGCTTATGCAGCTGGTGAAGTTGAGAACTTTTATGGTTAGAAGGATTAGGACATCTTTCCTGATATTATCCTTATCTCCATTGGTTCTCAACACTCTTTTAAGTGTCTGGAGTGGAATGTCTTCTGTGTGTAGGTCTGTTTGTGTAGTCATTGACAAATGCAAGTTTTTTCCAAACTTAGTCATCTAGTTGATTAGTCATTTGATGTGATTCTTGGTATGATCTATCTAGTTCTAGGTGCTACTCCAATTTCCATTCCAGCTTATAAGATGACACTTGTAGAGTTGACATATTTGGGGACTCAGTTGGATGAGCTGATGGAGCAAAGATTCATCCAGGAGAGCATGTCGCCTTGTGGTGCTCCAATTCTATTTGCAAAAAAGGCGGATAATTCTTTACAACTTTGCATTGATTATTGAAAGCTGAACAAAATTACTATGAATAACAAGTATCCATTGCCTAAGATTGACGAATTTTTTGATTAGCTTGGTAGGCCTTGATATTTCTCCAAAATCAATTTTAGGTTTGAATATCATTAGATGAAGATTCGCAAGGAGGATATTCAGAAGATAGCTTTTTTGGACGAGGCATAGGAATTTCAAATTCCTGGTCTTACCTTTTAGTTAGACCAATGCCCATGTTGCCTTCATGGATCTTATGAACCGAGTTATTAGATCATTTTTAGATTGGTTCATCATGCTTTTCATTGCGATATCTTGGTGTATAAGAAATCTCGAAGTCAGCATCAGAAGCATCTTTGGATTGTGTTGTGTAGACTTTAAAAGATCACCAATTGTATGCCAATAGGGAGAAATGCAAGTTATAGATGTTCAAGGTAAATTTTTTGGGGCATATCATTTATCGTGTTGGGATTTCTGTAGATCCTGCAAAAATTAAGGCAGTTGTGCAGTGGTAGCCTTCTAAAAACATGTCTAAGATTCACAGTTTTCTTGGTCTTGATAGCTACTATCGTTGTCTTGTGGAGAATTTTTCTTCGATAGCTGCGCTACTGACCATGCTAATGAGGAAAATGATACAACTTGAGTGGGATGACCATTGTCAGAGTGCGTTTGAGGAATTGAAGCAAAGGTTGACGAGTGCGTCAATTCTGACAGTACCTGACAGTGAGCAATCCTATACAATTTATACTAATGCATCAGGAGTGGGTCTTGGATGTATTCTGATGCAGTAGGGTAAATGTAGTGACCTGTTTTCATACACTTAAAACGTTGCAATTTAAAACACATTTTCTTTGTAAAATGCTTAAGATTTAAAACCTTACTTTTAAATCAAATCCTTACATGAAATTGTGTAGCGGAAGACTTTATCCTTGATTTCAAAACTCGTTCCATATCAATAATATAAAACATTTATCCAATTCCAAGACCATACTAAATTCTTTGCCACATTTATAAAACATAGTTTGCATAGGTATGAAAACAGTCACGTATGTTGTTAAGATCTATTACAAAACATTTACACAAGTGTCAAAATACATATACCAAAATATATTACATTGAGCCATAATCCACCAATCAGTTTGCCAACAACACAAAATGCTCAATGTAGTAATACCCCATAAGTTGCATTCTTCCCCATAATCTCATCAGTGGATAAGATCATCGCCTATATCACAAGACAATAATTATTAGTCTAATGCTCTGTATGAGATATGAAAGATGTTATACTCATGCTATGTAACTTTTAGAAAACATATGCAATTTCTTTTCTTTACCTTTACAATTACCTTTACCTTTATATTTAACTTTAATTTTACTTTCACTTAACTATTCAGGCGTTGGAAATATCGCCGTATAAAGTAGAGTGACACCTAATGATCCGCACAGGGTAGCCGACTCAAGAACCCACACTTCTCAACGTCTATTTATGTTTATTTTTATTTTCCTTTAGTTTCACTTACCCATACAGGCACTAGAGGTATCACCGTACAAAGCAGAGTGACACCTAATGACCCACGCGGGCAGTCAACTCAAAAACTTAGACCTCTTGGCGTCTATTTATGTTTATTTACATACAATGTCAATTTCATTTTTAAAACCTATGCATGAAACACTTATGTATACATTTTATCAAACCATGATGCATGAGAATGCATATGACAATACAATGCACATAATCATCCACACAATTCATATCACAACAACCTTGTACATTTACTACATCTAACATTTTAGTCTTTTTCTATCATATCCAATTCTTATAGCTAATAACATGTGAACATACAATTTGTCACACCACAACATCATAATACCCTTATATATATACAAAATATCAAACATTTTTCTGAAGTTCTTATGATGTAGGCCAAAGGCCAAAAACACACAATATTATTAGTCTTTTTGTTAGACTTAGTTTTATTTTGATGATGACTAAATGGTTTAATTTGATAAAAGTAATAAGTTGGTTAATTGTGTTTTTATTGATAATGTATTTAATGTTTTATTCATTATATTTATATTCGTATTTACTGAAAATACCCTCACAACAAGTATTAAGTTGTGCTAACGTGTTTATCTAAGTCCATATAGTGCATTTATATCATTTGGGACTTAGACAATATATTGAAGATGTTTTGGAGTTATGTGGTTGTGGTTGGTATAGTTCTAGTCGACCAAAAACAGCTCCCAGCATTTTTGGTCACACCCCGGTCGAGCAAGGTCGAGTGACGTGTCCGAAAAGTAAATAGATTCATTTGAAAGGTTTTGGACGCACCGCGGTCGAGTTGGTCGACCTAAATGTGCCCAAGTTCGAATATGCCAATTTTGCCATTTTTGCAGTCGAGCCGCGGTCACAAGAATTGAAGATTTGATCAACCGAAAAGTGCCAGCAAAAAAATGAAATTACAAAAGGAGTGGTCGACCGAAAGTCAGGACCAGTCGACCTCTAGTTGAAAAACTTGCATACCGAAGATAAGTTAACAGACAGCGGTCGACCGCTGTACAGATCCAGTCGACCGCTGCCAAAGGGATTTCACCAGAACTCTAGCAGTTGGATTTCCAATGGTCATATTCTCCAACGGTTAGATTCGGTCGACCAAAAACGTTTTAGGTCGACCGAAAAGGGAAAGTTCTATAAATATATGAACTTCCATAGCTTCTTTTACACCACCGAGAATTGAGGCGAAGCCCTGCCGAAATTTATACTCAATTTGATATTATCACTGTAAGCTTTGTAATCCAACTTTCCCTAACCCCAAACTTGAGATTTCAATTTGAGAGAGTTCGGAATAGTTTTATTGTGCTTTACATTTCCAAAACACTTGTACGTTATTGTAAAGAGTGACTCCCTACGAATTTGTCAATTTAGGGTGGCACCCCGAAATAGTCAACGACATGATTGAACGCCCGTAAGTTCAATCAAAGGGTGACTCCCCAGAATAGTCAAATTTAGGGGGACACCCCATAATAGTCAAAGGTTGATGCCCCGGTAATAGTCATTGTTGTAAACGGTTTGGTTAGCACCCGTAAGCCAATCTAGTGAGTGATCTCTAAGTGAAATCTTGGAGCACGAACGTTGGTGGGTTTGCCGAACTGTGCAAATAAATCTTGTGCACAACCCTTTACCATTAGTGCTAACCTATTGTTTTTTTGGTTTTGACCAATTTATGAAAATAAACTTTTAGCTTGAGAGAAAGTTTTTCTCTTTGGTTTTTTGTGAATAACTTGATTTTCTTCAAGTGGATTCTTGAAAGATCGAAACTTTGATAGTTTTGATTCAACCAACAAGTTTGGTTAAGGTCAAACTCCTCATCTAGTAACGATGGTTCTAGTCGACAGGTTTGGATAGGGTCATAGTGTCGCCCTGATCTTGATTCATGAGACGATCCTTTGTTTTTCCGCGTGTGTTGTAGGGTTTAGAGTTCGTGTACCATAGGTTCGCATCAGAATATTTGGACATGAGACGTTGATATCTAGAACACATCAATTAACACTTCTGCAGATGACCAGTATACAGTGTGCAGACACCCACTGTGTTTCTTTCATTCCACGTGCAACTCATGCGAATCATTTAACAAATGGGGCAACGGAGGGTGTCAGTTGGTCCTCAAACATTGATATGTTATAATTTAAAATTTGAAGTTTAGGGTATCAGTTGATGACACCTCAAACATTGAGGTGTTAAGATTTAAAATTTGAAGTTTAATGTATTAGTTGGTAATGCCCCAAACATTAAGAAGCGAGAATTCAAAGATATCAGTTGATACTTCCAAGGCTTTATTGATAATAACTAGTTATTAGTATTTATTTTTATAAATTAAAGCTGTTCTTTTTCTCATTGTAAATTCAATCGTAAAGAATATTACACTTTCTTCTGTTTTTAAAAACAGATTTGATGCTTTATCTCTTTTATTTAAAAAACTAATGAAACAAAAAATACGCAAAAGTCAAAACTATAACTGTATATTTAGTTTGCATCGATGCTCCTACTTACTTATTTAGATTAATGACATTTTAATTTGACATCTGTACATTATATATTACATCACCATCATCTAAAAACACGTTTAAAGGTAATTATTAATAGTAAATTTGAAGTATAGATCTTTTTAGTTGACACCTTAAATTTTTATTTTTGTTATCTAATGTTTTAAAGTTTAACGAATTAGCAAATAACACCCTCACCGATAGGAGATCTGTTAAATGACAAATATTATTTATAAAAATTACTCTTTTCATAGCGGATACTTGCCTTCCGTTGTAAAAAAGATACAAATTATCAGTTCTGTTGCAAAAAATAGTCTTTTTGCTGCGAAAAATACCATTTCCGCAGCATTGAATCCAACATTTAATGAATAATAATAAGGATGTTTATTACTAACACATGAAACTTTGAGGTATTAGATAACAAAAATATAAGTTTAAGATGTCAGTTAAAAGATTGTCCTACTTCAAAGTTATTATTGATAATTACTCTTATATATACACAAGACACATACATGATACGCTTCATCACCATTTTCTAAAAACACATTAAAAAAATATACTAGTTTAAAGCACTAATATAAAATGAGAAATATTTCTCCAATACAATAAGTTGAAAATTGAAATGCAAATTTGCTAAATATATAATAATGATAATTTGGCAACCTAAAGATATTGGTAGATCTTGTTATATGATATTATATTATATATTATATAATATAATAATGATAATTTGGCAACCTAAAGGTTGTAATAGATGATGTTATATATGATATAATATCATATATAGTATGATCTATTAAAATCTTTAGGTTGCCAAATTATCATTATTATATATTTATCAAATAAAATAAGTTGAAATTTAAATGCAAATGAACTAAATATGTAATATGATTAACTGAGCAACCTAAAGATAAGAAATAGATAATTTTATATTATATATACTTAAATTATATTTGTCAAATGCAGGATTATAGATTACCTTGTTAATCTGCCTTTTATGAACACTTTAAACAAAAACATTCAGCTTTCAAATAAATTAATTAATCTACCTCAATTTTTGAAAAAAACAAAAACTATTAATAAACTATATAGTTAATTTAAATGTGGAAGAACTAGTGAAACATCAGTAAAAAAAAAAGCAAATAGAAATTTTGAACTTGATTAAAACAATATTATTTTGCTTTAAATAATATTTTTCACTTTATATATTAATTTTTGATAATTCAATAATTAGATCGAACAACTTAACCAATAATACTTTTGTGGCAGCTCGCACTATGAAAGTAAAGACAACCCAAGATCCTGTTGATTGTAAGGGCAGTGAGGGGTGCACAATCATACATCGCTTAGGAGAATGAAAATTGAATAATTTATAAATAGAATTCTTCTCTCTACTTAGTACAACGCGTTTTGCGCTAACCCCAAGAACAAAACTGTGCTGGTTTAGGCCAAAGCAGACAATATTATATTAGGAATACTAAGAAACTCCATGTTAGAGTTCAGTGTGACTCGGATTCTAATTGGGCCAGGCCAGTTTGGCCCACATTGAAGGTTTCCTAATTCCTGCAGGATTAGAGTTTCCAATTCCAGTATGACTAAGGTTTCCTTTATTGCTATAAATATATACTTGAGCCGCAAAGCTTGTTGTACCGATTTCTTATAGCGATTTCTTATAGCGATTTCTCCTCTGCCCGTGGTTTTTTCCCGTCTTGGGTTTTCTATGTAAATTCGGTGTCCACTATTTTCTCTTTCTTTTTTCCAAATCTCGTTCGTTATTTCAACGCTATTTTCAACAATTGGTATCAGAGCTCCATGTTAGATTCTCTATATCAATTTTCAACACTCCACAACTTTTATTCCAACATTGTGATTTTTCAAACATTTTAAAATACTTATCGAATAGAAAATATTCTTAGCAAATTGAAATAATGTTGAGAGAAATTAATTTTGATAGATGGTTGGCAGAACCTATTTCTCATAACACCTATGGGTTGTGGGCATCATAAAGACAATTGTGGCATCAAACTTGTATAAATAGCGTTGATCATTTTGAAAGATTTCATCAGTTGTATTTTCCAAGTATCATTAGCAAAGATATGGCTCGTTCTATCTTTGCTTCCTTCCTCCTCTTTGTGGCCCTTCTTGTTGGAGTCACCTCCTCGAATGCTCAAGGCATTGGAACTGGGATTGGGGTGAATGTTTCATTGCCTGTTCATTTGAATGTCACTGGTCGAATATTCTGCAGCCCTTCTGGTAACTTTGTTCCAGGACTTTTCGGTACACCTTTGGTGGGAGCTAATGTTACTTTATCCATTGGAGGAACCATAGTTGCTCAAGCTTTGACCAACCCTCAAGGATACTTTCAGCTTGTGGTCAATGCTTCAGGCATCAATCTACTCAACATAGGAAGCATTCGTGTCAGAGTTCAACTACCAGTTAACGCAACCTGCCCATTTCTACCGGCTTTGGGATCTCTTCAAGCTCCGATAATTTTAACAGGCTTAGCTTCAACTTCTGCAGGTCTCTTTATAATCTTTACAACGGGTGCATTTGTATATGTACCATAATAAGTGACTCAAATGATCTCCATCCTCCAATGCTCTAACTTGAGGGGAGATAATACAATACGTACTAGTAAACATACCAACAGGGAAATGCTTCAATAAATCAAGAGTGTGCTTGATACTACATGTTTTGTGTGTAATAATAAAGCATTTCATGTACCTTTGATTTCTCAATATTGAGTAATAAAACAATTTTATGTTTGGAATGTTAAATCAACCAGAGTCAATGACATGTCAACCATCGAACAATTTTTGCTAACAACTTAAACACTGAATTAAGTGAGATAAAAATAAACAAACATCGCAGTTACATTCATGTTAAAAAACGTTGTTGTTCAGCTGCAGAACGTTGTATTTGGAATGTTGAGTATATCTTTTACTCCAATTTTCAAGGTATTATTATAACATATTTTGCAAAATTCACTTCTCTTTTTGTAGAACTATTAAGTAGTTTTATACTATTAAGGAAACAGAAGAACAAGTCAAAAACAGTTGATGAAGTATTTGCATGGGTGAATCTTGTGACTGGTTGGGCTAAAGAGTTTTAATAAGAGATTGTTTGTAAAATGGTTTGTAAATTATTTAATATTCTTTAATGTTTTGTTTTAATTTCACTGTGTTTTATAAAAGAATTTTATTACTTCTTTTGCAAAATGTTTTAAATAAAGAGTTTTAACTCTCGGTTTTAATAAGAAAAGTTTCACTCTGATTTTATAAAAGAAAAAGCTTTAAATTTCACGCGATTTTAAAATAAATAAAAAAACCAGGTCGTTACATAAAGTTCAAGTGTTGTGAGAATTATTTGAGCCTTTGATTTCTTACAAGATCGATGAGGTGATTGAAGATTGCATTCAAACTCTCTTTACTTGTTGGTGGAGTTCTTTTTTGATCAACCAAGGAGGAATTCTTTGGTGAATAAAAATGTTGTAATTTTAGCATCTTTTTCCCAAATCAGTTATCTGACCTATTACCTATCACAATATGCTTTTGCATTAGTCTGTTAGCAGATAAAAACAAAGCATCAAAGATTGGTTGAATTGCTAAAATCTTTACCCATGTCGCAGTGTAAGTGGGATAGAATGACTATGGATTTTGTGACTGATTTGCCAAAAACAATACAAAAATTTGATGCGGTATGGGTAGTAATTGATATATTGACTAAATTTACACATTTTATTCTGGTTAGAATGAGTTTTTCTTTTACAAGGTTAAGTAACTTATATATTGAGAACATTGTTTGTTCTATTATTAGTTAATTAAATACAAGAAAAGGGTTGGACGAATCGATTATTTTGGGTCATATCGTTCCTCGTTCTTTCTCGGGCCCCCTTTGGGGTGTGATAGTCATTGCAATAGTTGCCTACACCAAGTTCGAACTCTGCAAATTTTCTTGCATTTGACAATGAAATAGAAGTTGTTCTTACCATCGAGAAGCTCAATCTTTTAATTTATATGCCATGAGCTTGACATAATTTTCTTCTGCAATATCTAAATAGTAAAATCATTGTCAATTGTGTGAATCCAATCATGAAAATCTTTAATATTTAAATAACCATCAAAATTACATAAAATAGATATTTGAGTATTTGATCTTCAATTTTGATAATCGATACAAAAATTATCTCCTTCATCAAAAGGGTAATCTATTCTTTGCAATTGTTTCTATCGTAAATAATTATTATTTCAAGTAGCCAGGAAAATAGTACTTTGTTCATCAAAAACCCTAATTTAGTCACTAGAAAATTCTCCTCTAATTTGAAATTGACGCTACCAGAGGGCATGGGGGCTCATTGTGTCGTTCGACAAAACACTGATGGCAATGATAGAAGGTGTGAGCCGACTCAAAGTCATGAGTTTTCAAGCTCAATTTGCGAGTAAAGGCTAGGATGGCGCAAATCGTGATCTTGTGGTTTTGTGTCATTGTTTTGTGGTTGCGCTTTGGGTCGAGGAAGGCTCGTCGTTGGTCACTATTTGTGTTTGATCATCATGGTCGACCAATCTAGCCATGGTTGACAATCGACAATTGGCCAAACCCTAGATAGTCAGTTCTTTGCGTTAAGGTTTTGTATGGTATTTTTTAATGGGATTTCTTTTTCATCGTTCGTCATTTGCATTGCCTTCTTTAGAAATGTCGTCATTCGCATTGCCTTCTTTAGAAATGTGGTATTCGAATATGTGTTTTGTAGGCTTGTGTCGTACTTTGATAGTCAAATGCAGTCATTGTCTTTATGAGGTCACAAACAATTTCGTCCATTCTGTCAAGTCATTGGTCAATGACAACAAGTCTCCATAATTTATTTATGATATTTGGGCTTTTTGGATGCCCATCCCATGAAGAAAAAAATATATATAATTTTTTAACTCCCTCGGTTGCCGAAATAGGGAAGGTCTCCCCCACTCTTCCTTTCCCCCTCTCCAGTTTCACTCTTTCACGTATGAGGTAAGTTTTCGTAAATGTTCTGTTCGCTTTTCCTTCTTCAACAACAACTAATGGAGGATTTCCTTGAAGTTTAGGAGTAAACATCATTATGGTAAGATCAATTTCAGTCTTGTTTCAGAACTTGAAGAGTTATTCAAAGGTAAACATTCAGTTTTTGATTATTTCAAAGGATTCTAAAAAATTGGATCTTTGGTTTCAACTCTCTTTCTTCCATGAGATTATAAAAATTCGAAAAGATTTATGATGGTTGGTTGGTTGGACACTAGAAATATAATATAAGATGTTTTATGTTGTTGGAGTGTTTGCTAGAGGTAGAGAAGGAAATCCTGACTAAAAAAGTTCGACCTTTCGGCCAAGAACATTCTTCAAATCAGTATTGTTAATCTGTTAGGTTTATGAATTCATGTTTGAGTACTATTGATGTTGCGAATGTTTCCATGATTGGGGAGGAGGCCAGAAATCAGAAAGTGATCCCTGACCCCTCAGTGTTCATTGCCGACCAGTGGCTCAATTGAGTTGCTAGAGAAGAAACAATACTTGACTTGGAATTTCCAAACCATGAAACAATCTCCTGGGTCGCAGTCTAGTTTTGGACAATATTCTTGGGCCATAGGCTAATGCCTTGGGCCATGATAATTAGGCCTTTGGGCTATATGTTAATGTTTTAGGCCATGTTATTTGGATATTTGGTTATAGTTTATGAATGCATTTTATGCTAAATTATTACATTCATGCTATTTGGATTAGGTTTATACTTTGTTGTGAGTCGAGCCTATATTTTAATTCGGACCAAATTTAAATAATAAATTTTAAATTTTAAATTTTAATAATTAATAAATTATTATGATTAGATTTCAAAACTTAAGAGATATTAGACATGTTCTTGTTGGGTTTTAGTGATTATTGGTTGAATCATAGCATTGGTTGAGCCAGTTTCAAGGTTAAAGTTATTTTATATTTAACACATCTTAATTTTCAAAAGGTAAATATTAAATTTAAATTGAGCATGTTATATATGCTTTTAAGTTCATTTATATTTATTTTATATTTATTTATTTTTATTGTGAAGTGAAGTAATGAGACAACTGTATGTGTTGTGTTCCTAGAAAATATTGGACATGTTCTTGTTGGGCTTTAGTGATTATTGGTTGAATCTTAGCATTGGTTAAGCCAATTTCGAGGTAAAAGTTATTTTATATTTAACACATCTTAATTTTCAAAATGTAAATATTAAATTTAAATTGAGCATGTTATATATGCTTTTAAGTTCATTTATATTTATTTTATACTTATTTATTTTTATTGTGAACTGAAGTAATGAGACAACAGTATGTGTTGTGTTCTTGGGAGCAAAATCCTAAACCTGATCATGGTCTTTTTGGCTGTTTGCGATCGCTTAAGTATTGTCATTATTTAATTTTGTTATTTAAATTATTGCTCATTAGTATTTCTTTATTTAATAGCCTATTAATTTAAGTAACTGAAAAACATGTTAAATTCATATGATATAAAAGTTAAATATAAAATAAATCTCTACTGAGTTTAGTCGACTCACCCCAAATTAGACTTTATTTTTCAGTAATTAATCACAATAGTCCCCCATTGTCACATCGGTAGTAGAAATTCAGAATTTTTCACATATAAATTATTTTTATTTTATTTGTAAAGATACTTAGAATAATTTATAGAGGTTTGTACCCTAAATCTTATTTTTAAGTTCCTAGTTTTATCTTATATAATTTCTACTTGATTTTAAACTTTGTTAAATTGGATTATATTATTGTCACTTATGGATCTTTATTTTGGGTTTGGTTTGAACTACTTTATGTTAGTCTTTCGCTGTTATTTATTAGATTTAAGGGAGGGTCAAACGATTCGATTCTTTTGGTTCGGATCGTTCCCGTTCTTTCTCAGGTCTCCTTTGGGGCGTGACTTATCAATAACTCTTTTCCCATTCTTTAGCCATCAAATCGAGACGAAAATACTCTTATACCAATTTGGTGGAGGAGGATATTGTTTTTGAAACTAAAACAAAAGATTAAAACAAGAACAAAGAAATACCTCTGAAGATATGAATAATTTATATTAATTATCCAAAGTTGATATTTTAATATTTATTATAATCATTTAAATAAAGTTGATTTAAAATATCTAATAAAATAAATTAAAATTTTTAAAAATATAAAACAAATCTTTAAGAATAATTGAAGAAATAAAATAAATAATAAAAGGAATGTTATTGTTTATGCTTTTATACGATTAAATTGAAATTGGCATGATGATAATAGTAGCCATGTATTGGATCATTTAGATTGCATTCCTAATTATTTATTTATTTTACAAATTAAATATTTTTTAAAAAAGATTTGATGCTTTATCTCTTTTATTTAAAAAACTAATGAAATAAAAAATATGGATATTAAGGTAGCATTGATGCTCCTCTGAACTTATTTAGATCGATGATGCTATAATATGACATCTGTACATCAACATTATCTAAAAACACCTTCAAAATTTATAGTTCGTTTTCAGTATTATATTTTATGGGTTTATATATATATATATATACATTTCAAAATTTCTATTTTTCTTATTTTGTGGGTGTGTATGTATATATGTAATCATGAGTATTAACCTTTAAAGTATAGAATCTTGTTAGCTGATACCTTTAATTTTTATTGTTATTATTGAACACTTCAAAGTTGGAGGTGTTATCAACTTACACCCTTACCAGTAGGGGATCCGTTAAATGATAGATATTATCTGTGAAAATTACACTTTTCGCAGTAAATATTTTCCTTCTGCTACGGAAAAGGTAGAAATTATTCATTTTGCTATGGAAAATAGTCTTCTTGTTACAGAAATTAGAAAATACTTTTTCTGTAGTGTTGGTATCTATCATTTAGCGAACCCCCTAATAGTAAGAGGTGTTTGTTATTAACGCCTCAAATTTTAAGGTATTAAATAATAAAAATATAAGTTCAAAATGTTAGTTAAAAAGACTCAAACATACATGATCTGCTGCATCACTATTACCTAAATACGCATTTAAAATTTCTATTTCACTTTCTGTACTTTATTTTTTTAATATTTTTTTAACATTAAAAAAATACTACTTTAAACCATTAATATAAAATGAGAAATATTTGTCCAATACAATAACTTGAAATTTCAATGGAAATTTACTAAACATATAATAACGATAATTTGAGAACCTAAAGATAGTAATAGATCATATAATATTATATATAATATAATTACTACATGTAGGTTGCCAAATTATCATTAAATATTTCTTAAATAGAATAAGTTGAAATTTCAATTCAAATTAACTAAATATGTAATAATGATTAATTGGGCAACCTAAAGATAGTAATAAATTTTTTTTTATATTTTATATATATATATATATATATATATATATATATATATATTATATAATTTCTTTTCATAAAAAACTCCAATTATTACAGGTGTCACGTTAAATTTACATTTCTAGACATAGATAGAATTAATTATTGGATTTATAAATTTTGATAATATATATATATAATTATAGACAATTTTGAAACTTAATGTAACAATAAATTGACATTTATCATCTACACCTACAAATAACAAATTTGTAGATATAGATGTAATTAGCTTAGAGGCTTGTTCAATGTTGAGGAAGCCTTTTATGAATACTTTAAACAAATACATTCAACTTTCAAAGAAATTAATTAATCTACCTCAATTTTTGGGAAAACAAAAACTACTAATAAATTATATTGTTAATTTAAATGTGGAAGAACTAGTTAAACAGCAAATAGAAATTTTCAACTTGATTAAAACAATATTATTTTGTTTTAAATAATATTTTTCACTTTATAAATTATTTTTTGATAATTCAATAATTAAATCAAACCTCTTAACCAATAATACTTTTGTGGCAGGTCGCTTTATGAAGACAATGACAACCCAAGATATTGTTGATTGTGAGAGTTCAACTCATACTAGTGAAAAATTGAATGATTTATAAGTAGAATTCTCCTCTCTACCTAGTACAATGCGTTTTGAGCTAACCTCAAGGACAAAATCGTGGTGGTTCAGCTCAAAACGGACAATATTATACTAGAATCACTGGAAACTTCCCAACTTTTACTCCAACATTGTGACTTTTTGAACATTTTAAAATAATTTTGATAGATGGTTGGCAGAACCTACTTCTCTTAACACCTATGGGTAGTGGGCATCATCATTAAACACAAATTGTGGCATCAAACTTGTATAAATAGTGACAGTCATGTTGAAAGATTTATTTTCCAAGTGTCATTACAAAAGACATGGCTCGTTCTATCTTTGCTTCCTTCCTCCTCTTCGTGGCTCTTCTTGTTGGAGTCACCACTTCGAATGCTCTAGGCATTGGGACTGGGATTGGGGTGAATGTTTCATTGAATGTCACTGGTCAAATATTCTGCAGCCCTTCTGGTAACATTGTTCCAGGACTTTTCAGTACGCCTTTAGTGGGAGCTAATGTTACTTTATCCATTGGAGGAACCATTGTCGTTCAAGCTATAACCAACCCTCAGGGATTCTTTGGGCTTGTGGTCAATGCTTCAAGCATAAATCTACTCAACATAGCAAGCATTAGTGTCATAGTTCAACTACCAGTTATCACAACCTGCCCATCTCTACCGGCTTTGGGATCCCTTGTAGCTCCGATTATTGTCACAGGCGTTGTTCCAACTTCTGTGGACGTCTTTATAAACTCAATAACGGGTTTATTTGTATATATACCATAGTAAGTGACTCAAAAATGATCTTCATCCTCCAATGCTCTAACTTGAGGGGAGAATGGAGATAATACAATAGGTACTGGTAAAGATACCAACAGGGAAATGCTACGTGAGCTTCAATAAATCAAGAGTGTGCTTGATACTATTTGTATTGTGTTGTGTGTAATAAAGCATTTCATGTGCCTTTGGTTTCTCAATATTCGATAATAAAACAATTCCGTCTTTGGAATCTTGAATATATATCTTTTGTCTGCAATTATCGAACAATTTTTGCTGACAACTTTAACACTGAACTATGTAAGATAGAAAAGAACAAATATCGTAGTTACGTTTCTGTTAAAAAAAAAAACAAAACATTGTCGTTCTGCTACAGAACATCATGTTTGGAATGTTGAGTATATTTCTTTTACTACAATTTTCAAGGTATTATTATAACATATTTTGCAAAATTCACTTCTCTTTTTTGTAGAACTATTGAGTATTTTTAACGTATCGAATCGTTTGACCATTCTCTTAAATATAATATTTAGCAGCGAAAGACTTTAAAATTTAATTACAAACCAAGCCCAAAAAAAAGTTCAGAAGTGATATTAATATAGTGTATATTAAAAACATCCAAAGTATGCGATAATAAAATTAAAATAATTATAGAGAACAAATCTTATTAAAATATTTTAAGTCTCTCAAGAAGAGTAAATAAAATGACTCAATTAGGAAAAGTTTTAAAATCTACTCTTGAGATGGTAATGAAGGATTACCCTGATTATTTCCTAAAAAATAAGTCAAATTTGAGCAAGTCAAATAAACTCAGTAATGATTAAATTTTATATTTAACATTTATATTATATAAATTACGAGTGCTTTTCAATTATTTATATTCAACAGATATGTGAAAGAAGTAATGATGAACAATAAATTAAATAACAAAATTTAAATAACGGCGATACTCAGACGATCACAAAGAGCCAAACAAACCTTAATCTAGTTTAGGGATTCGAAACCCAAGAGCTCGACATATACAACTATCTTATTACCTATTTTAACATTTAAAATAAATAAATACAACGATGAATGTAACTGAATTGAACTGAATATTAAAATTAACATGCTCAATTTAAATTAATACTTATATTTAGAAATTTAAGTGCATTAAATATAAAATAATTCTACCTCGAATTTGGGTCAACCAAAACCAAAGCTCAACTGAAAATGGTTCCTAAATTCCAATAGCAATAGGTCCGAACATTTATTAAGTTTAGGAACTTAAGTATAAAATTTACTAAAAACTAGCATTCGATAATCCAAGGAGGATCAAAGAAATTTCTAGAATGACCCAAAAATAATCATATCGAAATTTGAGACAATAGAGCTTCATCCGCTACGGGACAGGAAGACTCTGAGAATCTGCCGAATTACAAATTGGTCGGGAACGAAGGAAATTCCGATCAGAGTTTCATTTCCGACCCTCGGCCTCTTATCATCAAATTTTTGGAACATTTCCGCCGCGCCTCCAACCACATTGCCAAAACATAGTTCGGTCGGGAAAGAGGGAACTTCGATCGGAGTTCCATTCCCGACTCACAGCTTACAACATCCAACCACTTAAAACTATCCAGAATAATACTCTTAACATAAATCCAATACCAACATAAAAATTCAGATTTTGCAGAAGCGAACAAAACAAAAATTGAATCCTTAAGTCTTTACTTGATAATTCACTCACCGAGGATGCCCCGCCGAAGTTTGCCACTCAACACCGATGAACAACTTCAACCTTAAGAACCAAAATCTTCTGGTAGACACTGACCGGAGAGGGAAAAGAAACAGGGCAGTGGAAATCATTACATACCTTGACAATAACCTCGACTACCTATCCGTTCGAGGAATTTACCCATTGAACATCGGAAGGACAGAGTTTGTTGGGAGAGGGAAGAGGATGGAGTGGGGAGGAGGAGTAGGAGGAGGAGAAGGAGACTGAGATAAGTGGGGTTTGTTTGAAGGGTTTGCAATCTCTTCAAGCTCTTACGTCTGTCACAGTCTTGGCTTAGACCCCACAAGGTGGTTTGAACTCAGCCATATCGATTTTACATTCTTTCCATTGTACTTTTTTTGAGGAACAAAATGTTGTTTTATTGCATTCCATTTTACAAAAATGTTTTTGAACAAACTTTAGAAACTGAAAACAAAATATTAATGTTTGGCGAAACTTATAAATTAGATCCCAAACTATAAATTGAACGTCAACTTTTCAGTTATAAGTAATTTTAACCTTACAATTAAATTTTCCATAATATCCAGCACATGTATACAACATTTTTCGTGTTTTAACCTGTTTCTAACATTTTCAGGAATTTTTAATCTGATTTCGAAAGTGTTCATCTCTTAAAGAGTTCGACATCATCGAAAAAGAAGTCAACAGAGTTTGAATTATGATAGAAATCGCTAAAGATGTTAGAAATCAAATTAAAACACCTAATTAAATAGAAAACATATTGTATGTGCGCTGGATTTAACGATGAAATTGGCAATAAGGTTCAAATTGTCGATAGATACAATATTGAGATTCAATGTCTCCAAAAAAATATTTTAAGATCTAATTTATAAATGACTTCAAAAGTTCATATATAAATTGCACTTTACGCTAACATAAAATAGCTAGTATCATTTCATCAAATTTGAAGACAATATTTTGCTAAGATACCACCTTCACCAATGATGTGCTCTCTCTATTTACTTCTAGTTATTTTAATGTGAGTTTTTCGTGTAAGATTTGACCTTGTTAATTATTGTTCAGTTTAAGTTGTGTTTTCTCATTTAATTATGACACATTTACTTAATGGACTTATATTATTACTCTATCTAATGTCATTATTGGATCTATCAATTAGCCCAATTTAGTTGGACCTTCACTATTTATTTTTTTCATTTAAGTCTTCTATTACTTGTTAAGTAAATAAGTTAAAGGGTCGGACAACTCGATTCATTTTAGGGGCAGCTTGTTCTTCATTATATCATGAGTCCCCTTTGGGGCATGACATTCACCAATGGGGTGCACTCTCTGTCTTGTACATGTTTATGACATATTCCGATTGGAGATCAACATGATATGGAATGTCCGGTGGAGTCAGACGCCTCAAATTTAGCAAGGATGCAAAGCTAAGATTTTACATTCATTGAATTTGATAGAAATTTCAATTTCTTTTTTATGTGTCTTTGTTCTATAATAAGTTAATGTTGAAGTATTATAGTTAAAAGTTCAAAGACTTAGGTTTTGGATCCAAAAGTTGATGAGTTAAAATGTATGTGATGCTTGAAACATTACAACTACTTTGAAAAGACTCATTTTAGTAAGTATGACAAGATTTGTTTATTATAAGATTTTAGTCATCTATTTCAAAAAAATAAGTTTGACTTCAGGACTAGGCTTCTTCATCTGATTATTAAGTATTATATTTAAACGTAACTTTAAAATATTGACATCTCTCTAATACTTGACCATGTTAAAATGTAATAATATTTCTTTAATAATTAATTACTAGGAATTGGACATAAAAATGCTTAGAATATTTTTTTAATATTAATATAAATATGTTGATCAATTCTCTTATGGTAAATATTATGGAGAGAGAATCTTTATGGGTGCAACAGAATATTATTTTTAAATGAAAACGGAAGAGAAAAACAATAACAGAGATATAATTATCAAAATATGAATAATTTATATTACTTGTCAAATATCTGTTTATAATATTAATCACAACTCTCTAAATAGAGTTTAGGGTAATGATTTAAGGTATGTAATAAGATAAAATAAATATTTAAGAAGATAAAACAAATCTAGAAGAAAACTTTTAAGGAAATAAAATAAATCAAATCAAATCAAATCGATAAGATAAAACGAATAAAATATCAAAATATCGAGTCATGGGCTTGGGTCATACCATATTGCATCAATCTTGTCTCCTTGAAGAAAACTTGTCCTCGAGTTTTGTTGCTGCAAATAACTCATCCTGGAGAAAATAATTTGTCATTAGACACTTGAATATGTGGTACAAGAACAATCTTCTTAACGAGTCACTGAAACACGAAGGTATTATCTCGTCTTTTATAAGTTGTCAATATCATGGAGTCATAGTCATCCAAAAAAGATATGACAAGTATCAAAATCTACCACATCACACATGGTTTTATCATACAAGGTTTCATTTTGTTATACGTCTTGATTGAAGATTAGAATCATGCGAACTTTCAGTACTTGAACTTCAAAATCTTTCTTAGTCTATGCAACTTTGTACGAAAATGATGTGTTTCTAACGACAAATTCAAGATCTTTACCAAAGTTTTGGAAACAATATTTTTAATATTGTCATTATCAATGATTACATTGCAAATTTTTTCACAAATGAAGCATTATGTTCGAAAAATCTTATGATGTAAATAGTCAGGTCTTGTTCTTTCAATATAAGAAAAAGTCATTGGAGAATACATACCACTTCCTCTTCCACGTCTCTTTTTGTGAGCTCACCAAAAATGTCATGGAGGTAAGAAGTTTATTGGGTTTGGTTGGTTACTATCGTCGATTTGTAAAAAATTATTCTTCTGTTGCTATACCACTAATACAATTAAATAGGAAGAACGTGAAATTTATTTGGGACGACAGATGACAGATAGCTTTTGATAAGCATATATAGAGATTAACTACCATTTTAGTTTTGGCAGTTCCTAATGAAAATTTGTCGTATGCAATATTTACTGATGCATCGGGAATTGGTTTAGGTTGTGTGCTAATGCAACAAAATAAAGTGATTGCGTATGCATCCAGACAATTGAAGCCTCATGAAAAAAATTGCCTTATACATAATTTGGAGTTCGCTACTATTATTTTTCCTTTGAAGATTTGGCGGAGTTATTTATATAATGCTAGATTTGAGATATTTTCTAATCACAAGATTATGAAATATCTTTTCACACAAAAATATTTGAATCTTTGACAATGCTAATAAATGAAATAAATGGGAGATTATGATTTTTCTTTGGAATATCACTCCAGTAAAGCCAAAGTTGTAGCCTATGTTTTGAGTCGTTATCTACAAGGTTCCTTATCTTGTCTAGTACTAAAGGATTGGAAAAGATGTTTGACTATTGGAGATTATTAGTTGGAGTATCTGGAGAATGATCAAACAGTACGAGTATTTAATTTGATAGCAATTTCTACACTTCTTTAATGTGTCAAAGATTTGCAAAAATTTGATGATGAGCTACAAGAAAAGTTTGAAAAGATCTAGGCTAGTGAATAGTTTGATGGTTGGCAAATTAGTTCTGATAGTTTTTTATATTTTAGAGATCGAATTATAGTACCCAATGATTCGGATTTGAGACAGATAGTTTTAGCAGAAAACCATAAATCGAGATTTGCTATCCATCCTTGCAGCACAAAAATGTATCATGACTTAAAGTGTCAATTTTGATGGATTAAAATGAAGCGAGATGTATCAGAATATGTTTCTAAGTGTTTCGTTTGTCAGCAGATAAAAGTAGACATCAGAGACAGAATGGATCGCTACAACCTTTACCCATTCTGGAGTAGAAGTGGGATAAAATTACTACGAATTTTTTGACTGGTTTGCCAAAAAAAAAAAAACAAAAATTTGATGCATTATGGGTATTAGTTAATAGATTGACTAAATCTGTACATTTTATTCTGGTTAGGATGAATTTTTCTTTAAGAAGATTAAGTAAATTGTATATTGATAACATTGTTCATTCTGCTGTTAGTTAATTAAATACAAGAAAAAGGTTAGACGATTTAGTTCTTTTGGGTCAGATCATTTCCCGTTCTATCTCGGGTCCCCTTTAAGGTGTGAGAGGCATTGTAATAGTCACTTGCACCAAGTTCAAACTTTGCGACTTTTCTTACATTTGACAATGAAATAGAAGTTGTTCTTACCACCGAGAAGCTCAATCTTTTAATTTATATGACATGAGCTTGACATAATTTGCTTATGCATATCTAAATAGTAAAATCATTGTCGACTGTGTGAACCAATCAAGAAAATCTTTAATATTTAAATAACCATCAAAATTACATCAATCTATTTTCATTTTAAATTCGAGTGTTTGATCTTCGATTTTGATAATCAATACAAAAATTATCTCCTTCATCAAAAGGGTAATCTATTCTTTGCAGTTGCTTCTATCGTAAATAATTATTATTTCGAGTAGGCAGAAAAATGTACTTCGTTAATAAAAAACCCTAATTTAGTCACTAGAAAATGATCCTCCAATTCGAATTTGATGCTGTCAGAGAGCATGGGAGCTCGTTTTGTCGTTCGAAAAACGCTTATGGCAACGATAGATGGTGTGAGCTAATTCGAATATGCGTTTCCTAGGCTTGTGTCGTACTTTGATCATCCATGCATTCGTCATCTTTAGAGTTGGCTAACGGGCGGGCTGGCTCTTCAACCCGCCCGCTCAGCTCGTTATTGTAGCGGGCCGAGCCGAGCCCGAAATAGCAGGCTCGCAAGCCCATCGAACCCGGGCTCGCGAGCTTGGCTCGCGGGCTGGCTAGCCCGGTGAGCCCACCCGCCAGTTGCCTGGCCGGCCCGTGAGCCCCTCCAGCTCTAGTGGAACCAGGCAGATGTTAGCCTTTTTGTTAGGCTAAGTTTTATTTTGATGATGACTAAATTGTGTGTTAATTTAGTAAATCAATAAGTTGTATTTTAGTAGCATGTGGCTTGGATTAATTGGTGGATAAATTGCATAACTTAATTGAGTAAATCAAATATGCAATAGTTGTGGCACATGCTTAGGTTTGAATATAAACAACTTTATATGTTTTAGACATCATCAATAAGGGAGATTATTTAGACTATGTGATCTAGATGATGTGAAATTTAATAAAGTGCAAAAGTTGTTTATACATTGAATTCTTATATATCATATTTATCGATTAAATTGAGAATACCCTTGATCAAGGGTATTGGGAATGTTTAATGTGGTTCTCTAAGTCTATGCAGGAGAATGGAAGGTTCGAATGACTTAGAGGAAACATTCTGTGAAAGTATGAAGTAGTTTGTGTTGTTGAGGACGACTCATGCGGACGATGCGAACGTGAAATGGCGTCCACAACCCTTCAGAAGTGCAAACTTGAAGCGAAGAAGAGGACGATGGTTTGGCGTCCCCAACAAATCTGTGAGGACGCGGACGCAGCGGACTCTGCGGACGCAAGAATTGGCATCCGATTTGCCTCTGTCCAATTCAGTGAGAAAAGCAGACGATGGTCGCGGATGATGAGGACGCAAGAATTGGCGTCCGATTTGAATCTGTTCTGTTCTATGGAAGACGCGGACGATAGATGCTGACACAGCGGACGATGAGAATGGCGTCCGCAAATGCCCAGAATTGTACAACGGCTATTTTTCTCAACGGGCAATTCTTTCCCAACGGTCATGCGGACGATGCGGACACTGAGGACGTCCGGAAGTGCAGTGTTTGTAAATATGAGAACACTCCAAGCTCTCTATAACTAACCGGGAATCGTGGCGAAGCCCTGCCGAATTTAATACACGATTCTAATCACTGTGAGCTATTGTTGTATATCCAATTCTCCCCACACTTAAACTTGCGAGTTAATTTGGGAGAATTTGGATTAACTAGATTTGAGCTTTAAATTTCCGAGTTTAATATTGTGCTTGATTGTAAAGGGTGATTCCCTAAGAATTCATCATACTAGGGTGACGCCCCGCAATAGTTAAATTTAGGGTGATGACTCGTAAGAGTCTAAGGTTGACGACCTTATAATTAGTCAAGGGTGACGCCCCGTTTAATAGTCAATTTGTAAACGGTTTTATTGGCACCCGTAAGCCAATTTCTTAGTGTATCTCCAAGTGTAACTTGGAGCGCGGACGTAGGCGAGTTTGCCGAACTGCGTAAACAAATATTGTGTGCACTATCTCTATCCCTTACTCGTTAGTTTATGCATTTAATGTGATTGTATATTTAATCGTATTTGATAAATCACTTAGGGATATAGAGAATTTAAATATTGCACAAATATATTAAGAACGCTATATTCACCCCCCCTCTATAGGCGTATATCGATCCTACAGCAGGCAGGCACCTCCCGAAGGCCCTCCAGCTCCAGTGGAGCAAGGCACCTACCGCATGAAGGCGAGAACTCCCAAAGGCCAGGCACCTCGGCGACGGGAGAATACCAAACGGTGAGCACGTTGGTTTGGGTCTGGCTCTAGTTGCGAGTTTTGACGCGGTAGTGCTTCTGATTGTGGCGGTTCTAACTTCTAAGGGTTGATCTAGTAGTCATGGTGGCGGCGCGAAACTCCATCCATATTCTATGAAATAAATCTGTTACCTGGGTTCGATCCTTGTCAGAAACTTTCCGAGAAGAAGACAATCAAGGAAAACAAAAATGAGCTCCGATCTGAAATTTTTGGAGCTAGAGATGCGTGGGACTAGGAGCTAGGAGGGGACTCCTTCAGGAAGACGACTTGGACTTGAAGAATGAAGACTCAATTAAATTATTCAATTATAATTTATTCAATTAAATTATTACTTATAATATTTTTAATTATAACAATAAAAATTTATTATAATTTTAAATTGTATAATATTAAAAATAATTTATAATATATTTATATAAGATATTATTATTTATGTATATTTGGCTCGTTAGGCTTCGCTCGTTAAGGCTCGTTAGGCTTGGTCGGCTCGTTAGGCTCGACAGACTCGTTAGGCTCGGCTCGTTAGGCTCGACTCATTAAGCTATGCTCGTTAGGCTCGACAGACTCGTTAGGCTCGGCTCGTTAAGTTCGACAGACTCGACGAGCTAGACTTTTCCAGGCTCGGCCGGCTCAGCTCGTTAGCCACCTCTAGTCATCTTATGAGGTCACAAAGAGTTTTGTCCATTTCTTCAAGTCATTGATCAACGACAACAAGTCTCCGTTTATAATCAATGACTCTTTTCTCATTAGAACTGTCTTTAGCCATTAAATCGAGACAAAAATCTTTACTCTTATTCCAATTTGATAGAGTAGGATATTACTTTTGAAACTAAACACAAGATTAAAACAAAAACAAAGAAATATCTCTTAAAATATGAATAATTTATATTAATTATCAAAAGTTGATTTTTTAATATTTATCACATTTTTTTAAATAAAATTTAAATTATGATTTAAAATTTCTAATAAAATAAAATAAATTTTTTAAAAATATGAAACAAATCTTTAAAAATTTGGGGAAATAAAACAAATTAAATAAAATAAATAATAAAACAAATGTTATTGTTTATGTTTTTGTATGATAAAAAATGAAATTGGCATGAGGATAATGGCCATGTATTGCATAATTTAGATTGCATTTCTATTTATTTATTTATTTTTACAAATGAAAGCTGTTACATTTTCTTCCTTTTAAAAAAGATTTGATGCTTTATCTCTTTTATTTAAAAAACTAATGAAACAAAAAATATGCAGAACCATAAATGGATATTGAGGTTGCATTGATGCTCCACCCAACTTATTTACATCAATCACACTATGACATCTGTACATGATGTGTTACATCACCAATATCTAAAAACACATTTAAAATTTCTATGTTATATAAATTCTTTTTAATTAATATCTTAAATTTTTATTTTTATTAACCAAGACTTTAAAATTTGAGACGTTAGCAACTAATATTCTCATCAATAAAGGATCCGTTAAATGACAGATAATATTTATAAAAATTATTCTTTTTGCAGCGGATACTTGCCTTTCACTGTAGAAAAAATAGAAATTATCAGATTTACTGTGGGAAATAGTCTTTATGCTACAAAAAATACCATTTTCACAACGTTGGTATCTGCCATTTCATGAATCCTCTAACGTTGAGGGTGTCTGTTACTAATGCCTCAAAATTTGAGGTGTTAAATAACAAAAATAAAAGTTTAATGTGTCAGTTAAAAACACTCTTCTACTTTAAGGTTAATATTGATAATTAGCCTTTATATATATATACACACGCACACATTTAAGATATCTATTTCACTTTCTATATTTTAATTATTTGATATTTTTTTAAACATTTAAAAAAACTAATTTAAAGCACTATTATAAAATGAGAAATATTTATCCAATACAATAAATTGAAATTTCAATGCAGATGTACTAAACATATAATAATGATAATTTGGCAACCTAAAGATAGCCATAGATCATATTATATGATGTTATATAATATATAAGTTGAAATTTCAATTCAACTTTACCAAATATATAATAATAATAAATGGGCAACCTAAAGATAATAATAGATCATGTTATTTGATAATATAATATCATATAACATAATCTATTACTATTTTTAGGTTGCCAAATTATCATTAAATATTTCTTAAATACAATAAGTTGAAATTTCAAAGCAAATTAATTATTATGTGATTAACTGGGCAACCTAAAGATAGTAATAGATCATTTTATATTATATTACATTATATATATATATATATATAATTTGTATAATTATAGACAATTTTGAAACTTAATGTAACAATAAATTTACATCTATCATCTACACCTACAAATAACAAATTTGTAGATACAAATGTAATTAGCTAGTGGCTTTTTCAATATTGAATAAGCCTTTTACGAACACTTTAAACAAAAACATTCAACTTTCAAATAAATTAAATAATCTACCTTAATTTTGGGAAAAGCAAAAACTACTAATAAACTATATAGTTAATTTAAATGTGGAAGAACTAGTGCAACAATATAAAAAAAAATAATAGAAAATAGAAACACTTACCTTTTTTTTCTTTGCCATATACAAATTTTGAAATAAAATTTTTCGCTTTATAAATTTTGAAATAATATTAAAACAAATATTATTTTGCTTGAAATAATATTTTTCACTTTATAAATTATTTTTCGATAATTCAATAAATAGATCAAACCTCTTAACCAAGAATACTTTTGTGGCAGATTGTCATGTGAAGGCAATAACAACCCAAAATACTATTGATTGTGATGGTAGTGAGGGATACACAATTCCACGTCGCTTGAGGGAGTGAAAATTGAATGATTTATAAGTAGAGTTGTTCTCTCTATCAAATACAACGCGTTTTGGGGTAATTCCAAAAACAAAATTGTTAAGGGATTCAACCTAAAGCGAACAATATTAAACTAGGAGTATTGAGAAACTCTACAACTTTTATATCATGCTATATTATATTATATTATTTGATAATTTGGCAACCGAAAGATATTGATTGATCATATTATATGATATTATCATCAAATATTTCTTAAATGCAGTAAGATGAAATTTCAATGCAAATTAACTAAATAGATAATAATGATTAATTGAGCAACTTAAATATAGTAATAGATCATATATATATATAATAACACATACTTTAATTATATTAGTCAAATGCAGCATTATAGATTAGATTAGCTTATTTATTGAGAGTAGCATAAAGAATGTCTTAAACTAACAAATTAATGCCTTCTCCCAATTCCTTATCAATTTGGGTAGAAATTCCTTCCAAAAATTTCTTTCCATAAAAAAAATCCATTTATTACAGATGTCATGTTAAATTTACATTTATTATCTACATTTCTAGACATAGATGTAATTAGCTATTGGATTTATAAAATTTATTGTTACATTAAGCTTCAAAATTGTCTATAATTATATTTATTGTGATTTTTTGAACATTTTAATTATTGAGTAGAAAATATTTTTAGCAAATTGAAATATTGTTGATAGAAATTAATTTTGATAGATGGTTGGCAGAACCTATTTCTCATAACACCTATGGGTAGTGGGCATCATAAATACAATTGTGGCATCAAACTTGTATAAATAGGGTTTATCATTTTGAAAGATTTCATCAGTTGTATTTTCTAAGTATCATTACAAAAGATATGGCTCGTTCTATCTTTGCTTCCTTCCTCCTCTTCGTGGCTCTTCTTGTTGGAGTCACCACCTCGAATGCTCAAGGCCTTGGAACTGGGAATTAATTTAATGTTACTGGTGGCATCGTCTGCAGCCCTCTTGGCAACCTTGTTCCAGGATTTCCCAAGCCGCCTGTGCCGGGAGTTAATGTTACTTTACCCTGTGGAGGAACCATAGTTGCTCAAGCTGTGACCAACACTCTGGGATCCTTTCAGATTGTGGTCAATGGTTCAGGCATCCTTCTGCCCGGCATACTAACCTGTGTTGTCAGAGTGCAACTACCAGTTTACACAAATTGCATATATCTACAGACTTTGGGATCTCTTGAAGCCCCGATTATTTTCACAGGCTTTGCTTCAACTCCTATAGGTTTAGTTATAAACTTTATAACGGGTTTATTTAAACTTTTACCATAATAAGTGACTCAAATGATCTTCATCTTCCGATGCCCTAACTTGAGGGGAGATAATACAATACGTACTAGTAAACATACCAACAGGGAAATGCTTCAATAGATCAAGAGTGTGCTTGATACTACATGTATTGTGTGTAATAATAAAGCATTTCATGTGCCTTTGGTTTCTTAATTTAAAAAGAATGTGTCTTGCACTACAACAACAATGGTTTAAATTGATAGCACAAACTGTACGTGAATTATGATATTCCTTGTGCAAATGAAATTGACTCTCATGTCACTAAGTGAAAAATTAAACTGTGATTTTAAACATATAATTCTCACTCACATCACCATCAATTTTCTGGCATCTCGTCAAAAACTTGAAATTTGTTCCATTTCAGCTTTGATTTTTGCCATGGATTTAATATCCTAAAATATATAAAGTTATAGAAAGACTACTTAACGTTAAGATTTATGTTACGTTCCCAAAAAGATCTGAGACAAAACGGGGAACGATCCGACCCGAAACAGACCAAACTAGTTGACGCTTCTCTTAAATATAATATTTAGCAGTGGAAGACTTAAAAATTTAATTACAAACCAAGCCCAAAAGAAGGTCCAGAAGTGACATTAATATAATGTATATTAAAATGATTCAAAGTATGCGATAATAAAATTAAAATAATTATAACGAACAAACCTTACTAAAGAAGAGTAAATAAAATGACTAAATTGGGAAAAACTCCAAAATCTACTCCTGAGGTGGTAACGAAGGATTACCCTGATTATTTTCTGAAAAATAGAGTCAAATTTGAGACGAGTCAAATAAACTCAGTAGGGATTAGATTTTATATTCAATATTTATATCTAAATTATGAGTGTTTTTCAATTATTTATATTAAACAAATCAATAAGTGAAAGAAGTAATGATGAACAATAAATTAAATAACAAAATTTAAATAACAGCGATACTCAAGCGATCACAAACGACCAAACAAACCTTGATCAAGTTTAAGGATTCGAAACCCGAGGGCATGGCACATACAACTGTCCTATTACCCATTTTAATATTAAAAATAAATAAATACAACGATGAATGTAACTGAACTGAATATTAAAATTAACATGTTCAATTTAAATTAATACTTACATTTAGAAATTTAAGTGCCTTTTATCATCAAAATTTTGGAACATTTACGCCGCGCCTCCAACGACATTTCCAAAACATAGTTCGGTCGAGAAAGAGGGAACTCCGATCGGAGTTCCATTCCCGACTCACAGCTTACATCCAACCACTTAAAACTATCCAGAATAATACTCTAACATAATCCAATACCAACATAAAAATTCAGAGTTTGCAGAACCTTCACAACAAAACAAAAATTGAATCTTTGAGTCTTTACTTGATAATTCACTCACCGAGGATACCCCGCCGAAGTTTGCCGCTCAACACCGATGAACAACTTCAACCTTAAGAACCAAAATCTTCTGTTAGACACTGACCGGCGAGGTAAAAGAAACAGGGCTGTGGAGATTGTTACATACCTTGACAATAACCTCGACTACCTATCCGTTGGAGGAATTTACCCATTCACCACCGAAAGGACAGAGTTTGTTGGGAGAGGGAAGAGGATGGAGTGGGGAGGAGGAGAAGGAGACTCAGATGAGTTGGGTTTGTTTGAAGGGTTTGCAATCACTTCAAGCTTTTATGTCCGTCACAGTTTGGCTTAGACCCCTCAAGCTGTTGTGAACTCAGCCATGTCGATTTTACAATCTTTCCATTATACTTTTTTGTGGAACAAAATACTGTTTTATTGCATTCCATTTTACAAAAATGTTCTTGAACAAACTTTAGAAACTGAAAACAAAATATTAATGTTTGGAGAAATTTATAAATTTTTCATTAAATCCAGCACATATATACAACATTATTCATTTGGTCAAGTGTTTTAACCTGTCTCTAACATTTTCATTGATTTTTAATCTGATTTCAAAATTGTTCATCTCTTGAAGAGTTTGACATCATCGAAAAAGAAGTCAACAGAGTTCGAATTATGATAGAAATCGCTAGAGATGTTAGAAATCAAATTAAAACACCTGATTAAGTAGAAAACATATTATATGTGTGCTGGATTTAACGATAAAATTGACAGTAAGGTTCAAATTGTCAATAGATGAAATATTGAGATTCAATTTCTCCAAAAAAATATTTTAAGATCTAATTTATAAATGACTTCAAAAGTTCATATATAAATTGCACTTTACACTAAAATAAAATAGCTAGTATAATTTCATCAAATTTGAAGACAATATTTTCCTAAGATCCCACCTTCACCAATGATGTGCTCTCTCTATTTACTTCTAGTTATTTTAATGTGAGTTTTTCGTGTGAGGTTTGACCTTGTTAATTAGTGTTCAGTTTAAATTGCATTTTCTCATTTAATTATGATACATTTACTTAATGAACTTATATTATTACTCTATCTAATGTCACTATTGGATCAATCTATTAGTTTAGTTTGGTTGGACCCTGACTATTTAAGTCTTATACTGATTGGTAAGTAAATATATTAAAGGTTTGGGCAACTCGGTTTATTTTAGGGTCAGCTCATTTCCTGTTCTGTTTTAGGTCCTCTTTGAGGCGTGACATTGTCCAATGGTGTGCATCTCTATTCCAAAGTAGCATGGGGATGCCTTGTAACCCTCACCAAATAGATAAAATCAATTGATTTTGCAGTCTATCTTTGGTTAAACTTATATCTAGGTTAAGCTTTTTACCACAACTTGATGATTATTTTCCATGAGATTCTTTTATTTTCCATTTTAATCGTGGAAAACAAAATGGATAAAATTTTAGTCATCTATTTCAAAAAAATAAGTTAGAATTCAGGACTAGGCTTCTTCATATGATTATTAAGTATTATATTTAAATGTAACTTTAAAATATTGAAATTTCTCTAATACTTGACAATGTTAAAATATAATATTTCTTTAATAATTGATTACTAGGAATTGGACATAAAAATGCTTAGACTATTTTTTAGTATTAATATAAATATGTTGATCAATTCTCTTATGGTAAATATTATGGAGAGAGAATCTCTATGGGTGCAACAGAATATTATTTTTAAATGAAAACGAAAGAGAAAAACAATAACAGAGTTATAATTCTCAAAATATGAATAATTTATATTACTTGTCAAAAATATGTTTCTAATATTAATCACAACTCTCTAAATAGAGTTTAAGGTAATGATTTAAAATCTCTTATAAGATAAATTAAATATCTAAGAAGAAAAAGCAAATCCAGAAGAAAACCTTTAAGAAAATGAAATAAATAAAATCAAATCGATAAGATAAAACGAATAAAATATCAAAATATTGAGTCATGGGCTTGGGTCATACCATATTGCATCAATCTTGTCTCCTTGAAGAAAACTCGTCCTCGAGTTTTGTTACTGTAAATAACTCATCCGGGAGAAAATAAGTTGTCATTAGACACTTGAATATGTGGTACAAAAACAATCTTCTTAACGAGTCACTGAAACACGAAGGTATTATCTCGTCTCTTATAAATTGTCAATATCATAGAGTCATAGTCATCCAAAAAAGATATGACAAGTATCCAAATCCACCACATTACACATGGTTTTATAACACAAGGTTTCATCTTTGTAATCCGTCTTGATTGAACATTAGAATCATGCGAACTTTAAGTACTTGAACTTCAAAATCTTTCTTACCAAAGTTTTGAAGGCAAATTCAAGATCTTTACCAAAGTTTTGGAAACAATATTTTCAATATTATCATTATCAATTATTACATTGCAATTTTTTTCACAAATGAAGCATTATGTTAAAAAAATCTTATGATGTAAATGGTCAGGTCTTGTTCTTTCAATATAAGAAAAAGTCATTGGAGAATACATACCACTTCCTCTCCCACATCTCTTTTTGTGAGCCCACCAAAAATGTTATGGAGCTAAGAAGTGTAGGATCGATATACGCCTATAGAGGGGGGTGAATATAGCGTTTTAACTTTTTCGTGCGATATTTTAATCTCTAATTACCCTAAGTGATTTAATGCATATAATTAAAATATCGATAACAAATATATGCAATAATATAAAAAGTAAGGATTAGAGAAGTAAACACAATGTTTGTTTACGCGGTTCGGCAAACTAGCCTACGTCCACGCTCCAAGTTGCACTTGGAGATACACTATGTAATTGGCTTGCGGGTGCCAATAAACCGTTTACAAATTGACTATTAGATGGGGCGTCACCCTTGACTAATTATAAGGTCGTCAACCTTAGACTCTTACAAGTCGTCACCCTAAATTTGACTATTTCGGGGCGTCACTCAAGTGTGATGAATTCTTAGGGAATCACCCTTTACAATCAAGCACAATAATAATTCGGAGATTAAATTTCAAATCTATCTAATCCGAATTCTCCTAAAATATAACTCGCAAGTTCGGAATAGGAAGAATTGGATATACAACAATATCAAAAGCTCACAGAGATTTTATCGCCTATAAAAATCGGCAGAGCTTCGCTTTAAAATCCTTGGTTCGTTGTAGAGAGCATAGAGTGATCCTCTATTTATAAACTCTGCCACTGCGTCTTCCGGACGATCTCAGCGTCCGCACCTATCGTCCGCACGACCGTTGCAAAAATGCCCGTTGAAAAAAATAGCCGCTGCACAATTCTGGGCATTTACGGACGCCATTCTCATCGTCCGTTGCGTCCGCATCTATCGTCCGCGTCTTCAATAAAATTGGACAGATTCAAAGCGGACGCCATTCCTTGCGTCCGCCTCGTCCGGGTCTATCGTCCGCGACTGCACAAATTTGAAAGGGACACCAAACCATCGTCCTCTTCTTCTTTTCCGTCCGCACAGCTGAAGACCTGCGGACGCCAATGCACGTCCGCCTCATCCGCGAGCATCGTCCGCATGTTCATCAAAATGGACAGAGGCAAATCGGACGATTGGAAATCTCGTCCGCGGCATCCGTACTTCATAAACTGGCGTCCGCATTTCACTCCAAAACTGCCCTTGAACTATATTGAGTCCCCAAAAGATAGCCAACACTACATGGACTCAAATAGACATGTTAGCACACTTTAATACCCTCAACATGGGTATTTTTGATAAATTTGAGTATAAATATAATGAATAAAAACGTTGAATACATTATCAATAAAAACACAATTAACCAACTTATTATTTTCATTACATTAAACCATTTGGTCAATTTGGTCATCATC
>CM039476.1:13393848-13774759 GCA_022433065.1 Begonia loranthoides | reverse complement strand
TGATGTCAATGCTTCAGACAGCCTTCTCCCCGGCTTACTAACCTGCGTTGTCAGTGCTCAACTACCAGTTAACACAAGCTGCATATATCTACAGGCTTTGGGATCTCTTCAAGCTCCGATTATTTTCACAGGCTTTCTTTCAACTTCTATAGATTTAGTTATAAACTTAAAAGCGGGTTTATTTAAACTTTTACCATAATAAGTGACTCAAAAATGATCTTCATCCTCCAATGCTCTAACTTGAGGGGACTGGGAGATCATACAATACGTATTACGTATTACTAAACATACCAACAGGGAAATGCTATCGTAAGCTTCAATAAATCAAGAGTGTGCTTGATACTATTTGTATTGTGTTGTGTGTAATAAAGCATTTCATGTGCCTTTGGTTTCTCAATATTCGATCATAAAACAATTTTACTTTTGGAATGCTCACTACGTTTTAAATTTTATATTTTTCTGAATAAATTTTTTATTTTAGTCTAAGACAAATTATTTGTGTTGACCGAGTTCTTCTTGGATCTTCTACCACGTGTGGGTGAGGATTTGATCCAACAGTCCAACTGATGGAATAGTGTGAATATGTTTGTTCGCTGAATTAAATTAATATAATAATTTATAATTAATATTAATCATTATATCAACTAGTGAGAGGGTCAATTTTGTGGATAAATCCAGAATTTTCCCAAGTGAATCTCTTAACGCATGAACCCTAAAATTTTGGTCCAATTAGAACTGAAAATTTGATTGGAGGTTTTGAACTACAAAACTTGGATCCATTTCTCTAAAAAGAATAACTTTAATCAGAATGATGCTCGTCTTTTTCTGTAGAGAAGAATATATGTTTTCTCTGTTGACTGTCGGGTGCTTGATTAGCCCAATGTAGAAGGTGGTAGAAGCGAGATGATGTAATGTAGGGCAGTGTTGAAGACGACCCCATTATTGTAGAATCACAGGCAATTTCGCCCTATCTAATCGGCGGCTTGGGCTCCGAAAGGCCATGTCTGTCTGTCTGTCTGACAAGTATTCGTCAAACCCTTTTACAATCATTTCTTAAAATTTGTTCCCTTAAAAAATTCGTCGACTCCCCACCTCAGCATCTAGTCCTTTCGGATTTCCATTTGGCAAAATGATTTGTTGAGGGGGTAATCCTTGAGAATTCTAGAGCTACAGTCGGCAAAAAAATGGCTTCTGCGTTTCGTCTAATCGTTTCCGATTTCATCGTGTCTTTCATGTGGGTATGGTCGGGGGCTCTGATTAAAATGTTTGTGTATGGCGTTCTTGATTTGGGTCGTGAAGTTAAGGGTGAGATCCTCAAGGATGCTCTATCGGTTCTCAACATGTATTTCTTTGCATATTTGGGCAAGATCACTAATGGCGGATCTTATAACCCTGTCACTGTTTTAGCTCCTGCCATTTCTGGAGATTTTAGAGGCTTCCTGTTCACTGTTGGAACAAGAATTCCTGTCCAGGTTCTTCACTCATTCCTCGAATGTTTGTTTTGTCTGCGATCATCCCCTTTTAATGGCTAAAAAATCCTGATGAAATTCTAGCTTTGAATAACGTTTCCTTCAATTGGATGATTCATGCCTGCTTTAATTAGCTTTTGGGTAGGATTATTGTTCATATTAGATGGGTTTCAGCTTTCACAATTCGCAAAAACTTGCACATTTTAGAAACTTGCAACATGTATCGTTTATCTACATCCTAGACAGCTCTTGTGATTGGCTTCCTCTTCACCCTGATTTTGTGTTTGCTTGATTGATGGTGTTTGTATCAGTTGTCGACTCTTAAGTTCGAGGTTTAACATGAAATTTACCCTTTATTTATCTCTCTTTGTAGTTTTCTAGTGCTTGCATGGTTGAGATTGTTAGAAGATTATACCCAAATTATAGAAATTATAATGCTTAGAAGCTTAATCCTTCTTTTAATAACCTCAGTCTGGCCTTTTCATTTAGTTCAAGTTGTACCCAGCTCTGTCTTCCCCTCTGTTTTCTGAGAAAGATTTGAGTCTGTTCTGATGCTTTGGAAAACATGTTTTAAAAAGGTTGTTGAAAAACAGAAAAACAAAATAAGTAGTAGCCATTAAACCAGCTCTTGTTTTCTTATGAAGAGCAGATACAAGAGGTTTTTTTAAGCTGTCTTTGCAACTGTATGCAGAAAATTGTTTTGAGAATCGTTCTAGGAAACAGTTCTTAGAAGTACAAAAGTAGTTTTATTCTGCAATGAGATGATGAAACAATCAACTATTTGACTAAATCCTCTATCGATTTGTCAAAGATTGCTTATTGGCATCAAACTGCTATTGTCTCTGCAGGTACTCGGGTCGATATATGGCGTCAATCTCATTGTTATGACCTTTCCCGAAATAGGGCGGGGGCCAAAACTCCATGTTGACGTCTACCGTGGGGCTCTGACGGAAGGATTGTTAACATTCACCATAGTCATGGTTTATCTTTTCGTCTCTGAAAAGCTCTCTGGAGGTTTCTATACCAAAACTTGGATTAAAAGCCTCTCCAAGTTGACACTAAATACTCTAGGCTCGGATCTAACCGGCGGTGTTATGAACCCGGCATCTGTAAGTGCTTATATATTAATCAACGAAACATGCAATTAGAAAAGGGTAATTCTAAGTTTAACTTATAATTTTACACTTTATTTTTATCTCTTGACATGGTACTCAAGCATCACATATTTGATAATTAAGATAACTTATAAATAGTTAAAATAGGATAATAGTTGTATTAACTAATGAGCGTTGCGTCAAGAAGTAAATTTAGCATTGCTCGGTGAAAAATGATAACTATCCTCTGGTATTTTTTGTTAGTTTTTAGAAACTTCTTCGAAACATTGCTTAACACTGAGAAGCTAATGTAGGTGACGGGTTGGTTGTATGCTCGAGGGGACTATGCATCGAAGGAGAACATCCTCGTATACTGGATTGCTCCGATAGAGGCAACAGTGCTTGCCGTTTGGACATTTAGGTGGCTCAACCGCCAACCGAAAGATGAGAAACTAAAAGCGAAGCCCAAATCAGAGTGACCCCTTTCTTCACCACATTCATCTCCTCGGATCGAGTAATTCTGCGCTGAGTCGATGAAAACTTGAAAAGTCAGTGTGGCAGATATGTTCAATTGTTATTACTTGTCATTATCATTCAAGACTTTGCTAAGAATGTAGCATGTTCAATTGTTATTCTCTGTACATGAAATGCTTCATGTTTCTTGAAAAGTTGTTAAAAATGCATTGTTTAAACTTATTAGCTGCTCAATCACAAGATTTCCTGTAATCTCGGAACTCAGGGTCATCATCCGGCATTTGGCCTGTGGGCTTGGGTCCCTTTCGAGCGGATCGGGCCAAGCCCGGCCTATTAATGAGGCTATCGGAGGAAGCAGTCCACAAACTACAAAAAATTGAAAATTTCAAAAGTCTAGAAGTGTAGTGTCCCAAAGTTCAGTGCTGCAACCTCACGTCGATTTGGAGGAAGTTTGGTCACTAGAATATAAGTGAGTGGTGACCATGAACTTGTAAAACATGTTTTGGACCAAGATGAGGGTTGAAGTTCACCCAAAAGGCTTGGCCCAATAATAAATTCAGGATGGCACGAAGTTCGCCCAAAGTGGATAATTTCTTACTGGGTCTAGTGATTACCCACCCTATTGGTATAAACGTTGGGTCTCCAAAGGTGGAGTGATTGTAGTGTCCCGAAGTTCGGTGCTGCAATTCAATATCAACTTTGAGAAAGCTTATGCACTAAAATATAAGTAAGTGGTGACCATGACCTTGTAAGACGCGTTTTGGACCAATATGAGGGCCAAAGTTCACCCAACAAACGTGACCCAAGAACAAATCTGTAAGGGCACAAAGTTTATCCAAAGCGAACAATACCTTACTAAGCCTAGTGATTACCCGCCTACATGAGTTTCTTCAATAAAAGTATAGTTTTTATCAGTTTGTTACAAGTTCTTGTCTTTTTTGACGATCCACTTCTACATTTGAGCAAAAATCGAACGATAATATCACAATTTGACGAATCTCCGGGATGGGCCCAATCAGATGTCCTGGAGTGCCTCTAAGGAGCTTCTAATAATATGGTGATATTGCATGGAAACAAAGTGTTATTAAGATTACAAGAACACAAATGGATTTCTAATGGCAGAATCTCTCATTCTAAATACACATTGGCTCTGCATAAACTTTGACCAAAACCCAAAAAGAAAAATCAATAGACAAGCGTAGGTTCGAACTCGGCAAAGTCGACCGATCCAGATTCGACGGGCGGCATCAAATAAGCGGCCAAGAGCTCAGAGGCCAAAGCTGCTGCATGTGGAATCCTCTTCAAGTTCTTCACCAGAGGAATGTCATCGCTCTCGCCCAACGCAATCAGCTTCTGATTAATCTCCACCATCCGATCTAATTTCCTCTTGAATTCTGGGTTTTCCACGTCCAATACAGCCGGGAATATTCGAGCCGTCGTGCGGTTCGTCTGCATATAATGAAGTTTCCAAGAGGTCGATCAAAACAAGCGTTTTCTTGATTACTAAATGAATAATGTTAGATTTACTCTCCAATTCAACATTCTAATCTTTGCTTTAGAATAGACATTTACAATTCACTCATTCATTGATGTAATAGTTAAATTAAGAGATTAACTGCACCAATTAATGAAAGTCACGTTAAGAGATAAGATTAGATTGTAGAATTCGAAGGTAAACCTAGTATTATCTTAAATAAATGTATGCAATTGATTCGGTGTACAAGAGATTCACCTCGATGATAACGTGCATATCGAATTCTTTCGTGTTGAGACCAATGCCTTCATAAAATGCGGTCCTCTGGCAATCATTCAGGTACATTGTCACATACACCTGCATCGCATATAAAGAACGATTTTTCTTGAATTATCCATCAAACCAATAAGATCAAGAAACCCAAAAAAGTATATAGCTCGGAAATATACCGATAAACAGAAAAATCGGGACCACAATTTAGCCTTCCAGTCGTTGAGGAACTGGGGCTGCGCCTTCATCAACGCGGAGAAAAAATCTCCGTGGCGATTCTCGTCTTGGCACCAATTCTCAAAGTACTTGAAAATGGGGTAGCATTGATACTCGGGATTTGCCTTGAGATGTCGGTAAATTGTGATGTATCTCCAGTATCCGATTTTCTCGGACAAATATGTCGCGTAGAAGATGAACTTAGGCTTGAAAAAGGTATATTTTCTAGCCTTTGTCAAGAACCCCAAATCCAAAGCCAAGTTGAAATCAGACAAACCCTTGTTCAAAAACCTGCAAACATTGAAGATCAAGGTTAATTTAACGTTTAAAACCAGTTCATCATAAAAGAAACTGTTGCATGAATCTACCCAGCATGTCTAGCTTCGTCCCTGGACATGAGAGAGAAAATCTCAGCTACAATTGGATTCGTTTTCTGCAAGATTGATCATTTCAGATAGTCAAGAGAAATCATTTTTTCATTAATAAAATAGTTAAAACGATATGGAAATCTCCACAAAATGAAATATCTGATGTCAACTGTAAAATATAATTCCAGAAATCGTGATTGAGTGATTTCACCCAGAGTTGATCGATGCTCAGACAAAGGAACTCAATCAATTCAGCAGTAAAAAGCTCAGCGAAAAATGTCAACATTTCCTAAGTGTTATGATCGAATTATCCACAAGAAAACTTACATATATAAAGTGAGAGTATGAACGATCTACCCACAATCAATTTCCATTAAGAATTCAGAAAAATCGAAAGAGGAATTTTAGGAGATGGTCGAGTTCCAAACCTTTAGTCTCCTACCAAGCTCTTTGTAGAGAAGAAACCCAGAAAACTCAGCAGTACAAGACCTCTCCAAAAACTCCACAAAAATCTGTCTGAGAGGACCTTCAAGTTTATCAGCAGCCTCCTTGAACTCCTTGTTCCTCACAAAGTGGGTCTGATTGAAATCCGTCTTGAACTCCTGAAGCAGGGCATCGAACTCATCCATGTTGAGGTTCTTGTTGATTTCCGTGTTGAAAAGGGCCTCCATCTCGTCGAAATCGGTGGTGTAGAACCGAGGGGCCAAGAGGGTCTCCTTGATTACAGCTTTCGCCTTCTTTGCTGGCTTGGGAGAGGCGGATTGCGAAGTGGCCGCCATTTTGATCGTGCTGAATGTGGGGTGCGAACAATTTCGTGGGTGTCCAAATCTAGTCGTAGTGCTGCCGAAATTGGAGATGGGTTTCACGAGAGCCATCTCTGCCGCCATTTCTGGACTAAAGATTTGATGAGAAACGGGGTTACAGCAACGTAGAAGTAGCTCAGAGAGAGAGAGAGAGAGAGCTTTTAGCTTTCTTCCTCTTCACTTCTGACGAGTGGAGTGAGACAGATAAGGTGCATGGTAATATTATTGGGTGACAATGATGTAACCTCATCCAATGAAATCCATGAGTTTGAGTGAGATATTGACACGTGGCGTACACTTATCGGTCAGTTGTGATTACGGGACTGGTTGAGATAATTGCCAGGTGGAAGGAAATTAGTGGTTGTTCTAACCAGTTTAATATTTCTTTTGTATGTGGTTCAAAAGGACAGTTGAATTTTGGCATATAATATAGAAAAAATGACAAATCCCCGTTGTTTGAGACCAATGACAAGTCAACAACTGTGATATATTTTTTAATAAATTAACCACCCATGTATGGTAAAATGAAAAATTCACCATCATTATCCGCTAAACAGCTGACGGGCCCCTCCATTTTATGTCTGGACGCCTAGTGTCTCACCCCAATCATTTTCCTTTTTATAAAGGGAAAAAGAAAATTAGGGCTCATTATTTTGCATCTCCTACCCCCTACCCGACCCTCTGCTCTCTCTTCCTCCCAATCGGCTCTCCCACTCTCCCCCAATCGGCCACGAGTCCGACTACCGCACGGCGACGACCACTCGAGGCCGACTACCGCACGGCGATGACGAGCACGGGAGGCCAACCACCGAACAGCGACGACCAGGCGACGCCAACCACCGAACGACCTATCTCTCGGATCTCACCTTTCTCTCGCCTTTCTTTGATAGAGTGTTAGTTTCCTGTGGTAGATCCTGCACTGCGTCTATTTTTTGTGGTAATTTCCATGTTATTTTGTTTATTAGTTAAATTGGGTTTGTTAGTTATTTTTAGTTTTGTTAAAAACAAAATATCAGATTGGGTTTGTTTGCTAGAAAATGCAATTCTAATGGATAATGGTACGAAGAAACTGGATACACTAGTTCCAATTATGAAATTGCTTATACCATTGGCTAAAGCTAAATTGTGTTTGTTGATTTATGAAACTGCACTCTGTCTATTTTTTGGTGGTTTGTTGATTTAGGATGTTTTATCATTCACAATTTTTTGTTTGATTGTATTTTTTATTATACTGCAGGTTGTTGGCAAATTACTCTCAACGATCAGCATGGAATCACGACTTAAGAAATTGAAGTTAAAGCGTCGGAGGGCAACGGTGGAGGCCGTTGAACCCGTTCAAACTATGGAAGTGGAAGATGTCCAACCCGCAACAGCGGTGGAAGACGAAGAAACCGCCGACCTTGAAGAAGAAGCCGGATGCTCAAATGTCCGGTTCCAAGCAGGTAAAGTGGGTTCAAGGTTCGAATTATTCTGGAATGCTAATTGCAAAACACGGTATTTAGAAGATATACAACATCGTAGAATTATTGTGTCCAAAATAGTAGATTTGGACTCTTTCGCAGAAATGGGAATTGATTGTATGCTTGAAGCTGCTGGATTAGCCGGGTTGTGCAAGTTGAGGGGCAGTTACTGCGAGAGAGTTATAAGATTGTTTTACGCAAATTTGCGAATATCCACTAAACCATTAGAGGTGCGGACGTACGTTTTTAGAAGAGAGTTGAGTTTCACTTCCAACGATGTAAACATGATGCTTGGATGTGTACTGGATGAGCCAAACGAGGAATATTATCATATGGCTCGGGAGCCACCATTTGTAAAACAAGGAGGTGGGTTAGCGGCGCTTAGATTGTTGCACCAGGATCCTGAGATTGCCGAGTACAGCAAGCCAAAGGGAAAGGAGTTGAATGCCTTTGCCCGATTGATCCACTTGATCATGACGTACACCATTTTGCCTCGAAATGGGCATCGCGACCTTGTTACCATCATGGATCTTTATTTGCTAGAGAAGGTGTTTACGGGAAAAAAGGTAGACATTGGATATATAATCGTGAGCCACATGCAAGAGGTGCTCAAAAACTCGGCGAGGTCCTTGCCGTACAACTGGCTAATCCAGAGGATCGTTAAGCAGTTTGGGGTCCCCATCCCGGAGAACGAGCCAAGAATTGAAGAGTCGGTCAATAACATGTACAACAATTCATTATTGGACCGAATGGGTATCACCCAAACAAAAGGTCAATGGTTCCGCAAGGTGAAGAAAGGAGCAACACATCCACCCAGCTCGGAGCCTTCGCATTCAGTCCCTTCGCATGCACGACCGCCTCCTCCTCAGTCATCTCACTTTAGTTTGATACCTGATGAGACGCTCAACTGGATGAGCAAGATGGAGGAGCTCCATAATATGTCCATGACCCAAATGCGAGTGATGGCAGACCAGGTACAAATGCAACAAGGCCAAATACAAGAAGCGGCCAAGCTTGCAGAAGAGAGGTGGGTTATAGAACAACAATGGCATGTGCAAACAGCGGAGTGACATCGTGAGATGGTGGCAGCACTTAAGCAAGGGGAGAGGCGATCAACCCATTCAGGAAGTGCGTCATCCTCCTCGGACGCACCAGATGCGACATTCCGATTGTAATTTAATTTTGTTGAACGTGAATTCTAATTTTTACTTCATTTGTCTTTCATGTACTAACGTGTTGTTAATTTGCAGCGAACCTGTCGGAAGCCGCTTACAAACTCCTCCAGCCGTGCCTCTCAGGCCGTCGCCCCTTAAAATTGTGCGCATTGTACGTCTTTCATTTCGGTATATATATGTGTTCATTCATGGTTACGCTGACCGTTTGTTGCAGGCTCATGATTTGATGAGTAAGTTCCAAGAGTATGTCCGGGGAAATACTCGAAAGAACTTGGAGACATGCGCAATTCTTGCAGGAAAGCTGACCGACAATACATACATCGTCACTGAAATCATCTTCCCAAATCAGAACGGAACGCCAGATACGGTGAGAGACCTTTTTTGGGTGTTAGTGTATAAGATTTTATCTTAGTACTCATCCAAAACTTATATGCAGTGCTATACGACGGAAGAAGCAGACGCAGAAGTTTTCCATTATCAACAACAACACGATCTACTCACAATTGGATGGATTCACGTAAGTAATTATGTCGTTTCTCCAGGTTGGTGTTAATGTTTACTGAGATCATATAATGTGTTGTTCACATTGCAGTCACACCCGAAATATGAGTGTTTTATGTCATCCGTTGATCTGCACATGCAATTCGCTTACCAAAAATTGTTGCCAGAATCAATCTCCATTATCGTAGCTCCCACTGACAAACAGCGATATGTAGTTTTCCTAGTGTAAATTCTTAATTTTGCTTTCCACGTAATTGCTCGGCCCTTGTTCCCTTTGCATTACAGGCCGTTCGGCGTCTTTTGGTGTACCCCTGAGGGGATGAGGGTGATATCAGAGTGCCACATTAAGCAACAATTCCACCTGCACGAACCTCCAACCTTTCAGTTTGAGGGTCTGTTGTTCGCCCGAGCTGAGAATGTAGCCTTTGACGTGAACTTGTCATTTCTGGTCACGGATTTGCGCCGGAAACAACCCGGGAAGAAGAATGCGTAGTTTAGTTGATTTTGTGTACTTGTACGATAAAATGTATGTCAAGTTGTCAATGATATGTTGGGAGGTTAGGTGTAGTTTACATTTAGTGGATGAATGATATATTTGGATGATACTGGAATTGCTTGGGATGTTTGTGCAGGATGTACGAGAATAACTATGTGGGAGTAAAGAAACAAAGGACATTCTGTTCAAATTTTTAAAAAATTGGCAAGTCTATCAAACTCATTTTATTTTCAACAAAATAATTACATCAATGGCATTTGACTGTCATGTACATTTGTTGCAAGCAAAAACAGTTATATCACGGCAGGTTAAGGTCCACATTTGTATACGTTGGTGTGGGAGGACCTTCCGCATCAAACTCCTGCAGACCACATTACAAAGGAAATGAGCATAGTTCAAATATCAATTAAAAGCATAATGCAATAATGCGCTGACCTCCATCTCATGAACTCTATCGGGAGCTGTCTCAGGGACTCTGAAACCTATAAATGTGTCATCCGACCTTCCTCTGCCGTCTCTTCCTCTGGCTCTAGCCGCCCCTCTGTTGCCTCTGCCAGCCCCTGCATTGGACTCGCCTCCCCTTTCGCACGTGCGGGCATTGTGGCCCACACCCCCACACCGGCCACAAGTGATGATTAAATGTCTTCTGGTAAGCACTGTCCCGCTTGGAGCCTCATCCACATCCCGTATTCTATGTACGCGGGGCCTGCCTGGAAGCCTTTTATATGGTGGTGGGCAAATTGGATCAAGATTCGTCACAGGAGGCCACTCGATTGGGCCATTGAGGGGGCGGAGAAAGTGGGAGTACATCACCATATATGTTTCCCGGTGATAGCACCAATGCACAAACTCTTCAGGAGATCTTCTCATGAAGTGAATGCACGGGATTGCATGGACACACGGGATGCCGGTCAACTCCCACCGGTAACAAGTACAAGTACACCTGTCCAAATCGACAGAGTACATGTCGGTACCGTTGCTGACCTCAAACTGGGCCGCTCCTAAAAATTGGGGACTCCAATTTCGACTGGCAAGTTGGACTTTGGCGAGCCGTTTGCTAATCATTGGACACAACAGATCGGTCGAGCGAGCCATTTTTTCATTTTTTTTCACGATCCTACCCATGATGCCCTTTCGAATGATCTCAAACATACTTAGAATTGGTTTGTCCCAGGCTAGTAGGATGCAGGCATTGAAGGACTCACTGAGGTTGTTGAGGCTTATGTCGCACTTTGGGATGGAAGAGAAAGCATGTTTGGCCCAGCAGGTCACCTCTATTCCACTTAGATAGTCATGGGCCGCCGGGTCAAGGACAAATAACTTGGCCATCTCTTTCTCAAATTGCCTCACTGTTGTGGCTCTTGATGCAGCCCACATTGCATCCTTCAACAACCTGCCTTTAAATTGTTTTTGAAAATTGGCATACAGGTGTCGGATGCAAAACCGTTGGTCTGCTTGCCATGCCACCTCTCTCACAGCTGGCACTAGTCCCTGCAAACTTTCATAATATGAGACAAACATTGGAAAAAACATGCATAACATAAACACATAATTCAAAAGCAATGCACAACACCTTTTGTCGATCAGAAATAATTGTCCATCCATTGCCAAATGGGGTGTTTAGATCGTCTAATAACAATTCTATAAACCACCTCCATGAATCCCTATTTTCTGCTTCTACGACTGCTACAGCAATCGGATATATACCATCGTTCCCGTCGATGGTGACAACAGTAAGCAGTTGGCCTAGAGTAGCTCCCTTCAAGTGGCAGCCATCTAAACAAATAACAGGTCTACCACAGTTCAACACTGCCCTCTTGCATGCATCCATGCACATGTACATCCTTTTAAATACACTCATATCAAGGTCAACACGCAGTGAACTTTCGGGATTCAACCTCCGAATCTCCTCAGCATAGGACTATATGAGCTTGTATTGCTCATTGCCATCACCTTCGTTAATTTTCTTGGCCGTATTTCTTGCCCTTCTAGCAAGGCTGGTGTGTGATGTTGACATTGACGTCCTTCCTGACAGTCTCAATTATGGAAGATATGTCCCAATCGGCTTGACTTTTAAATCTGTCTAAGTAATGCGTTGCCACCCATTTGGCAGTGGCATGGCGACTTTCCATCTTTCGGGAGCAAGTGTGAACGTCGTTGTAGTACTTTATTTGAAACGTCATTTCACGTTGTATTTGTGACGTGTGCATCCTCCATATGCATCCTTCCTGGCAGACAGCCCTCAACCGATGAGCATCACTATGGGTGAATTTTATGTCGTACCCATTCTTCAATACATAATTAACAATTTCTTCTCTAATTTTCTTCAATGAACTGTATTTTTTGCCAAGGCTCATACCAACGTAGCTGCATTATGCTTCTGCTTGGCGTATAGACATACTCTGTGTCATGTTAATGTCTTCATCACTAGTGGATTGGCACACTGATCGGAGGTCCTCATTGTGCTCTTCATTTAGACTTGCAGATACAGAATGCAACACAATTGCAACTTCATTTCCAATTCCACGTACCTCATTTTCATTCGCCAATAATATCTCTGAAGGGCCCACTACAGCTCCACGGTTAATATCAGCTTCTTCGACACTCCAAGCACTCCAATGCTTCATTTTCTTGACAACAAATGCTTCAACTTTGCCAAAATACCTTTCTCTTCTCACTTCAGTTCTCACAAATCTCTAGGTTTAAGGTATGTTTCAGATTCGAGAAGGGAGAGTTGAGACTGAGAGCCCTAATTTTCATTTTCCCTTTTTATAAAGGGAAAATGATTGGGTGGGGTGGGTCCTAGACGCCGCAGCGTCCAGGCATAAAATGGCGGGCCCGTCAGCTGTTTAGTGGACAGCGATGGTGGATTTGTCATATTACCATACGTGGGTGGTTAACTTGTTAGAAAATATACCATAGTAGTTGACTTGTCATTGACCTCAAACCACGATGGTTGATTTGTCATTTTCCCTATAATATATGACTCCACTTTTATTTTATATTTTCATGTGTTAGCGTTCATCATGTTCATGACCGTGAACATAGAAATAAACTTTTCTTTTTAAATAATTTTATTTATTATTTGGGAAAATAACAAATCAACCATCATAGTTTGCGATCAATGACAAGTCAACCACTATGGCATGTTTTTTAATAAGTTAACCACTGACATATGGGAAAATGACAAATCCAACATCGCAGTCACGTTCGCCGTTGCGGTGTCTTGGGAAGACGTCGTGGCCTAGACGCCACGGTCAGAACGCCTAACTCCCCGAGGCATTCTGAATTCTTCAGAACCCTGCAGGGCGTTTCGGCGTTCTAAAAATCAAAACCTCGTCGGGGCGTTCGGCCTTCTGACCTTGGCGTCCAGGCCACAGCATCCTCCCAAGACACCGCAACGGCGAACGTGACTGCGATGTTGGATTTGTCATTTTACCATACGTCAGTGGTTAACTTGTCAAAAAACATACCATAGTGGTTGACTTGTCATTGACCTCAAACCACGATGATTGATTTGTCATTTTCCCTTATTATTTTAATGTGATTCGCAAAAAATAAATTAATAAATTTTGTTTGTATATATTTATATATATAATTAGATAAAATTCAAATTGGCCCTTAAACTTTTTCTAACAAATAATACTATTAGATTTTGGTGTGACCCGAATTCTATTGAGCCAGGCTAGTAAGTCCGCATTGTAAATCTCATTTAAGGTTTTGTTTTCTCTATAAATTGATGTAAGCTAGAGTTGCAAAACTCGCGATTGTATTTTGATCTTCATAATAGATTCATTCTTCTTCCCTTGATTTTTTTTCTATAAGAATTTTTCCACGTAAATTTAGTGTCTCACATCGTATTTTCTTTTTCTGGTTATCATTTAATCTCTAACAAATACTTGAACTTAAGAGCGTTATCAGTTAAATCTACGTTGACAATGTCATAAAAATCACATTTTTGCTACATAATTTTTTCTAACGGGCCATTTTCAAAAACCATATAACTTCTGATAGAATGATTTTAGCAATTTCAGTGATATACAGCGAGAAACAAATTGTTAAAACAGTTCTATCGAGAATTATCTCACTAAGAACATTACATGATAAAAACATGATGTCCTTAACATCACCATTAATCCTTAACATCACCATTAATAAAAAAATATATATATATATTCAACAATCTACTTGGTATTCAATGTTAAGTTTGAAGAGTAATTCATACTCTATGCTATTAAAATATTATATTGAAGATATATCTTACTTTATCTCTCGTTCCTCTTTCCCCCAATTGCGAGATAAACTGGTTGTCCAAAGCGTACAGCCAAAAAACAAAGAATTCTAATGGAGGGTCATACATTCACAGACATAAATGACCTATTATTTTAACCATCAATAAACTGTTATCATTGATTTCTCAGAAGATGACTATAAATTATAGTATATGTGCAGAATAAATCTGTGTTTAGAGCAGAGCGGAGAGAATAGGCATGATAAAAAAAAGCAATGATTATGCCTCTTCAAATGGGATAACAATTTCCAAATACCCACAAGAAGAAAGGAGAGAGTCATCAATCTGAAAATAGAACTCAACTGGGGAAAAGCATCAAAATCCACAAACACCAAACAACAACAACAACAACAACATTCACATCGCAAATGTTAATTTTACAATTTACAGCAAAATCACAGTACCTTAGTCTTCTCTCTTTCGTGCTGCTACAAACTACCGGGAGATGATCATTTACGCTCGCTTACACCCTGTAGAAGATTATACCTGCAGAATGTATGGGGATATAATGATATAAGTGTGTCGGAGAGAGACAGATAAATTTAGGAAGGGCAGTGATAGGAATAGAAAATTGTGTCTTCTATTCTTCAAAAAAAACGTAAAGCGTACAACTCCGGTAGGAACACCTACCCTCCCTTTCCAGACTTCGAGCGTCTGTAGCTCCCCCCCTGCTCTCCCTCCTAACCAATAACTCCCTTGTTTCCTTAACCAAAAACAAAATTTTTCTAATATTCGGCACTTATTTTAAGTAACAAAATAAAACGAATTTACTTCTTCTTTATGGAGTAAGAAGCAACCTTGTCCTCAAGGTTAAAATCTAGAAATTGAAAACGAATGACATCAAAATCCTCTCAAATCGCTTCAAAAGGTGGAAGGTGTTTCCATTTAATAAGAACCATAGTCTGTGAAGTATTGCTACTTTGTGGTCGTACATCCAGTAACGATTCGGGCTGCATAATCCATGAATCGTTGCGTAAATCGTCTGGCAAGGGACATATCGAAGTGACACTCCTAGTAACTATCTTGAGCAAGGACACATGGAACACCGGGTGAATTTTTGACTCGGCCGGTAATTCCAACTTGTATGCTACCGCTCCTATCTTCTGTAGAATACGATAAAGACCGAAAAATCGAGGGCCAATCTTCGCATTAAGTCTTTTACGCACCGAATTCTGCCGATAAGGATGAAAACGAAGCCATACTTGAGCACCCACTTGAAATTCAACCAATCTCCTTTTCTTGTTGGCCGACAATCACATCACATCTTGAGCTTTGGAGAGGTGAGATTTTAATGACGACAATACCTCATCTCGGTCACAAAGATGAAAATCAACACCAGTAAGTAAGGGTTTCTCGGGTGTATCAAAACGTAGAATAGGTGGGGATCCCGCTTATAGACTGCCCGGAACAGGCTCATGCCAATAGAAGAGTGAAAAGTGGAGTTATACCAAAATTTTGCCCAGGCCAACCATTTACACCAAGTTTGAGGTTTATCGCTACTAAAACAGCGAAGAAAAGCCTCGATCGTGCGATTCACCACCTCTGTTTGCCCATCTATTTCTGGGTGATATGCCGAACTGAGTCGAAGAATAGTTCCTTGCAACGAAAACAACGTCTGCCAAAATCTGCTAATAAAAATTTTGTCTCTATTAGAGACAATTGACTTTGGCATACCATGAAGACGAAAAATAGTGTCAAAAAATACATTCGCTACCGTCTGAGCAGAAAATGGGTGTCGCAACTGCATAGAGTGAGCAAACTTACTTAATCGATCAACGACCACCATAATTGTGTCCATTCCCTCCGATCGCGGTAATTTTTCTATAAAATCCATCGAGACATCCTCCCAAATGTCATTTGGAATCGGCAAAGGTTGTAGCAAACCGACTAGGCGAAGAGCCGCATATTTATTCTGTTGGCACACCACACAAGCGTTAACAAAACGCTTGACCATTGTCCTCAAGCCGAACCAAAAGAGCTCACTAGTAATTCATTTAATTGTCTTCGTAATTCCCGAATGGCCGCCAGCAGGGCTATCATGGAAGATTCGCAAAATCTGAGGAATAAATCTAGATGAGCTAGAAATCACCTTCCTATTCTTGAAGAACAGAAGGTTATGAAAAAGCAAAAAACCCGGATACAAAGCAGAGTCCGTAATCAGTTCATCCTTGATCTTTCATAATTTAGGATCGGCATCCACTTCTGCTTCCAGTAGGTGCTGATCAATCATATTAGCACATAGAACGTTTTGACATTCACCTTCAGCGCCAGACCCAAACCTTCTGGATAGGGCATCAGCAACTAAATTTTCAACACCTGGTTTATATTGGACCTCGAAGTCAAATCCCAATAATTTGGTAAGCCAATGTTGGTGGTCAGTAGCCACCATGCGTTGTTCCAACAAAAATTTTAAGCTCTTTTGGTCTGTACGCACAATAAAATGCTTCCCCAGCAAATAAGGCCTCCATTTCTGAATAGTTAATACAATTGCCATCAATTCTCTTTCATAAACCGACTTGAGTTGTTGTTGTTTGGAGAGCTGTTGACTAAAAAAAGCTATACGACGTTGATTTTGCATTAAGACTGCCCCTAGACCCGAACCTGAGGCGTCCGTTTCTACCACAAAAGGAATATTGAAATCAGGTAAAGCTAGTACTGGCAGTGACGTCATAGCAGTCTTCAATCTCTAGAAAGCCGATTCAACTTCGATAGACCAAGAGAAATTATCCTTTTTCAGCTGCTCGGTGAGTGGCAAAGCGATCATACCGTAGCCCGAAACAAATTTTCTGTAGTATCCCGTCAGACCCAAGAACCCTCGTAATTGCTTGATAGTCTTAGGAGTCTGCCATGATTGGATAGCTTCAATCTTACTTGGATCCGCCGCAACACCCTCTGCCGAAATGACGTAACCCAAATAATCGATTTGTCGTTGAGCAAAGAGACACTTCTTCTTGTTAACAAATAGTTTTTGGTCCGACAAAAGTTGTAAAACTTTGGCCAAATGTAACAAATGTTCACTCTCTGTCAAACTGAAAACCAAAATATCATAAAAAAAAACTAATACAAATTTTCTCAGAAATGGTTGGAATACCTCGTTCATTAGAGCTTGGAATGTAGACAGTGCGTTCGTCAACCCGAACGGCATTACGAGAAACTCATAATGGCCATCATAAGTACGAAAAGTTGTTTTGGCAATGTCGAATTGTTTCATTCTAATATGGTGATAGCCCGATTTGATATCCAACTTAGTAAATATAGTCGCGTCATTCAATTCATCAAGCAGCTCGTCAATTACGAGAATCGGAAAGCTGTCCTTAACTGTTTCTCTGTTAAGAGCTCTATAATCAATACAAAATCTCCAGCTTTTATCTTTTTTTTCACCAATATTACTGGACTGGAAAAGGGGCTGGTACTGGGCTGAATTATACCGACCAAAAGCATTTCTCTTACCAATTTTTCAATTTCATCTTTCTGCATCACCGGGTATCTATACGGTTTAATGGAGATTGGATTGGTTCCCTCCTTGAGATTAATGGCGTGATCACACTGACGGACAGGGGGCAGGCCTGATGGCGTATCAAATACATGTTGAAAATGTAATAACAGCTAGCTACCTCCGTAGGGATTACTTCTGATGTAGTTAGAGCTTGAAATTCCCCATCAACTATTTCTACCAACACTCCTTGAACTCCTTTCTGCATTGCCTTCATCATCGCTTTTAAAGAAACCCTTGATCTCGTTAGGCTAGAGTCTCCTCGGACATGAACTGTCTTATTGTTCAAGACAAACTTTATGACAGACAGCTTCCAATTAACAAACACATCTCCAATGGATTGCAGCCATTGCATTCGAAGAATCATGTCCAAACCTCCTAATTCAATTGGCAAAAATTCTTCCAGTATCTCTACTTCTGGTAATATCAACAAAATACTTTTACAAATCCCGTTCCCCTGTAATGCTTCTCCATTACCCAATTGTATATTGTAGTTTGCAGAAGAAGAAACAGGTAAGTTCAATTCATCCACTAGTTGTTTCGCTATAAAGTTGTGGGTTGCACCACTATCAATCAAAACTACAACATTTTTCCCTCGTATCGACCCCCACAATCTCATTGTTCGAGGGGTTGTCAGTCCCACCACTAAATTAAGGGAAAGTTCCACATTATCATCGACAAAATTAATTGTGCCCTCCTCGGTCTGTTGCCAAAGATAAGTCTGAGGCTGTAATTCTTCATCCTCGTCTTGTAACAACAGAACTTGAAGCATTTTCTTCTTACATTGATCGTCACAGCGGAAACACAAGTCTTTTTCTCTTCTCATCCTTATTTCCGCCTCTGTTAAATTTCGGCGGCCAACTTCTGGGGCCTTCATCTTTGGAAAAAAATTTGGTTGTTGTGACTGTTCAGATGGAATGATTTTTGCCGAAGTTGTGGACCAATTTGATCTATAATTCCCTTTTGCAATAGCTGGTTTTTTAGACTTAGCCAACTCGTTTCTATCCTCAATGATTTGTGCAGATTCCATTAAATCCTGTAAATCCGTCGATCGCATAATTTTGACGTCTCCCTTAATTTCGCTCTTTAATCCATTTAAGAAAGCGCTGAATAAAACTTCATCCGGAATATTTCGTAAGGAAGATACCACTGATTCAAACTGCTTTCGGTATTCTTCAACCGTTCCTTATTGTTTCAGGGAAAAAAGTCGATCGCACCCCATCCTTGAGCGGTGATAGCCAAATCTGTCCATAATTCTTTTATTGAGGATCATCTAAGATTGTATAGGATGCGCTCCATTTTCCCATTGAAACTACGATAAGGCAGGTCCCTCAAAACATACCATTGCTGCCTCCATCTTCTCAGATTCGGTCAAGCGGTTGACAAGAAAATACCTTTCCGCTCACAAGATCCATCCTTCTGAGTCTGTACCATTAAAAATCGGCAATTCTAATCTCCTGGGTAAAAATTCTTTTGTCATAGCCAGTCTTTCCTCTTCAGGCAATCGATCCTTCTCAGCGCTCGAGCTGTGGGTTCCCTCCTGCGCTTCCCCAGGATTCTGCTTCTCCTCTAGTTTTTCGATCAATTTTGCCATCTGCTCCGTTAGGAGCAACATACTTCGTTCCAGCGCTGGGATCCGCTCTACCTTTTTCAATTCCTCCTTCACGTTCATCAGATCCATTTGCCATTCGGCCATGTTTTCCTTGTGCGCTTCGAAGCAAGTCATCATCTTTTCCCGGAAGCAATCGGCTCTGATACCAAATTGATAGGAATAGAAAATTGTGCCTTTTATTCTTCAAAAAACACGTAAAGCGTACAACTCCGGTAGGAACACCTACCCTCCCTTTCCAGACTTCGAGCGTCTGTAGCTCCTCCATGCTCTCCCTCCTAACCAATATTCCTAATATAACTCCCTTGTTTCCTTAACCAAAAACAAAATTTTTCTAATATTCAGCACTTATTTTAAGTAACAAAATAAAACGGATTTACTTCTTCCTTTTGGAGTAAATAAATTTGACTACGGGCCTATCGGCCCTATCAGGCAGTGAAAATGATACATACATATAGAAAGCATTGAATATTTTATTTGCATTTTCAAATTGAATACCCCAATTTAGACTCCAAAGAATGAAAGAAAACTTTCCATTAAGGATTCAAGTCATGTGCGACTATGTTAATCTTTTCTTTTATTAGTTACGTTAACTTTAGTTTCTAATTTTACACTCTAATCATACCTCCTCATGTATCATATATTAATTGGTATAATCAATATTTTATTTTAACTATTTATAATTTATTTTAATTATATAATTAATTAATAAATAATATATAAATGTCACGTAAAAATGTGAGATTAGAGTATAGAATTAGAAGGTAAACCTAACATTACTCTTTTGTTATTACCCAAATCACATATTAAAAAACTACCTTTACTACAATATGTCAAAATCTGTTTTTTTCTCAAAATAGTTGAAGTGAATAAGCGAGAGATGTACCTTCATCCTTGATGGAAAGAATCTTTAATTTGACCCAAATCATTTCCATTAGAATCTGCACCATCTTGAGTGGCTGTGCTTGCAGTAGCTACTCCATCTTGTGGATGAACATTGGAAATACCCAGAGGCACAATAGATTCTTGATCAAGAGGAAGTAAGGGATCAAAACTAGACTTTATTTCTTCCTCTGTCTTCAAATCATGTCGCTGATCACACTCTAAGTTACGCATAATCTCAGGAAATGGGAAAGAACCATCTTCCATGAGCTTATTTCCCATTTCAATGTCAATTTTCTCTTTTGAGCTAAGCATGCCATCATCAAGATTAGGTGAAACGGACAGTACCATAATATGTTCATCATCCACGAGTGATCTAAATTTGTTCAGGGAAGGTGTGATCTTGGAGAAAAACATGTCTTTAAGGTTTTCTTTTATTCCTCTGTTGTATGGATTCTCCTTTTTATCATATCGGTATCGGAAATTCTCATAAGTAGTCTGCATTGAACTTGATGTTAGAATAGATTAAACAGGTTTAAACCAATGCCTCAATTTTAAATCATATTTACTGGATCTTCAATTAGATCCTCAAAAGAATATTTCACACATTAAATTTTCTCTCCTAATTAATTATCAATTCGAATTTGACTAACTATATTATTGAGAGTGAGATAATAAGAGAATAAGTGAGGGTAAATTAGGAAATTAAAAGAGTGATTTGGCATAGTTAATTATTATAATAGGATGGTTACTTGGTTATATATTAAAAATGTGAAAATGAATTAGGAGTATTGAATATTGTTGCTTGATGTTCTTTAAGGAGATTAGATTCCGAATTTGTGGTTTTCCAGATTCATGGTTAAGTTTAGAGTTAATATCCGAATCTTAGCATTGTTGCTAGATTTGTGCCTTGTTCTTCAGATTCTTCGGGTTCACTATTGCTCCAAACACCAACAACTATGTATTAAGGAAGAAGTGTGTACAAATAAGGACGATAAATTCTACAGCAATAAATTGCTTGGAAAACATAGGTTGCAAAGGAAAGAAATCCTCTTGGACCATAGAGATCCCTTGCTATATTTTAACTTTGTTAGCAACAAAAAATACAGTGTGCATTATGTTGCATCATACTTGAAGTTTCAACTTAATGACCAATAAGGCATGCATAAAAGATATGATGAAAGGTATATAGAAACAAAACAAGCAAATATACAACTTTTATTATTAATAAAAAAATGTGTCACATCTATGTGCTAATTATTTACCACAAACCAACAAAAACAGGCACTGCAAACAAATTTTAGAATTTTCAAAATAGATTGTCTTACTTGCTGCTGACCCCAAAAACTGAAGAAATCCTTAAGAGCAGTAAGAATATAGTATTGAAAAATGTAAAAATATAGAGAGAAGACAGCCTTACCTGATTTGTACATATTAGATAAAAATGGAAAATTGAAAGGCCACCAACGAACCAAACAGCTATGAAGCAATATATGATGAGGAAATCTGACAGAATATCTTTTGTCATGGCTTTCCAAATCGGTTCTTCACTCTTAACGATGAAGAACCAGGAAAATGAAAAGACATATATGCACAAGATTGTTGCTGTTGTTATGAACATGAAGAAGAACCGATAGTTACGCTGCAAGAACAAAGATCTTTGAGTGGCACAATTAACTTTGTACTAAGAGAAAACATATGCCAGAATAAAAAGATCACTGTCATAAACAAATTGGTACTAACACTTGTTAGCGTCCAAGACCAGAACTGATGGTATATTTATAACATTATTACTTAGTAGAAATAATGAAAGAACTTACTGTTCCAATGCACTGTCCAACCCATGGACAGTGATGATCAAATCTCTGCACACAATTGTTGCAGACAGAACAATGAGATGCACGAGGAGGGCGATAAAGATAACACGTGTCGCAGTATTTTACTTTTACTGTGTGGCCATTCACCTCCACATCTTTTGTCCGTGGAAGTTTCAAATGAGGGGTTCTCCCATTCACCCACTCCATGGATGGCGTTGCCATATCTTCTGCTTCATCTGACTCGGGAGGCCTTGAATTCCTAGGGAGTATTCCAGGATCTCTACCGGAGGTTAAGAAGAGAAATGTCAAATCCTGCGCAAGAGATTTTAAACCATCACAACAAGAAATAAATCAACTAATTTATTGATAAAGCACAAAATCCATTTATGCCCAGAACTAGAAATCAGAAGAATCATTCTCCAATTAAATTTTATTATAAGAAGAAATTTTGTTATGAAAAAACCAAATCTATTTTTAAAGAGTTATGTGACATACCACAACTGATGGCATACTGAATAAAAAAACAGAAACGTTATAGCTCCCATAGGAGTTCAAAGAAATTCCTGAGGCTTCATGTGAAATACATTATACTTGACGTAGCCTTCTCTGTTCTCCCCTCCCTCCCTCCTCTCTCTAAACAGACACAAATTCCTTTCGCTCTCTTCCCTCCCTCCCTCCCACTCTTTCTCTCTCTCAACCACTCCAACCTTACCAAGTGACAGAAAGAAGAATTATGACACTTTTAAAAATCAATATCATTGATTCCTTTTCTTTCTGGATAGGTGATCTTTCTGGATTTACTTCGGAAATTCTCATCAGTTAAGATAGAAAAAAAAGAAAGAAATATCGATTATATGCTCTTACCAAAATTGTTAGGATAGCACATCCTATCAATATTGGATAACTTTTATGATAAGGGTGCTCCTTATCAAGGATCTTCAAATATGCCCTTACACAAAAAGCAATGGCGGGACCAGCAATGAGGAGTATGGAGAGAAAAAGCGATGAAACATCAGGTCCGAAAATTAATCTCCCGCCACAGAAAAATTTCTGATACCAAGAAAATATCAGAATCAAACAGTAGAATTAGACTTGGCCAAAATCGGACAATTGCATTTACAACAATTCATTAACCACAAAAGGTACAAACTAGACTTTAAAAACCAAATATTTGGAAGACTAGCAAGCAGATTGGCAGAACTCGAGATCAAATAATAAAGCTGCATTGATGCAAGCCTTCGGGTAGTCAAACAGAGGCACGTTACAATTCAGTCCAATCGCTGTTTACTAATTTAGTTTTAGATTTCATTAACTTTATACTTCATTTGAAACAATGCACATAAACCTCGATGATGCTCCATAGTAGGCTACAAGTAATTATTGAAGAAAAAAATAATGAAACCATCTACTAAAAGTGGAGAGATGAGAACAATTTCTTGAAAAACAATTTCTTCAGCAAGAGTGTTCAAAGTAAAAAACAAACGAAAGTTCCTAGAATTTCCTCTTCCAACTCCAGAAAATTCAGAAACTTTACGAGTTGACTACGCACTAGACCAAAGAAAGATAATTATATAAATAATAGTGGCAAGTATATTGATGACTATTTAAAACTAAACTAAAAGATGAGAATTCTCATCGTCTCCAGTCGTGTTGAACTGGCGAAGAACAGATAAAATTGAGCTAACTAGATTGTAAGCTAAATTGGTAAAATATGCAACTCAAATACTGCAAGTCATTCATGAAGAACAATTTTATTTTGCTCGATTTCATGAAGAAAACAACTACGTAAAATATAAATAAGAGCCAAGATGAAAGAGATCACATGGAGAAGAAGACTATCAAATTCAAAAATTAATTCAAATGCAATGAAATGATACGGAGACTTACATTCCTTCCCTTCCAAACTAGGTAGAGTTTCTTGGAATTTTTTTGAGCCATACCATGCTCAAGAAAAGACCAATTTTAACTCTCCTTTGTACATCAAACTCAGCAGCCAGCAATCGGTCAAGGTATTTTTCGGAAAAGCAGTAAATTAGGAACCCAAATCAGGAACTAATCCAAAACAATCGCCGAAATACAAATTTCCCCGTCCAGGATTGAGATTGCGCGAGTGGGAACGAATATGTCGGAGCAATTAAAGTATATCCCAATCAAAAACAATGAAGATGGGAGTAAGAGGGAGAGAGGGAGAGAGACAGAGACAGAGGATCAAAAACCAGCTAAGCCCCTCAACTCCAAAATTTGGTTCCAGTAAAGAAAGAGGGATAATACCAAGACAAAGATTCTCCTGTCCCTCTGTCTCTCTCCCTCCCTCTCTCTCTCTCTAAACTCTACGTCATGGTGTCATTCTCTCGAAGAAATTGTTGCACCAATGAGTTGGGGCGGATGATTCTATTTCCAGCGACATTTCCGCAACAATAAAATAAGATTTGACGAACTGTTTCGATTAAAAAAACCAAAAACTCAATACATGATTTCTCGTCTGCATTATCATCAAAGCTATCCAAGCGAAGCAGCTAGCAAACGTGCTGTCACAGCCCAAATCATTTTTTAGTGTTATCTTGGATTGAATTCGTCGTCTTCCACGCGTTTCTCTGAGCAAAATGAAACGAGCATCCATTAACACCAAAAGTTGGAAATTGATTGCCCAGCAACATTCTACAAATCAACCCTGACTTGCCTGCAAATAGAGATTGCAGCAACTGCAATTGTCCAACCTCAACACTTGCTCATCCTCTCTTCACGACAATTGGACTTTGGCTTAGAGTAAGAATCCTGGTTTGTCCAAGATCTCTTGTCCATGGCCGTCTATGCTATTAAAGTAGTTGCTTCTATTTTTGGCAATTTCTTTTTATTTTTTTTTTACTTTTTATTTTTGGCAAGCGACTACTTACCATCATGATGTGTTCATTTCTTCCAAAGTGAATATGATGCGGATTGCTCTTTAGGGGAAGAGTCATCATGACTGCACGTAGACCCTTCTACTCAATGTAATTTGCTGACAATCAATAAGAAGATTTATTACATTTAAACTATGTTCACTATGCTCAATAACACTCTTTTTGATTAATCTCGCTCGCTAACTGCTCGCTCGTTAGACATAAAGTTCACTCTAACGTCGTGGGCAATTGGTGTCATTGGCACACTTCGTAGACTGACTCGTTGTTCCCCCTAACAACGAGTGTTACACGGCCCTCCTTAAGTCTCTTTAAAATAGAACCGTGACACTTAGCCTGGTTTGTTTAAAACTGATTTAGACAAAGAAAATTATGTAGACAACGCTATCACAACACAATTTTTGTTAATAAAAAAACAATCAATTAAAAAAATGACACCAAAATCATTTTACATAACTTATAGCTAAAAAGAGTTAATGCCCATGAAAAAACAGTAAAAATTCAATTTTATAGATTTTAAGTTAAAAAAGAGTTACATCCATCAAAATTGGATTTGAGAAATGATTTTAATTTTATAATTTAGAAGATTTTGTAAAAAAATATATATTGTTTTAAATATTATGATGTAGAATTGTTTTCTTGTTTATGAGAGAATCACAACTTATCTATGTTTTTTCATAAAAAAAAAAAAACAATAGATTTATTCTTCATTTGCAGAAGAAATATGCAGAGGAAAATCATCTTTCTTCTGCAGAAAGTTATTTTTTATAAATTCTATTTCAAGGATTCAACTTTTCGCATAAGAAAATCGTCTTTCTTTTACAAAAAGTTGTCTTTACTTGGTGAAAAATTATTTTTCCTTAATCTCATTTCAAATACTTATTTTTCACAGCAAAAAAACAACGTTCTGCATAAAAAAGATAACGTTGTGAAGCGGACCGACAACGTTTTTTAACAGAAATGTTTGTTGCGTTCATTTTCATAATTCATTATTTAAGTTGTTATCAAAAATTATTTAATAGTTAATTTATTTGGTTAATTTTCCTTCAAAAAATTGTTGGTCCCGCTTCCAAATTTAACAAATTATTATATTTAATTATTAAATTATATAAAAATATATTATAATTTAAAAAATAAAATAGAAAGAGGATGAGCAATTAAATATTATTATTTAAAAATAAATTTATTTTCTATGTTAATTATACTGCAATCTCCGTTATAATACACCATTGTGTAATATATAGAAAAAATAATAAATTAATCATCGTAGTTTGCAATCAATACAAATCAACCACTGTCTTTTATTTTCTAACAAATTAATCACTGACATATAAAAAAAAAATAAAATCAACATCGTTGTCTTGTTTGCCCTTTTGGCCTAGATTGTCAGCTTCCTAACAGCAAACGTGAGTTAGCTTTGTCATTTTTCCATACTTCAATGATTAATTTATTAGAAAATAAAAAATAGTGATTGAGATAACAAACTACGATAGTTAATTTGTCATTTTTCTTAATATATAAAATAATTAAATATTATAATTCATGAAATAACTAAAATTGCTAAATCATTATTTTATCACCCAGTTAATTTTTTTTACTAATTACCGCTAACAGTAATTATTAAAAAAAATTACAACAGTACCAAACTGACTCTATACCATACCATTCATCAGTTTTCACATTTTAAACTATGAACCGACCGACATAATTCAAAACATTTCAGCTCCCCGACCACAGAAAAACCGATCCAAACGGTTCAAAACACCCCTAGGAGCAATACTCAGTAGAAGCAAATTAGGTGATTTAAGTTTGTCTGAATGCAGGGAACACAAAAATGCATCCAAAGAAATGTCATAAAATTATTTACAGCCAAATAAATGAACAGCCAATCCTATAAAAACACCACCCAGAAGAATCAACATTGCATACAACTAAGTTGAGGGCGCGGCGGGGCGGGGCTAAGGACGAACATGGGAGCGAAAAATCAGAGGATAAGTACAGCAAAAGCCACTGCTCCAGCACTGAACAGGGCAGCAGTAAAACTCAGATTCAGGCTTCTTCTTCTTCATAAATATAAAAAGCAAAAAAGAAATGAGGAAGCTCACCACTGAGAGTAAAGGTCCTTCCTTGAACCTGTTGTGAAATGAAATGGCCAATGGCTTTGGACAGTCTCCGGGCCCTCTCACGAAGCCGCTAAATTAATCGCATTCGTCCGTAATTAGTATTCTTCAAAAACTTGACAATTATGACAACAAGTGACTTACATTAGCGATGCGGCAAACAATGGAGTCCTCCTAACATCATAAATTGCAATCAGGCCCTTGTACGCCTCGTCCTCGCTCTTGAAGCATACCCCAAATCGCTCTCCAGAAGCATCCCAAGCTATCTTCTCAATGCCATGACTGAATGACAGAAGAACATAAGAGTATTCAGACATGGACAAGGATAGCCCAAGATTAAACTAAACCCAAAAAACTAAGACTAAATGGGAAAATTAATATCACAGTACATTTATACATTACCATGTATATATTAGCTGCCCAGGCCAAATACAGTAGATATTCACCATGAAAAATATAAAAGAGAAGCTACTGTTTAAAAAAATTGGCAGATAGCAAAAAGACTCCGTACCAGCCCGTCAGTGTTACTAACTCTGGTAGATCAACAGGTAGTAGATGTGCATCTGGAGAATCATCGTTGAAAAGCAATTTCAATTCAGTGAACAACTTACTACAACTAGCAATTCAGCAATGTTGAAGAACATAAGAAAAAAGATGTAAAAAACAAAAAAGTGCACACAAACAAATAAAAATGAGCATTGGGAACCATTTCTTTTTGGAGCCCGTGCAAAAAAGACAACTTTTTGTGCCAATAAGAACCATCTTAATTGCTGCACAGTCCTCCATCTATCCAGTTTCATCAACTTTTTTTGTCATTGTCTGTTCTATGCCTATGGACTAGTGATTCAGTTAAACTTCTCTTGGTCTGTGTGACAATTTTTTATTACAGTAAAAGCTTTCATCCGTAAAATCGATACTGCGCGCTTCAATTCAATGTAGCTTGCCGCTCACATCACACTTAACCTCTAGGGAGGTATCAGCTCCTCATAACATTGCCTTTCAGATAAGAAATTGAGTTGCTAAAGGATGTCTCAAGTGTAAATACCTAATGTGAAGGCACAGAATGTAAATCTGTAAACATTTAGCTAAAACACTTCAATAATAGAGTTTGAGCACCTAATGAGGGCGGTTTTGATGCAAAGTGAATCGAACCCAACGTTGTAGATCCAGAGAAGGCGAGTAAAATCATACGCCCATCAGGATCCCAAATTGCTCCCTGAAGTAAAAGGCAAACTGTGTAAAGTGATTGATATCTTCCATCATACAAGCAGGCAAAAGAACAATTTTACAGTACTTAAATAGGTAACACATTATTAAACTAATGGAATTAGAGTAAATTACACCAGACCCCACTTTCAAATCCCTATTACATGACTACTCCCCTTCTTTTTAAACCAAGTTTAATAGTGCAAGAGACAGTTGAGGTTCAAAATGCAAAGAAAACAGATACAGAAACTCTTAAATAAAAGTTAATGATTAAACACAAAACCAATGTTAAATTATTTGAAGACACCTCACTCAAACAATCATCATCAAATATACAAAACCAGATAAAAAAATAAAAAATCAAACACCACCTTTTCAAACTTAAATTAATGGAAGGGAAAATGACAAATCAACAATCGGGGTTTTTGGTCAATGACAAGTCAACCATTATGATATTATTTCTAATAAGTTAACCACTGACGTATGGGTAAATTACGAATCTAATATTACAGTTACGTTCGCCGTTAACAAGCACGTCGCGGTCCGTAGGCAGCACGCCGCGGCGTCATGTGTTGCGAAGAAAAGCAAGCAAATTTTGGCCTGGATACCGCGGCGTCTCAATTTTTAATCACGGTATACATAACCGCGAAAAGGCTAGGGTTCACTATTTTCACCCATTTTCAACGCGAACAAGTTCCGAAACCTCTCGGCGAACTATTTTCACCGCGATCAAACACCGAAAATGAGGAAGTATGAATGATCAAGGAAATTGGTGTTAAAGCGTGGGAAGGCAACGGGGGAATCTGTGCAACCCGCAGCTTCCTACGATGAGCAACCCGGGGCGTTCTACGCTGAGCAACCCGCAGCGTCCTACCATGAGCAACCCATAGCGTCCTACCACGAGCAACCCGCAGCGTCCTACCATGAGCAACCCGCGACGTCCTACCATGAGCAACCCACGGCGGTGCAACACGAAGACACCGCCGACGATGTAGAAACTGCTGCACAGTGGCAATTTGAAGCTGAACCCGAGCTAGAACAACAAGGAGAAGCCGGAGGCTCAATTGTCCGATTCAAACCTGTGACAGCGGGGCAGAGGTCCAGATTATTTAAGTCATCGAATTGCAAATCACGGTACGAAGATGATATTCAACACCGTGCAATTATTGTCTCGAAAATAGTTGATTTAGACTCATTGGCTGGAATGGGAATTAAACAACTGCTGGAAGATGTTGGATTAGCCGGGTTGTGCCAGCTGAGGGACAGTTATTGTGAGAGAGTGATAAGATTGTTCTATGCAAATTTGAGAATGTCAACAGAACCATTAGAGTTGAGAACGTACGTTTTTGGACGGGAGTTGAGGCTCACTCCCCAAGATGTAAATATAATTATTAGATGTGTACTTGACGGGCCAAACGAAGAATATTATCACGTGTCTCGAGATCTACCATTTGTCAACCAAGGAGAAGGGTTAACGATGCTTAAATTGTTGCACCAGGATCCCGAGGTTGCTGAGTACCACAAGCCAAATGGCAAAGAGCTGAATGTCATAGCCCGATTGATCCACCTCATAATGACGTACACGATTTTGCCTCAGAATGGGCATCAAGACCATGTTAGTTGCATAGATCTTTATATGCTAGAGAAGGTGCTCACCGGAAAAAAAGTGGACATTGGATTTACTATCCTCAGCCACATGAATGAGGTGCTGAATAACCCATCGAAGAACCTCCCGTACAATTGGCTGATACAGAACATCGTTGATCACTATGGATTGCCCATCTCCCAAAAAGACCCGAGAATTGAAGAGTCGGTCATACACGTTTACAATAAAGCAAAAGTGGACCGAATGGGGTTCACCCACGTTGGAGGGGAATGGCTGCGCAAGTCCAAGAAGCAGGCAGCACCTCCACCCCTCTCAGAGCTTCAGCATTCAGCCCCCTCACATGAACAGCCGCCTCCTCCTCAGTCATCTCACTTTACTCCGATACCCAATGAGACGTCTAACTGGATGAGCAGGATGGAGGCTAGAATGCAAATGATGGAGGAGCACCTCCAAATGCAACAAATCCAAATACGAAGAGGAGAGGAGCTCGCAGCTGAGAGGCATCGAATGGCTCAAGAGTTGCATATGCAAGCAGCGGCCTTCTCAAAAGAGAGGCATCGCATTGCACAAGAGCGGCATATGCAAGCAACAGATTGGCAAGCGCGAGCAGAAAAGAGGCATCGTGAGGTGGTGGCAGCACTTCAGCGACATGAGAAGCGAGCAGCCCGGATGGCATCCGCGTCATCGTCCTCTGAAGCACCAGATGCCACATATCGCTCGTAAGTGATTTCCTTGGTACGCAAAGTCTAGTACTTACTTTATTAACATTTGACGTAATGTCGTGTTGTTCATATGCAGCACCGGTGCTGAAAGCGGCCAACCTGCCGAGGTCCAGGATGACTTAGAGCCTCGGCCGCTTAGAACTGTGTGCGTGGTATGCCTTTCATTTGGTTATATATGTGTGTTGGTTCATGTTCATATTTTATTAGTCTAACGGCGATTTGACATTTTTCTTGTAGGCTCATGATTTGATGCGCATGTTCAAGAACTATGTGCAAACAAATACTCGGAAGAACCTAGAGAAGTGCGCAGTTCTTGGGGGAAGGCTAAAGGACAATCATTGCGTTGTCACTAATCTCATCTTCCCAGATCAACGCAAGACGCCAGATACGGTGAGAAGTCTTATTTGTATGTTAGTTTATAAGATTCTATCTTAGTACTCATCCGAACATATATGCAGTGTTATGCCACAAACAAGCAGCCGTACTAGCGTTTCATCAGGCAAACAACCTAATCTCATTAGGTTGGATTCACGTAAGTAACCATCTCACTTTTCCAGGTTGTTGTTCAAGTTAACTAGAATCATCTAATACATTGTTTACCTTGCATACACACCGGAAGCATAATTGTTTTATGCCGTCCGTTGACCTCCACACTCAGTATGCTTACCATCAATTGTTGCCGGAAGTAATCTCCATGATTGTAGTTTCCACTGACAAAGAGCGGTATGTATTTTCCCTTATATAAATTTATTGCTTTCCACGTATTTTCCCTTATGGAAATTGTTCCCTTTGTATTGCAACCCGTACGGCGTCTTGCGGTGTACAAGTGAGGGGATGAGGGTGATGCATCAATGCATTATTCCGGAACAATTTCACAAGCACGAACCAACCATCTTTGAGTATGAGAGTCCGTTGTTCGAGAAAGCAATGCATGTCGCCCTTGACCCGCAGTTATCTTTTGCGGCCAACGATTTGCGGCCGAAACGGACAAGAAAGAAAAAGGAAGCATAGAACCTTATGTTTATGTACATTTTGGTGTAATTTGTGTATAATTTGTGTACAAGCTTGGATGTTTAGCTGAATGTGCTTTGTTGTAATTCATGTTTTGGTTGGATTTGTTGTGTTGTGTTATATAGTGGATGAATTATTTGTTATGTTATATGTTATGTTATATGTTATGTTTGGATGATACTGGAACTGTTTGGGATTTTTGTGCAGGATGTAAGGGAATAGCTTTGGGGGAGTAAAGATACAAGGAAAACTATGGCAAAATTTTTTTAAATTGGGGTGAGGATAAGTACATAAGTAAACAAAAGTGTATGGACAACCGTGGGTGAATTCGTGCAACAAATGCAACGGCTTGCGCGGTGTTGTGATGGAACATCGCGGCGTTTTGTTAAAAAATGGCGTCCTCACACACACCTCCGTGGTGTCCTAGGAAGCCGCCGCGGCGTCTAAGCAAGACGCCGCCTTTTTTTCCAAAACGCCGCGATGTTTTAGCAAACCAACCATTTTCCATGCACACTGGTGAACCAAACTTTTTGAAGCAGTATAAGAATTCAAATTGATGAAACAAAACATAAACGAATTGATGAATTGAATTGAACTTTATGCATCCAATTGAAAATTTACAAATTTAGCCAATGGAACAATCACATATATATCAATCCTAATCTATCAAACGGTTGTATCACGGAAGGTTAAGGTCCACAGTCGTGTACGTTTGTGTTTGTGGACCTTGCACATTCGACTCCTGCAAAACACATTGCAAATAAAATTAGTTTAGTTCAAATAATACTTGAAAACGTAAACGTGATAATGGGCACACCTGCGTCCCAGGAACTCTGTAGGGAACTGTCTTAGGAACTAGGTCAGGAATTGTCTCGGGGGCTGCCTCGAGAACTCTGAACTCCATAAATGTGTCCTCCGACCTTCCTCTGCCGCCTCTACCTCTACCTCGGCCGCTCTCTTTGCATGCCCCAACACTTGACTCGCCTCCCCCATCGCAAGTGCAGGAATTGTGCCCCACACGCCCACACCGGCAACAAGTGACGTTCAGATGTCATCTGGTTAGCACCATCCGGCTTGGGGCCTCGTCTACATCTCGTATTCTACGTACGCGCGGCCTTCCTGAAGGCCTTTTAAATGGCGGTGGGCTAATTGGATCAAGATTCGTCACAGGAGGCCATTCGATTAGCCCATTGATGGGGCGGAGAAAGTGGGAGTACATTGCCATGTATGTTTTCTGGTGATAGCACGCATGCACAAATTGCTCAGAAGATCTCCTCGTGAAGTGAATGCACTGGATTGCATGGACACACGGGATGCCGGTCAACTCCCACCGGTAACATGTATAAGTACACCTGTCCAAATCGACAGAGTACATGTCGGTACCGTTGCTGATCATTGGACACAACCGTTCGGTCGACTGAGCCATCTTTTCATTTTTTTTTACGATCCTACCCATGATGCCCTTTCGAATGATCTCGAACATACTTAGAATTGGTTTGTCCCGGGCTGGTAGGATGTAAGCGTTGAAGGACTCGCTGAGGTTGTTGAGGCTTATGTCGCATTTTGAGATGGAGGAGAAGGCATGTTTGGCCCAACATGTCACATCTATTACTCGTAGATAGTCGTGGGTCGCCGGGTCAAGGACAAATAACTTGGTCATCTCTCTCTCAAATTGCCTCACTGTTGTGGCTCTTGATGCAACCCACATTGCATCCTTGAACAACCTGCCTTTAAATTGTTTTTGAAAATTGACATACAGGTGTCGGATGCAAAACCGAAGGTCTGCTTGCCATGCCACCTCTCTGACAGCTGGCACTAGTCCCTGCAAATATTCATAATGAGTCAGACATTGGTAAAAAATGCATAACATAAACACATAAGGCAAAAGCAATCAACCGCACCTTTTGTCGATCAGAAATGATTGTTCATCCATTGCCAAATGAGGTGTTTAGATCGTCGAGCAACAATTCTAAAAACCACCTCCATGAAGCCCTATTTTTTACTTCAATGACGGCTACAGCAATCAGATACATACCATCGTTCCCGTCGATGGTGACAGTAGTGAGCAGTTGGCCCGAAGTCGCTCCCTTCAAGTGCCAACCATCTAAACAAATAACAGGTCTACCACAGTTCAGCACTGCCCTCTTGCATTCATCCAAGCACATGTACATCCTTTTAAATACACGCATATCAAGGTCAACACGCAGTGAACTTCTAGGCTTCGACCTCCGAATCTCCTCAGCATAGGACTATATGAGCTTGTATTGCTCATTGCCATCCCCTTCGTTAATTTTCTTGGCCGCATTTCTTGCCCTTCTAGCAAGGCTGGGTGTGATATTGACGTTGAAGTCCTTCCTGACTGTCTCAATTATAGAAGATATTTCTCAGTCGGCTTGACTTTTAAATCTGTCTAAGTAATGCGTTGCCACCCATTTGGCAGTGGCATGGCGGCTTTCCATCTTTCTGGAGCAAGTGTAAATGTCATTGTAGAACTTTATTTGAAACATCATTTCACCTTGCATTTTTTAGGCGTGCAGCTGCCACGTGCACCCTTCTTGGCAGGCAGCCCTCAACCGATGAGCATCATTGTGGGTTAATTTTATCCCGTACTCATTCTTCAATGCATGATCGACAATATCTTCTCTAATTTATTCAACGAACTATACTTTTTGCCAAAGCTCATACCAACGAATGTGCATTGTGCTTCTGGTTGGCGTCTCAGCCTACTCTCTGCCATGTCCATGTCTTAATCACTAGTGGATTGGCATGCTGATCGAAGGTCTTCATCGTCCTCTTCGTTTAGATTTGCTGAGACAAAATGCAAAACAATTGCAACTTCATTTCCAATTTCACGTATCTCGTTCTCATTGGCCAAAAATGTCTCTGTGGGCCCCACTTCACATTGATGGTTAATAACAGATTCTTCAACACTCCAAGACGCCATTTGCTTGTCAACAAATTCTTCAACTTTGCCAAAATTCCATTCTCTTCAACTCTCAGACTTCTCTAGGGTTCGCTAATCGCTGATCAAATGCCTCTGAATGTCGAGAAGAGTTAGCTGTCTGTTTATAAATTCGTGGGGGTGTCCTGGGACGCCTCAGCGGCATCCAGGCCAAAATTTGCATGCTTTTCTTCGCAACACACGACGCCGCGGCATGCTGCCTACAGACCACGGCGTGCTTGTTAACGGCGAACGTAACTGCGATGTTAGATTCATAATTTACCTATACGTTAGTAGTTAACGTGTTAGAAATAATACTATAGTGGTTGACTTGTCATTGACCAAAAACCATGATGGTTGATATGTCATTTTCCCATTTTAAAAACTGACTACTTTCAACATCCAAAGCTGTAAAGTAGATCTCCCAACTCGCTCAGTTAAGGGTAAAACAAGTTATATGTTCTTTAAACAGGTAAAAGGAGAGCCTATATAAACCATCCAGGTTTTACCGTACACCACTTTTTTAAGTACCATTGCAACAAAACTGATATTAAAACATGGTCAGCAAGTACAATTGCAACTACCAAAGGTTTTGTTACTTCAAGATTTTTAACCAAGATTAATTTTCTAGATTTTTTCTATGTCAGCATCACTTTTGATGAAAGACAAAATTCTAGATAGAAATTCTGGTATCATGCGTGGCTGCAAAAGTGTGAAAAGCAAGTTCAAAAGGCCTCCATCAAGACTCATTCATGGTATATCACATATGCAAAAGTAAAATAAATTTAATACTTATTTTATAAGAAACTGATAATAGATCAAAAATGGTTCAAATAGAGAAATTGAGAACAAAAAACAATCAAGATTGATGGGGATCGTAGGACAACAAAGCCTAAAATCAATATTGACACTACAAATGTAATATAAAGCTAGAAATTCGTAGAACATTTCAGATAATTTATTTTAAACAAATAGAAACGACGTAGAAAAAAGCACTAAAACAGAAGAATTTTAGTTCTTAGCTCATTTCCTGCACCGAAAAATCAAAGGACAGACTTATATAAAAAAGAAATCATACTCTAAACTAGATATAAATATGAATATATTATTAGATAACTATTCATTTACCGTGACAAAACCACTTGATGAGGACCATTGTTCAGACGTCCAAGTGTTTGTTTCCCAGAGATAAAAAGTACCATCACTGTGAAATAAATAGTACAAGTTTAAATCTCTCAAATCAACCCCTCAGGTTAAAAAAACATGGCATAATAGGACAGAAAAACGAAAGTACAATTTGGCAGCAAAAAAGTAATCTCCTGAGGGTGACCACTTTACTGTTGACACACCACCTAATCCCCGCCTAATGGGTGTTTGAAGCCCTGCAACAACTTTTAAGAGTTAAAAATCTAACCATGAAGAAACTAGAACCAAAAAAACTGAAATGGGATAAAAGAAATGTTTGTAAACAAGTGAGATAATACAAATAATTTTTTCACTTTTCAAAATAAAAAAGTAAAATCCCTTATAAATGCAATATAAGTTTGTGCTTTTGACAACAAGTCACATACTAGATACATTTACAGTTTTTAAATATTATCAGAAGTAAATCAAATTTTGAAACTAAGCTAATAGTGTATCAAGTTGTGCTTTTGATGACAGCACAAAGAAATAGAACTGGGATTAAAAAAATGTTTGCAAACACTTGGGTGAATACACCAATAATTTTTTCACTTTTCAAAATAAAAAAGCAAAATGCATTATCAATGCAATAAAAGTCAAACTCTAGACATTCTATATTTATACACATCAAGTCGTGCTTTTGACAACAAGCCACACACAGATACATTTACAGTTCCGAAATATTATCAGCCGTAAAATCAGAATTTGAAACTAAGCTAATAGTGTACCACCACATTATAAGATAAGTTGACACTGGGATCAAAGATGCAATATAGCCACAAATAAGATGTAAGATAGACTCTGTTAAACAAAAGTTTTAGTGAACAAAACAAAAGAAATAAGAGTATATGCAATTGTTTTCGTCTATAGTGTGGCAGTATGTCCTCATCGTGCACATGTGTGTGTCTCAATATGTATTTCAAAAGCTTGTGGGTATGCCCTCATCCTATGCCTGTATCTATTGCAGTTGGTAGTTTGTGTGTTAATAGTTTGTGCAATTGCCCTCATTTCATGTCTCTATCAAAGCAATGTGACAGCATTTTACAGTAAAGATTGCTAATATCATTGGGGAGAAGGACTAAAAGGTGAACTTTGTTATTGTACCTTGAGCAACATCCCATATGAAGAACGAAGAACTCTCAGACGAGGCAGATGCTAGATATGTAGCACTAGGTCAAGGAAGTTTTTACCACAGAAGCAAGTCTCAGCTTAGGCTTAGTCACAAAATATAAAAAGAAAAAAAAACAATATAACAACTAAACCTAAACTAGAATAGTTTCTGGATATCTTCCATCAGGACTCCATGATAGGGCACTAATCAGTTCATCATTAGGACTTCGAAGAAAATCCACCAGAGTATATCGAATGCCAGAGCCTTTTGATAGTGAGCCTGCAAAGGAAGTCATGCCAGACCGAACAGATGCAGCATTTCCAGTGAATGAAGCAGCCCATATGCAAATTCCACCCCTATGAGGGAAACCCAGTCAAAATAAAATTTAGTCCAACGGAAAATAAAAGGCATAATGTAATAAAAAAGGAAGAAGTAGTATTTTTTTTTTTGTGTATATGAAAAAAAAAAAAAAGAGAACATATAACATCCATAAATGAACGCTGGAATATTGATACTTGCTTGCATCCAACTGCTAGCATCCTTCCACCATTAGGTCTCCACTCCAATACTTTGACGTCTCTTTGCAACTCATGAGTCAGAATGCATGGATCTTTACTGTCTGTATGGTATTTAGAATCATTAAAAAGAATCATAAGGATAATTTTTTAGCAAAACCAGCGAATTAACAAAGAAATAACTCATACTACTGAAGAAAGGATAACCAATAACTTCATTATTTATAACACCACACAACCTGCATCATCATAATCTCGAATCAAAACTTGACTTTTCTCAGATATGAATGCTAGAATATGCTTTTGTCTGTGCCAACTAACTCCTTGAAGATCCACTGCTGGTAATAAATTTACCTAAAAAGAGGAAAGAATAGGATCTTTAGACAAGAGCACATATACTTTGAAAGCAATTCATGATTTGATGTTGTTTACATAGATACACAATTCAGCATTCTAACCAGAACATTAAATGAAGTCCTCCCACCACACTGAAAAAGAATTCAAGACCATTCAACCTAGTAGCTGGGAACGCACAAAACTAAATTTAGCTTAGAGTACAACTAAGTGCCAACAATAAAATCCTTGAAGAAGACTTCAAAACATAGCTTGACCTTACACCTCTGCATGGTGAAAAATTACCAAATTATTGTCTAGATTCTAAATATTAACACCAATGTCACAAGTAATAAAAAATTTAAATACAATAACTTTAGTATGTTTGAACACACACACACTCCAAATGTTTGAACCTTAGCATAGTCTTATTTCTTCTCAATTTTTCTGATGTCCCATGTCATCACGTATAACTCCATTGCATTAAGTATAATCCTTCACTTTTATTCCAAAGTGGAAATGTACTAGGATAGGTAAAACTCCTAAAACATCCCCCAAATGGATCTGCATTGCTCTCCTTCTCCTTCGAGTGTTGAATTTTTTTCGTTCCTTTTATCCATCACCAGTTTTAGTGTTCATTTTACTTCAGAAATCAATCCCGAAGAGTTCTAGTAATCTGATAAACTAATCATCAGGCATTTGAAAAATACACCAAACAAAAAATAATGCATTTCAAATTTGAGAAGCGAGACAGATGCACAGACTCACATCATTAGGGAAAAAGAGGCGTTTCAAGGTGCCATTGATGAAACCCTGAAAGGATGCTACAATACCCTCAGTTGGAGAACCCTCACCGCCTATATTGCCGTTTTGTTCTTCTGTTCCTTGATCGGAACCAGGAAGCACCTCAGGTTCCGATTGAAATGGAACGGGGCTGAATACCTTGCCCTTTTTAACCAAGAGAAATTCCAAATGCCGACAAAAAAAACCATTAGTTAATGCATAACAAGCGCAACGCACAGAAAGACACAAAGACACGCATTTTACGCACAAGGAGTTTTCCATAAGTGCTGGTTGCTAGATCGTCAGAAAGTCTGTCGGAGATGACTGCAAAATATAATCACAACTATACTTATAAGCAGAAAACATAATATCGGACAGACACAGGAACAAACTAATGAAGAAAGACAGAGAGAGAGAGAGAGAGAGGTTAGTGCTTACTGAGGTCGCGATTGATTTCACAAACGGTGACAGACCCAGGAGCAGGAAAGGAAGGCATTTTCAGGATCTTAAAACCCTAAACAATCCGTGCACTCAAGATTCAGCGAGGGTTTTAATCTTTTTTGCTTTCCCGTCTCTACCCAGCAATGGCCTACTGATTAATTCCTGATTCGAATTCCCAGGCGCTTCGTCACCTTCCCGCTTAACTGTAAAACCAAACCCTGAAAGGTTGGCCTCTGCCCTCTGGGTTTGTTTCGGTTACTAGTTTACCTGGTTCAGCACGACATCAACAATAACAGGTGGGAACTGAACAAACCAACCCAACCGAACCAAATTGCGGGAGTTCAATTCGGTTCGGATTGATTCGTGGGGTTTTGAAACTGAAGCTCAATTGAGTCGCAGGAGAAAAGTATTTGGTTCTGTCCATATGAACCTCACCAAATCATCTAGCCCAGACTTTTGATGGGTCTGTGTAAGGTTCAGACTAGAACTATGAGTTAATTTTGATTTTTGGCCAAGTTTGAATTGAGTTTAAGTCAAGTTTTGTACTCTCGATTCTAATCATTTTTTCCAGACGACTCTTCAATGTTAAAAACCGATTATAAAAGTGATAATTGGATTGAATTGAGACTGAATCTATGATTTCTGCGATTAAGGTCATGTTGTGCCCACTCTTGTAGAAGGGTGTAAACCTTTGAACCCGATTTGAATGGGCTACTGAATTTGATTTGTAATATTGGGCTTATTCTACTGAAACCCACCGGCCATATCCGTCGAGCAGAAACCTCGACTCGCTGCAACTCCACTTCCTCCACTCCATTAGAGGAGTTTCGAACTGTGTATACAGTGTTCTTCCACCTACGATTTTTTAACATAGTGCATGGCGCATGCCTTGCTGAGCTCACCCGACTCAGTCACCCTCTTCCTACTTTTTTTTAAAAACCTCCAAGCGTAGTTCGGAATCATCCTTGAATTCCTCTATTCTAGAGCAGTAATGATCCCTACCCAGGTTGCAGTTGCTCTAAAAGCTCCTTTGCTATGCCGTATTGTGGGTTTCAATCGTGGGTCTGGATTGCGTTTTGGTCTTCAGTCTCAACTCGTTGCGAACCCAGCTCGGATAAGTGGGAATAAGGCTTGCTGTTTCTCCCGTTCTCCTGCTTCTGCTTTAAAATATTGTTGTGGAATTGAGCCAAAGGATAGTTATCATCTTGAACGAAATCGGCCATTGGGTCGCGAGCATTCTCGGGTTTTGGCACTTGCAGATGGTGGTTCTGGCGGATATGGTGGTTCTGATGGAACTGGAGGCTATGGTGGTTCTCGTGGTGAAAACCCCGGTGGAGGAGATGGGAAAGGTAGCGATGGCAGCAGCGGCGGAAATAACTGGTCATTCCTTTCATGGTAATGCATTCCAATTCTCTTATAATGTTTAGTTTGAAGTTTTCTATAGAGTCATATGAACAGTTTAATGCCAAATATTTTCAACATTTTCTGGTCTCGAATTATTTATCTTTCTATAGAATACGAGATTTTTCAAATATGGGATTCAGAGTGTAGATTTTGAAGTTAAACTTACTCTTTCAAGAATGATGAAAGCCTACATTAACTACTCTTAGAATCAATTTTTGTTGAATGTTTTGCTCAAAGGCTTTAGATGATCTCTGCTGTGTCAAACCAGTCTATTTATGGTCCCCTGGAGATCTTTTGAGATGATGTATCATGCCCTAGATGATTAAAAGACTTTTTTTACTGGTTATGAATGCAAAATGTTGTAGTTCTTTGGAAATTAGCTCCTAGTTTTGTACTTTGTTATGTGTAAGTATCATAATGGTAGAGCTTTCGATGCCTAGAGGTTTCTTTTCATTCTCGGCTTTTGAGATTCTTTAATAGGTTGTTTTGGGGGACTGATGCTCACACTTTTTATCGTACTCATTTTGATGTGAAGGGGTAGAAAAATCTTTTTTATGCCATTTTTGCAGGGTGTTTTTTGAATGACTTCTTTACAAATAGAGCAATGGCTCAAGAAAATGACAAGTTTAGAAGATTCAATCTTCTGTACTATGGCCTAATATGATGCATGCCCACTTCTCAGATGAACTTAGCTAGGTACTCGTACCATGAATTTAAAATTTGGATTAGATCTCATCTGTTGATGATTCTGGTTGAGCGTTTCCTAAATATCTGTAAAGCAGAATAGATGCCGAAAATTTAGATTCCCCAAAGTTTTGCTTCAAACCCATGACTTATGGCGACATTTAAACAGACTGAGCCAGGAATTTTGTATATATTGATAGCAAGGATACCTTCCCTGTCACTGTGACTATAGACCCTAGTCCTTCCTTTCCACTCTCCTTGCTCATGAAATAGCTCAGTACTTGTACCGTGGTTATAAAATTTGGATTAGATCTCATTTTTGATGATTCTGATTGAGCGATTACTAAATAGGCGTAAAGAACTAATGACAGCATAAAATTTAAATTGGCTGAAATTTGGCACCAAACCCACAACTTATTGTGCCACTCTGAGCCAGCTTTATTATATTAATAGCAATGGTACCTTCCCTACAACTTTCAGTGACAATAGACCCTAGTCCTTCCTTTCCACTCTGCTTGCTTTGAATTCTTTTGGGTTTATTTGCCGTGCTACATACATACTTTAAAACTGTTTTGTTTGTTCTGGTGCATATTGAACCAAAGATATGCAAGGGGTTTCTAGGAGGAACATTTAAGTTTTGAGTTGTCGAAACTTTTTTTGTATTACTCTTGAGTAATGGAGAAAAAGTAGCTCCTAATTTTTTTTTATGTTTTTCTTTTTTTTTCTGCAAAATTGTAGCTTTCTTTGTTCCTCACATTACTCTTGTACATATCACATTATTCTTGTAAGAAATGAATTGAGTTGATAAGTAATAAAATGTACATAAGAGGGAAAAGATCAGAGACTTCCCCAACTAGTGTGCTAACATGTTACATTCGACATACAATAATGTTTTCCAAATTGGAAAGAACCAATGTAAAACGTAGATTCTAAACTGCTTAGATTTATGTCTTCTTGGAACTAAGGAAATTAATATTGTCTTACTTGACAGGAATTAATATTCTTTAATATATGATGTTCAAGTTTTGAGACTAACTGTATAATTTTGATTTGAAAACAAGGATATGTTACTACAAACATCCTTTGAATTGAAAATTGTAGTCAACTTTTGTTCTTATTACCAAAAATCATTCTATTTTATATTGAAAATAAGTTTGGAGATTTTATCCCACTGCAAATGCGTGTTTAGTTTCAATGAATACATGCATAAACTTTCCACATTAAAGCTTTCCTTATGTTATAATACAAAGAAAGATTATGATTTGACAGAAAAACATTTCTCCCTTCTCCCATTCTAATCTAAGATTATTTATGGTACAGGTATTTAGCTCTTCTTGCAAAGCATCCAGTGACAGTAAAAGCTGTTACTTCTGCATTACTGAATTGCATTGGGGATTTGATCTGCCAGGTATACTTTCTAAGTCTACTCAATCATCATAGTTAAAAATCTCTTTCTCATTTCCTTAGTTGTTAGTTGTAAAGTGAGATGTTTATTGCAATAGAATTTCTCATTATATAAGAAGTAAATTTAACAAACGCACAAAGAGAGTGCCGGATGGAGTTTGATTTTCATAAATTCACAATACTTTAAATTTTTTTGTGACTTACCTAATTCATTTATAGGTTTTCTTTCGAAAGCGTAATTGGTTTGTGTTCGGCAGGAGGGACCTCTGTGTATGTCTATTATGAGAGGTGTAAACAAGGAGAGAATTAGTTATAAGCGGGTAGTTTTCTAAATGCATTTTAAGAAAAATAGTATCAGTGAGTAACGAATAAACGGAGAAGGAAGTTAGGGAAGCAGTTAAGGAATAAGAAAGCATTTTGGAAATAGATATGTTGGAAAGAAGGGAAGGCAGTCCCCTTTAGAATTGCTGCTGCTCTTGTAAGAAAATTTGTTTCTTTTAATGAAGAATAGTGTGATGTTGTTAGTGTTATTTTGTTGTTAAAATTCTGGAAAAGAGTAGAAATCAGAAGCAGAATTCATAACAGTCTGTCTGCAATGTCTTTTTATACAAAACAATGTTACTTTAGATTGAAGCTTGAAATTTTTCTAAGGGCCTTTGCTCTTTAACATGTCCAATAGTTTTAATCCCAAAATTTTTGGAAATCATACTTAATGGATTCAAAAAAAGATGAATGAATATTGATGATGTGTCGCAAAGATTTAAATACCATACAAGAGTACGTATGACCCAATAAACTGGATTGTATGAAAAAGAATTTTTTCATTATTATTGTACAAGAGTTGGTATCATGCAGTAATTTTAGATTGGGGACAGTAATTACCAAAATAGGGAGATAAAGAAGTATTGAGAAAGAACAGAATCAAAAGAGGTGAAAATAAGGAGAAAACAGTTGTGCTATTCAATGATTAGTGTTAGAGTCTGTCTAGATAGTGAACCATATTGGCTTATGCATGGACCAAATTGTTTTAAGGAAGCTTTGAATTAAAAAAAATATCTAAATGAAAGAGAACTAATAAAGAATTGTCACCATCTTTGTAAACTGATATCAATTTTCAGCATAGAACATACATTACCTATGTAAGAAAATAATATTCATAATCTATGTTTTCAATCACAAAGCTTATTTAGTGATTGTCGAATGGCTCGAGATTAATAAGAGCTAAAAATTGTGTAGCTTACAGCTGCTGCCTTCTGCTTTTACCTTTAAAGTATGAGATTTTTTCACTAAATATGTAAAATGTTTACCACAGCTTGTGATAGAACAAGTGCAGTCTCTAGATCTGAAGAGGACCTTCATGTTTACTCTTTTGGGGCTTGTGTTGGTTGGTCCCACACTGCATTTCTGGTATATTTTCAAATCCTCCTCTGTTCACTTGCAGTGTGTTGCATGAGGAAACTTTTTCTTTAACTAAATCTACATTTTTTTTTTATAAATAGTGTTTTTCATGTAGTTAGGGTCGAATAATGTGTTTTTTTTTTTTATAAGAGACGAAAAAGGATATACATGAATTAATAATGTCTGTCTCGTTGGAATTGGAACAGACCAAAGACAAAAGGGTACTCGCGAAAATTTAATGATTTATGTATAAGTGTACTATTTTTATATAAAATATCTGTCTACCCGTAAGGGATATGTTCACAATATTTATCTTTGGGTAATATTAGTTTTACCTTTTAATTCTACACTCTAATCTTATCTCTCGACGTGATGCTTGGGTGTTACCTATTAATTGGTGTAATAATTAAAATAAATTATAAATAGTTAAAATAAGATATTAATTACACCAATTAATAGAAAATACGTCAGAATGTAAAATTAGAATATGAAATTAAAAGATAAACCTAACATTTCTCTTTATCTTCGGCCAATTATTGTATTCAAACCATTGTTGCCTTGAATCTAAATGTTCTTATTGGAAGAAGCGTCATCTAATTAATAGAAGACAAAATGTCGTGAGGCACAATTTTCATCTTCAAAAATGCAATTTGGAAAGTTGAATGGCAATTATGATCCATATTGATTGCAGAAATCGAATTAACTTAAAAAAATAATTCCGAAATTTTTTTATGATGGCATTTTATCTCAATACAGGTATTTGTTTTTGAGTAAGTTGGTAACTTCGCCAGGAGCATCCGGTGCACTCATGCGGCTTGTACTGGATCAGGTGATTCATAATTTGTGCAATCCAACGTGTAATTTATAAAGAAAAAGAACACAATATATTAATAAACGGAAATGTATTCTTTTGTTTCTCTTTAAAATTTTCACTTCTGGAGGTTGTGAAGAAAATGTATTAACGAACGTAGAGATAGTAGAGATGAAGAGGAATTAATAATTTACAAGTACAGGGGAAAGAAAGGTGCCAAAGAGAAGGATAGTACCTAAAAAGCTTTGAGATGGATGATCATTTTGCAGCAAGAAATCTAACTTCAAACTAGTTAAAATGGCAGGAACATATTTTTATCATTTTGATCTTGAGTAGCATTTCTCAAGTGTGAAATGATGTAATTGCCGATCCCATTTTCTCCTGCATTTATCATACTGAAGTAGTGTTTCTTAAGTGTGAAATGATCTAATTGCAGCTCCTATTTTCTCCTGCCTTCATTGGAGTTTTCTTAGCGACATTGGTTACTTTGGAAGGTAGACCGTCTCAAGTCTTACCAAAGCTTCAACAGGTGAAATCTCAAGTCAATTTTGAACTCGAAACCATGTACTTGGCTGATAAAAACCCAGAATTCTTTTCTTTGAATTCAACAAATTTAAAAATTGATCTCTAATGTTACCCACTGAAAAATGGAGAAAAATTGAAAAACTTGCAATTTGATGTTTCTTGTAAAATATCAGTGCTCTTTGGAGGGATTGGATTAATAATCTCTGAGCCTTTATGTTGTTGAACTTTGCCTTTACAGGAATGGTTTTCTTCAGTTATTGCCAACTGGAAACTATGGATTCCTTTCCAGTTTCTCAACTTCCGATTCGTCCCACAGCCGTTCCAGGTACATATCATGAAGGTGCATCTCCCGAGAGTAAAATTATAGAGCATGAAATAAGCAATTTTAGCCCTCCAAAAGCAATCCTGGCCGTGGTCTTAACATATCTTGGATAGATAAAGTTATGTAAGTACTAAAAACTGATGTTGGTGAGGATTGAATTGAAATTGCAGGTGCTTGCTGCTAATGTGATTGCTTTAGTGTGGAATGTAATTCTCTCTTTCAAAGCTCACAAGGAGATCCTGCCCAAAGATATTGATGTAGGAGCCTGTGGTCAGTAATCACCAGGATCTCCATGTTCATGTCCTCTCTCTCTCTCTCACCTCTCAAATTGGGTGATTATTGTTTAATCATATGAATTTAGTGGACATTAGCTGTTAGAATCAAGAGTTGACAGATGTAAGGAGGGAGTAAATCATGGTGATATGATTTGGGTGAATTAATGAGTAAAGTCTACTTTTCTTCTTGTATGGTATGGCATGGATGGTTGTTCCCTTGTTGGGTAACCACCATTAATTCTCTGATAATTTTTGTTTTTATTTTATAATTTATATTTCTTTTTAAAAATAATTATAAAATATATTTTTTGTCTTGTAGTTCAGGTGGTTTCACTCTAAAGTAAACTTGGTGGTTTTATTTTTCTCATTAGCATTTGGTGGTTTTATTGAACTTTTAATTTTATTATCTAACCCCTCCAATTTGAGATATTAGCAATTTGTACTTTTTTGCAATAAATATTTATTTTTTATTGCAAAAAATATTATATATGTTATTTATTAACTATGAATTTGTCTTTTGCTAAACAATAAAAAAAAAAAAGTCACATATTTTAATATGAATAATTATTTTAAAAAATAATAAACTATTGGAATCAAATATATAATCACGAGAGAGATGGACCTGATAAAAATAATTCTAAATTAAATAAAAATAATGATTTTTTTTTGTCAAGGTGACGTCATGCAAACGAAAGGGTGACGTGTGAGGAATCCTACTGACAAGCGTCTGACAGGACATCCAATGAAATCGTAGTGACACGTCACCGATGTGTGTGGGGCCCACCTGACTTTTGGTACTCATCCAGAGGCCCCAGCAGGCTTCGTAGGTCAACAACCCCACATCTCTCTCTCTCTCTCTCTCTCTCCCCCTTTCTTAAATTACTAACTACCAATCCCCTATGGATTACCCTACCTCCCCCACAATCAACGCCCCCTACGGGAAGACAAGTGGCACAATCATGAAACGGCGTCGCAACAAACACCTCTTAATCCAAATGTAACATTTGGTTGATTCAATTATTCTACAAAACAACAATTATAGAATTGGATTAAAGTTAAGAGTTTAATATTATAATATTATCAAACGCGACCATAATCCAACTCCCTCTCGAGTTTCTCTAACTTTACACTCATGCGACGATATTTTACCTGTCCTAAATCTCTCATTTTTATTCATACTTAAATCTATTAAATCACTTTGGAACTGAATCGTTGAAGTTTATTGTCAAATTTGTCGTCATGATCCTCCAAGTCAAAATGGTTTTCTCGAGAAAACATATTCACTCTCTCTGTAATTCTCTAAGTTGACAAAAGATTGAGAAAATAGAAACAATGACTAACCATCCAATTATTTGCCCTAATAACCTTAACCGTGTATTTTATAAGTCGTTGGTCGGGTTTAAGTTAACTCATCGTCAAACTCAAGCGTAAAGAACTTATATTCACATCTCAAGTCTCGCACTTTATTAGATGTCTTATATTTAATAATCTTATACCGTATTTGATCATTTAAACGATGTTAACTGTGTGATTGTTCATATATAATTATTATTGATCGTATGAATTCATCGTGTATTTGTTAAATTATATCCAACGTAATTAAGTGATATAATTGTTATACCGAATAATAAATAACACGTCAAAATGTAATATTGAAGTATAACCGTGGTTACCAATTAACCAACGAGATGCCAACTTTGAGATTAGAGCGGGGGAAATAGAGGGTAAAAATGTCATTTTGATTGAATGAGAGTATAAGGCAATTCTAGAAGGGACGCAAACCATAAATGCAATATAACAAATGGCATCAAAGAAAGAGTAGGGAAAGTGAAAGCAAATCTTATATAAAAAAAATAAATAGGACCCACTTGACCCTAAATTATTTACAAGCCAACTCACAAACTACCCTTAATATCGACTGAAAATGACTCCTAATCAGCATCCTAGAGAGAGAAAAAGAGGAGAGAGAGAGAGAGAGAGAGGGAGAGATGAAGCACTTAACATTATCTTACATTCATAGTCAACCGAAGCAAACATTATCTAATCTTACCCCAACCCCACTGTTTACTTTCATATTCAACAAGTCTTCCTAAGGTTTCTGTTGATTGATCGATCAATTGATGCTTCCCCATCATTGTCATCGTCATCGTCGTCGTCATCCTCTCTCTCCACTCTCTCTCTCTCTCTCGAAAAGGTCACAGAGACAAACCCAGATGAGATCCTGCGACAAAACCCATTCCATGTCATGTAATTCTGCAGATAAATCTCCAGCCTTGTGCAAAGAATGATAGCAGCTGAAACCACCGGCGATGGAGAAGGAGGTTTTTGACTTTCAAACTGTTTAATATTTGCAAAAATGACTTATGATAATTGGGCAATTACCTTTTTGACCTGTTCAAAACCTCCACCCCCATACCCCATTGCTATTACCTAACCCATTATGAGCTCTATTGGATTTTAAATAGCAACCCCTTTGAATTCTATGGTCAAATCTTAGCCTTATCTTGAATCTTCATCTTTGATTTATAATTTTCTTTTTGATAACTAGATATTTCTAAATAAGTTTGTATATATTAGTATAATTGTTTGTGCACTAATGAGTTGTTCACCAAAAGTGAAGACTCTATTCATCTAGTCTTCAAGCTTTTAGAGCTCGAGGACTCATATTTTGATTCAATTGAAACTTTTGGATAAAAAATAATTAAATAATATAACATTTTTGTTCATATAAATTTGTAATTGCAGCGAATAACTTAAAATAATTAGATTGATATCATAAATTATCGCTGACTTTTTCGATAGTTTATGAAGAAGGTTCGATCCTACCTATTTTATTTTATGTCTTTCTCACAAAAAAAATCTCCTTAAATTTTAGAAATAATGTCTAATTTACACTAATTTTATGACGTGTTAGAATTATTACGATAGAATATAAATATTTAAAATGATAAATTAATTTAATTTTAATTTCATAATATTTTATTTTTTAATATTTTTTTGCATGGGTATGGAACGGAGGAAATGCATTTGAATCATGAGTACTTTTTTAATTATAAGATTGTTTGGGTATAATTAAAATTAATTAATTGGATTGCTTATCTAGAAAGATAGTAAGATTCATAATATACCAAAAGTACAAGGAGGAGAAAATAAGGAAATGCAAAGTAAGAAGGGTGAATCCTCCCCATAGAATCTAGGTGGACGGCCGGACGGCCGTACACAGCTCTTCACCGCCGCCTCACAGATAGAAAGCAGGCCTAGTCACATGACTTTCCACGACTCCAAGGTCGGAAAGCTTGAAAATGTGTCCAACTCAAACCCCCCGGATCCGCCGTCCGAGATACCGGTTCCACTCCCGAAAGATAAAGCACCCACCCAACTGTTGTCGGATCCAGCCCGATTGGGTCCGGGTCCAATAGTTTGGCTCTCATGGTGGTCTAGCAGAAACGCTGATGTGTCCAGCGTCGGCAAGCATCCTCCTCCGCTCAACCGTCTACCTAATCTCTGTGGCTCTGGCTTCAAGATCGGCACCGCGCTAGCCTGCAAGTTACCGAATCGTACTCCGGTCATTTGCTGTACCATCTGTCGGAAGTTCGCAGCGTCGGCGGCGATGAAAGTCGTTTCTGTTCGCTTTGAAGCACGCGATTTCCGCTTCGTAACTCTACCGGTCGCAGCTGAAATCGTGCTTCTCTGACGTTTCGACGCCGTTTCTGGGTCCGAACCGGCGGACACGCCGGAGACAGTGGGGGTCGGAGCCATTTCGGACTGAATATGGTCGAGGAAGGGAGAGATTGACTCGGACAAGATGATCTCAGAGGTAGGTCCAGAAAAAGACTTCTGGAGGGCCCTGGTAAGGATTTCGGTGTCACGAGAGGAAGCGTTGGAAATCCGTGAATCAGCGAAGGGTGAGTGAAAGGCCCAGGGATCGATACTAGCCAAGTTCTCAGACGAAGCCATTAATCTTTCACTTCTCAAACACTTCCGAATTCAAGAGCAGCAACAAAAACAACCAAAATTAAAAACCGAAAAAGCTCAGAGCATTTCTCACGAACCCAGATATTCTACTTTCCAGACAGTGAGAAACGATTGCTCTAAGCTCATAAAAACCAGAAAAAAAAAGAACAGAAAACGAAACAGACAAGACTGGTTCTGCAGAATTCAGATGGTCAGCGACATTGACTGATCGTCGGCGACAGTGAGCAGTGGGGAAGAAGTAAAAGTAAGCAAAAACGCAGTCTGGTAAAGAGGGAACGGTGCGAAAAGTCTTCAGTCTACTCTGCAGAGAAGCGGAAGACAGAACTGAGGACGGTGGAAGGAGTGGGGGATGGAAGAATAAATAAGACGGTAGGGATGGAGGAGGAGAGAGAAAACGCGTTGTTCCGGTTGTACACGCGTCAGCAATTTGTCACACCTCGTATTTATTACTATCCAAGTCTTCCCAAGTCTACTCAAACCATGTAAATAAATTATAAATAATTTTAATCATGTTAATTTATTTATTTATATTCTTATTAATCTAATTATATAAAATTATGCTCAATTATGAAAACAAATCATATATATTTTTAAATTCTTCTTTAAAAATTACATAATTTTTTTCAATTTTAATGGGAAGATTTTATTTCCATAAGAAAACATTATTTTCGCAATATAACTTATACTTTAGGCATGTATTTATAAAATACTTTTTGCTCTTCATTTATTTAATTATTTGTCCTTTTTTAATGTCTTAAATAACATATATTCTGAAGAATTTCTTTACTGATCAAAAACAAATTTCATTTGAAAAAAATTAATTTTTTAATCAATAGTTAATTGAAAATATATCAAAATTGATTTAAAAAAGTTTAATGTTTTTAAAATTATTTTTTTTTAAAAATTTCTCGGTACCATATATTAGCTTTGAAAAAAATTAATTTTAACCCGATTAACTCTAATATTTATTTTATATATATATATATAAATTAATTAATTTTTCAATCAACAGTTAATTGAAAATTTTCTATTTGATATTAAAATTGATTTCAAACAGCTTAACATTTTTAAAATTAATTTTTTTGAAAAATTTCTGAGTAAATCGGTAACATATATTAACTTATAAAAAAATTGATTTTAATCCGATTAACTGTAATATTTATTATTTATATATATATATATATATATATATATATATATATAATTAAAAAAAAAAAGGTATGAGCGTAGCTGGGATTGGTTCGTGTTAAAACCTCAGCTTTGGTCAGCGAGTGTTTGACCGTCAAGCCGCGTCATTCGTGATCTTCTTCCCTCTAACTCTTTATTATTATTTATTTCCATTAATATTAATTAATTTTTTTAATTTTATTATGTATTAATAAATACAATATTTCATACACTTACTCTATTTTATGCAACTCTTTTTATTTATATATTTATTAGTTATTAATTTATGATTGCATTTCTTGTGCATACACTTCTATTCTTGGGGGGGTTCTTTGTCGCTCAATATTATTGAAAATAAAACTATACAATATATGTATTCGTCTGGATTAAATACGACTTTAACGCTTCGATGATATCTCGTAAATTAAATATTTTTTTTGAATTTAGGTCAATGTTTAAATTGCAAAATAATAAGGGATGTTGTTCTTACCAAGTCATATGATCTAGTATTGATTTTGAGTCAACCATTTGAGTCAATTTGTAAAGCAATTCCTATTTCTCGTTTGAGCTTCCCCATTACCAACTCATTATTTTTATATATTTTTTTAATTAATTTGGTTTAAGTTCCTTGTAATCTTCCCATTCTATTATCATAGACCCACAATCGCAATTTTTTTTGTTCGATTTCGATTTAGTTTTGTACCAATTTTGATCGATTTTAACTTGTAATTATTAAAAAATCGTTAAAAGTAATAATATTTACTCACACTACTTGTTCGATTTCGTACGTTTTTCAAAGCTGGGACTGAAAGCTTTTGGTTCTACTAGATTCGATAAGTAGGAAATAATAACACATGATCATCGAGTAGAGATAGTATATGGCTTTTTTCCAAAGGCATGTTGCCTACTTGAATATGCGGGTCGAGGTTTTACGAGATATCTATTATTAGAGATGACAAATAGGTTGGTCTGTAGGGATGTTCACGGTTCAGTTCGGTTCGGTTTTGATGTGAAATAAACCAAATTAGTCGGTTTCGGTTTTAAAATTACAAAACCGGAATCGGTTTTAGAAAAATCAGAACCGAGTCGGTTTCGGTTTTAAAATTTCGGTTCCGGTTTCTGTTCGGTTTCGGTTTTTTCTTTATTATTATTTTTTTCAAATATTATAATAAAAATTATAAAAACATAATTAATAACAACAAAATTATTATTCCTCTTCTCTTTTTAAAACAAAATTTTGTCCAAAAAATAGTTATTAGGTCTTTTGGAGCTAAAATCACTTCAGAGGCTGAGGCACGAATGACCGAATATGGAACTTCAAAAACAAAAAAACACTATAAACGTATTTATGCGGTTCGGTTTCGGTTTTTCGGTTTTGAAAAACTAAAACCGGTAACCGAACCAAAACACTCGGTTCTTACAAAAGAGAACCTTATTCGATTTTTTTAATAGAAAAAACTTTATTCGGTTTTGATTTTTTGATCGGTTTTGGTTCAGTTTGTCGGTTCGGTTCGGTTTTGAACACCCCTATTGGTCTGTCCCACAAGTCTGCCCCCTCGACCTAGACAGAGAAGGCAGGTCGGGTTGTGCCAAACTCACCTAGGACCATGCCCCACATGCTCAATGACTCAACAAGCTACGCCCCCACTTGGCCCTCGAATCCCCCAGCCTCGACCACCTTGGGTGCCCGACCTTGGATGTATGCAATGTCCGTACTAATTGAATTTAAACTTAAAAAGCGTGAGTTTAAACATTCAACAAATCAACTGGACATGATTTTCGCTTTTTGTTATCAGTCCGACATTAAAAAAATTTATTTTTTGATCGTATTTTCCTTGCTAGCAATATAAACTTGGTAACACTATAATTTTTGAGTAACGTATAAGACACATGAGAGTTAAATTAAGAAACTAGTATTGTACCTCATTGTTCATGTCCATCATCTCTATTGTTCACTATTAATATATTTATTTATTCATTGATCAAAGAATGATTCAAACCTAATTATGTGCAGGGCAGTAAAATTAAAAAAGTGCGCATAGTTTTGAAGCTTGTCTCTGTCAAATTTGATTTAAAAAAAAATATAATATTTTCTAATTTTTAATATTAAATTTTTTTTTTGAAAAAATGGAGGATTCCAAAGGGAAAAAGGCAGAGACATCACATGCAAGTTAGCGCGTGGGGCCCAATGTTTTTTTATTTTAATTAAATATCAATTCTTTGATTTTGAATTTCAAATAATTAATTTTTATTTAATTCATTTACTATATAATTTTGGATTTATCTATATTTTTATAAATTTATTATAATATATATGAAAATTGTACAATTATTCCCTAGATTGGATCATTTTAAAAATATATTCACTATTTTTAGGGTTTTTTTATTATAAAATTTTGCAAATAATTCCAAAAAGAAAATTGAATTTATATTTAAAAAATGGAAAAGAGAAAATAAAAAAAGGGGAAAAGGGGAGGATGATTGATTGGGATAGGGGGTAGGGTTTGGCCATTGGGGGCATGTCTCCAAAGCAATCCTCGTAAGTCGTTTCAAAAGAATGGTAGGTTTCTTGGAATTATTTAAAGATTCTCTTTTCTTTTTTTAATTATATACTTTTTATAATAAAATAAAAATTAATTAAAAAAATCAATAATTTTTGTTAATAAATAAACAATATAAATATTGTTATTATGTGTTTTCTGTTAATTTGTTGAAAAAATGTTAATACAATAAGATAAAAATAATTGAACTTTGAATATTCAAAAATAATTATGACAAACTAATGAAAATAATTATTAAACAAAAATTTTAGTACTTGTAGTTATTGTGTTACAAAATATGGTATTTTAATACATTATATATTGAAACATAATTATGTGTTTTTAGTAATTTTTATTTACGAAAAATGTGAGCGTGAGATTTGATTTCTTTATTTTTTATAGTTTGAGGTTTTAATTATTTGCAAATTTTTTTAAAATTTGATTTGTCACTAATATTAAACTATAAGATTTATTTTGTTAATTTTCCTAATAAATAATAAGTGAAGGACTAAAAATCAATCTTAACCTATTATTTCATGTATAAATAAATACAATAATATATTATTTATATTAATAAATAAAAAAGAAAAGTTTATTATAAATAAATAATTTAAAAAGATTACATGATTGATGGCGTGGCATGACGTAAGCTCTCACCTCTTTATTTAAGAAAATTAATTAAAAAAACGGTGTTTGTCTTTTTTGCTTTTGACAAAGTAGAGTTGATCTTTCCATATTATTATTTTATTTATTTATTTAATATTTAAGGTAAATGACAAATTAATCATCGTAATTTACGATTAATGACAAATCAACCACTGTAGTATATTTTCTAACAAAATAACCACTAATATATGAAAAAATGACAAATACAACATCACAGTTACGTTTACCATTAAGAAGCTGACAAAGCGCCCGAATTCTGAAAATCAGAACGCTAGAGAACGCCCCGACGTAACTGTTATGAATTAACAGATGCGAGACGAAACGACGGTCCAAGAAAAGAGGATGAATCTTATTGAGTTTAACGTGCTGTATTATTTGAAACTTTATGTTACCGCGATATTGGTTGTCATTTTCTCATACGTCAGTAGTTAAATTGTTAGAAAAAATTTCATAATGGTTGACTTGTCATTGATCACAAACCACGATGATTGATTTGTCATGTACCCTAATATTTATTTAGCAACACTCTTTTTGGTTAAAATCATATAAAATGAACCCCCCTTAATTCTTATTTTCTTGGGTAAAAATGGCACATACTTTTCTCTTGAATGTTCCCTAATCCAACCTGTTTTATAATAAAATCGAATCGAATCGAACTAAATTAATTTATATTAATTTTAGAACTGGAATTAGATATTTTGGTTCGATTTTGTTCCGGTTTAATTCTAATATAAAATTAAATTTATTAAATTTAGTTCTTGCAAATATAAATTTAACAAAATAATATTAATTTCAACTAAAACAAATCTATATATCTTTAGACTAAACAATAAAATTATAAAATATGACAAAAAATAAAACATAATTTCACTCCTTTGAATGTTGAAACCAATCCGATTCAGACCAAATCGGTTGGTTCGTCGGTTCTAGCCCGATTTTGACCACCTCTAACTTTTATAATTCGCACAATAAATTAACTTCGCCTAATTATATAACCAAAAAAAATTATGCCAAAAAAATATACCAATAAAAATAAACCAAGAAGTATTTAAATCTAAATTTAAAGTTATTAAAAAAAAAATTAGCTAAAAAATTATATTTTCAAAACAGATTTACCCGGATTGGGATGATATGCTTCATCCGTTGATCTCATGAATGAATGGGTGGGTGTGTACATTTGAAAAAACAGAAATTTCAGGCTTTTAGCTTCTGAAAACTTTTACTAAAACACCTTAAGCTCTCCAACACGCCTTGAATTTGGTTGGAAATATCACTATACATGTACCTCCGAGCGGCATCGTCGACTGAATTCGAACCGCCAGCCCCTGCCGGAGGAGGAAGAGCCGAATTAGCGGCAGCCATGGAAATCGCACTCTGCCTCAACCCTGGGAAGTCAAATTCAATTGGGTCACCAATGATTATCTTAATTTTCTTGTTACACAAAGGGAACAGAGGCCTTCTCTCAAACCTATACTTCTCTGGCATTACCTGAAAATTCACAAGCACAAGTTTAAAGAGATATATGCCAGATTTTCATCGAGTAATCAGAATAATCGGAATCATTTTGCATAAAGTTCGATGTTAAAGAGCAGAGACAGAATATTAAGAATTCATCACCACAATTTACACGAATTAGTCTTATATATATTGTTCTATGTTTAGATTCGTTAGGTCATTTCTTCAATTCAATTAGATATTTAATGTGATGAACCATAACTGTGTTGCCCTATCCCCAATAAATTGACCCTAAAATAGCATATCCAAATTATTGGAAATTACCTCCTGAAGACCATGATGAAAAATAGGCAAAACAATTGGGGTGATAGGAGAACGAACAATGAGACTAGCAGTTCCCCACTTCAACCGTCTGATTGGCGAATCTTCTTGATAAACTTTTCCTTCTGGAAATGTGTGGAGCTGCAGTACACAATGCAACAAAACTATGAAGGTAAGGGTAAACTTTGGTCCTACCATGGATTAAAAAAATGGAATTTCATTTTAAAATATCAGCAAAATCTTTGATGGAGTTCTTGGACAAAGACTGTTTACTCATATCAGAGATCCATATTATCTACTAATCATAGAATATAGTAAGGACCTTTCTTTTTAAATTACCTTTTATTTAGATATTTGTCTTTCCCTTCAGTAAGATGGTCGCTATCAACAGGTCCATAGTCACATGTATGTACTGTTTTTCTACATACTTTCATTACTCCCTCTCCCTACTTACATTTTTTTCCTCACTGCTTTCTGTACTTTCCTAGTCCCTATATTTTCTCACTTCCAATTTGTCTATTATCTCCTCTCATTTACTAAATCTTGCTTCATTTCCTGCATCTTTGATTTCATTTTGAATACAAGCAAAAAGGGGCTTCTGAAATGCTTTATTGTGATTTTAAATGATCCTCCATATCTAGAATTATATGGCTGAGCGCAAACTCCTACATCAAGACAGCAATGCTAATGTTATATAAATGCAGAGGAAATATGTGAGATTGTACCCATTCCCCATTAGTTAAGCACTCAAGCGCTTCATCCATGTGCTCCTGATGAATTCCGGCTCCCCTGGTTATAGGTATGCATTTTCCTGCACAATAGAGGACAAAGTGTTGCGAAAATGATCACAAATGGAGGAAAAGTTTTACATCAATTCTCTGGGAAACATATATATTGAGTTTATCGACTGATTATTCAACAGATGACATAAAATACTGCAAATCTCCAATTTAATCTAAATTATAATCATTCCCTGAATAAAATATATGTTTGATTTTCGATTTCTATCCATAAGAGGAATTCAGTCTTAGATGCTAATGTGACGATGGCATGACTACTAAGAAGCTTAATGAATCGAACTAAGTATTATTTGGACCTGTTACAAGAGCTAGAGCTAAACAATGCAAGAAAAAACTCAATCATTTAATTTGGAAGCTTCAAGAAGAGAAGTTGAAATGGGCCATTAACGAGGAACATCAAAGATTGGTCTACATCGTCAAAGTTAGTGAAGATAATGAGCATACATTAATAGAAGCGGTCAATCTCTTTAATAAAAGTGACCAAGCTGATCAAGTCATAAATCCATAACCTAATATTTAAAGCATCTAAGAGACCCTTATTATGGTTCATTGCGGTTACAAAAGCCATTTAATACAATTAAGACTATTGTGGTTACCAAAACAAAGACATTTTATTATGGAGGTTACTAGTCTTCTATTACTCTAGGTGACATAAAGAGTTTTTACTATTGTAGGAGAAAGTAACAAGTCTATTAGGAGAAACAGTAATTAAGAGAGTATTTAAATTTTAAATACTCTTCTTTGCAATGCAAGAAATAAATGAAATCAACTTGTCATCCACATTTGAGAGAATTCTCTTTTTGTTCTTTAGAGCTCTTTGAACTTATCAAGGTATTTCTTGTGGCGTTCCTCCTCAACTTATGAAACAGTTCTTCAATCCTCGTTTATGGTATTTCCATTACAACAAAATTCTTGCTTCAATATAAGCAACGAGTTATGGTTTCCATACAATTCTATTTTCTTATACCAAGGTTATTGTTTCAATATAAGCAACGAGATGCAGTTTACCATACAAATTCATTTTCTTATACCAAGGTTCTTGCTACGATATAAGCAACGGATTGCGGTTTCTATCAACATTAGATTATAGTTGATCTTGGAGAATTAAGATACGGATTTTCTCTTATTCTTGGAGGACTCTATATCATTTGGAATCATAGTCAACATGTTATAATCTCAAGTTACCTATCTTGTTGAAAAAAAAAATTCAAAGTTTTTATTTTCTCATCCAATTTCCGTTAGAAAGATTCAAAGTGTTGTAACATCCAATTCTCATTTGATTTGTTTGATATGTTTTGTGAAGGAATTGTCGCTGTAATATATTGATCTTGTTTCAATAGTTTAACGAGGACCAAAAGAGAATTACTATGAGTGGATAAAGGCAATAGTGTGTGAGATTATTAGAAGGTAAAAGCCAATAATTTCAAGCAAAAAACAAGTGTTGAGTGAAACACGTGAGCGAGAGATTTGTTTCTTTTTTTTTGTCTAACTCTTTCTTGCAGGAATCATGTCTAAAAACGCCCGTGAAGAATCTGGAGTAGCAAATCAAAGGCAACAAATGGGGGCTTTGATGGGAGAGATGAGACGAATGTTGATAATCGAATTGGAAAAAGTTCATGAGCGGTTGGATCGAGTGGAGAATGTTCATCAAGATCAAACACATGGATCCTAACATGCGTAAGAGAAGAAGGGTTCAACCAAGGAATGAAGAAGAAGATATTGAGGAGTTTCTTGAGGACGAAATTGATGATGAAGAAAATCCAAATTCGACGAGTAGTCTAAGGAGAAATGGATGATTTAGGCAAGCTAGAAACCGTGAAGACAACAACATGAATAATATTAAAATGAAGGTTCTGCCATTTCAAGGCAAGAATGATCTAGAGGCATATCTTGCATGGGAAAGAAAAATGGAGTTTATTTTTGAATGCTATAACTATTCTGAAATGAAAAATGTAAGACTTGTTGCTGTTGAATTTTCTAACTACGCTATTATTTGGTGAAATCAATTAGTGTTGAATAGAAATAGAGAACGTCTAGTGGAGACATGGAAAGAGATGAAAATATTAATGAGGAAACGTTTTGTGTCAAAGTCACTACTATCGAGATTTGTTCAAAAAGCTACAACGTCTCACACAAGACAATCGGAATATTGAAGACTACTACCAAGAGATGGAGATTACCATAATCTGAGCCAATATAGAGAAAGATCAGGAGGCAACAATGGCTAGGTTTCATAGCGGTTTAAACCATGAAATTGCTAATGAGGTAGAATTGCACCATTATGTGGAGATGAAGGACATGGCACACATGACAATCAAAATTGAGCAACAACTCCAACGAAAGAATACGCGAGTGGCATCACGATCAAGTCGACAACCAGGACAATCTTCTTGGAAGCCAAACCATGCTAGACAAGAGGTGAAAATCACAACCAACACTAAGAACGAATCAAAATATTCTTCGTCGATGCATTGTGCTCAAGGTAAAACCGGGTCACATGACAAATCAATGTCCAAATAAAATATTCATGGTAATGCGATTGAAACCGATGATGAGAGGATACCAATTCCATACCATCATTAAAGACAAGTCAAATGAAGAATGTCTAACCCTTGAACAATTTGACTTTAGTGGCAAAGAGAGCCTTAAATGTGCAAATAAAGGAAGAGGATGAGGTGTAACGGGAGAATATTTTTCATACTCAATGCCATGTTTAAGACAAGGTATATAGTATGATTATTGATGGTTGGAGTTGTACTAATGTTGCTAGCACTATTATGGTGGAAAAATTAGGTCTTCAGACATCAAAACACCCACAACCATACAAGCTACAATGGTTGAATGATTGTTGTGAAGTGAGTGTGAATAAGCAAGTCATGGTGTCATTCTGAATAGCTAAATATGTTGACGAGGTGTTGTGAGATGTAGTTCCAATGCAAGCGAGACACATTCTTCTTGGAAGGCCATGACAATTTGATAGACGAGTAAAGCATGATGGCTTCACCAACAAATACTCTCTGGTGCACAATCAACGATCCATCGCTCTTGTACCTTTAACTCCCAAACAAGATTATGAAGATCAATTGAGGTTATAAAAATAGAGTGATCAAAAGAAAAAGAGTGAAAAAGGAATAGAGGTTTTGAAAAAAGAAAGAGAAAAAGAAAAGAATTTTTATGTGAGTGCGAGTGATATAAGGAAATCGTTATTACTAAATCAGCCAATGATTTTACTTATGTACAAGGAGGCAGCATTATTAACTAACCAGCTGGAAACGGCTCTTCCAAATTCCATTGTTTCTTTTTTGCAGGAGTATAAGGATGTCTTTCCCGATGATACACCACATGGATTACCACCAATTCGAGGCATCGAACATCAAATTGATTTTGTATCAGGAGCGACCATTACAAACCTACCAGCCTATAGAAGTAATCCAAAGGAGACAAAAGAACTTCATAGGCAGATCGAGGAGTTGATGGAAAAGGGGCACGTGAGAGAAAGCATGAGTCCATGTGCAGTTCCCGTATTATTAGTACCTAAGAAAGATGAAACATGGTGAATGTGTGTCGATTGTCGAGCTATCAACAACGTCACTGTAAAGTATCATTTTCCTATTCCTTAGCTTAGATGATATGTTAGATGAATTGTGTGGTGCATGCGTGTTTTCCAAAATTGATTTGAAAAGTAGTTATCATCAAATAAAAATGAAAGAAGGAGATGAATGAAAAACTGCATTCAAAACTAAATATGGATTGTATGAGTGGTTAGTTATGCCTTTTGGATTAACTAATGCACCAAGTACTTTTATGCATTTAATGAATCATGTTTTGCGAGCATTTCTTAGAAAATTTGTTATTGTGTACTTTGATGATATACTTGTTTACAACAAAAAATTGGAAGATCACAAATGTCTTTTACATTCCATTTTTGTTATATTAAGAAAAGAAAATTGTTTGCTAACTTTAAGAAGTGTACTTTTTGCACCGATAAGCTTGTTTTCTTAGGATTTGTTATGATTGCAAGGGGAATTGAGGTTGATGAAGAAAAGATCTGTGCAATCCAAGAGTGGCCAAGACCGACAGAGGTAGGCCAAGTTAGAAGCTTTCATTGACTTGCTAGTTTTTATAGGAGGTTTGTGAGACATTTTAGTACAATTGTTGCTCCTCTTACTGAGGTCATCAAGAAGAACGTTAGATTCAAATGGGGAGAAGAGCAAGAGAAGGCATTCAAAAAACTCAAAGAAAAACTAACAAAGCAATCTTTACTTGTTTTACCAAACTTTTCTAAAGCATTTGAAATTAAATGTGATGCTTCAAGAATAGGTATTGGAGATGTGTTTATGCAAGAAGAACGACCAATCACTTACTTTAGTGAGAAATTAATTGGAACAACTTTGAAATATCTAACCTATAATAAAGAATTGTTTGTATTGATTAGAGCTTTGGAAACATGGTAACATTACCTTTTGGCCAGAGAGTTTGTAATTCACACGGATCATGAGTCCTTGAAGCACTTGAAATGATAGCATAAGTTGAAAAAAGACATGCTAGAAGGATGGAATTCATAGAACCATTTTCATTTGTGATAAAGTACAAAAAATGTAAGGAAAATATTGTAGCAAATGCACTTTCGCAAAGGTATGCCTTGATTTCTACTCTTGATGCTAAATTACTTGGTTTTGAACATATTAAAAAATTATATCCGTTAGAACAAGACTTTGGAGAAGCATATACTTCTAGTGAAAAATATGTGTTTGGGAAGTTCTATAGGCATGAAGATTATTTGTTTCGTGAAAATAAGTTATGTGTTCTGAATTATTCTTTAAGAGACTTGCTAGTTAGAAATGCTCACGGTGGAGGGTTAATGTGACACTTTGGGATAGCCAAAACCTTAGGAGTGATGCAAGAACATTTTTATTTGCCTTGCATGAAAAGAGATGTAGAGAGAATTTGCAACCGATGTGTGATTTGTAAGCGAGCTAAATCAAGAATGGAACCCCATGGTTTATACACACCACTACCAATTGCTAATGAGTCTCGGATAGATATATCAATGGACTTTGTGTTAGGATTACCAAGATCAAAAAGTGGCCAAGATTTGATTTTTGTGGTGGTGGATAGGTTTTCTAAGATGACGCATTTTATTCCATGTCATAAAATTGATGATACTCTCATGTTCCTGATTTGTTTTTTAAATAGATTGTAAGGTTGCATAGTATGCCTAGAACCGTTGTTTCTTATATAGATGCTAAATTCTTAAGTTATTTTTGGAAGTTGTTATGAGGTAAGTTAGGAACTAAATTATTATTTTCTACCTCTTGTCACCCACAAATTGATGGTCAAACTAAAATAGTTATTAGAACTTTATCTACTTTGTTGAGGGCAATTATAAAAACGAATATCAAAACATGGGAGGAATGTTTACCACATGTTGAGTTTGCATATAACCGAGCTGTATATTCAACTACTAAGTTTTCACCTTTTGAAATTGTGTATGGTTTTAATCGTTTAACACAATTGGATTTAATTCTTTTACCTTTATCTGAATGTGTTAATTTAGATGGAAAAAGAAAAACTAAAATTGTTAAATAAATTCATGAAAAGGTAAAACTCAATATTGAGAGAAAAACTGAGCAATATGCAAAACATGCTAACAAAGGGCGACATAAGTTGGTTTTTGAATCTGGAGATTGAGTGTGGTTACACTTCAGAAAAGAGAGATTTCCATCAAAACGACAATCCAAGCTTTTTCCTAGGGGGGATGGATCATTTCAAATACTTGAGCGAATCAATGACAATGCTTACAAGTTGAACCTACCAGGTGAGTATAGTGTTCATGCTACTTTTAATATTGTTGATTTATCTCCTTTTGATGTAGATGAAGATTTGAGGGCAAATCATTTTCAAGAGGAAGGGAATGATGATGACACGACTACTAAGGAGCTTAATGAATCGAACAAAGTAACATTTGAACTAGTTACAAGAGCTAGAGCTAAACAATTCAAGGAAAAACTCAATCAATGAATTTGGAAGCTTCAAGAAGAAGAGTAGAAAGTGACCATTAATAAGAAACATCAATATTGGTCCACATCATTAAGGTTAGTGAAAATGAAGAGCAAATATTAATGAAAGCAGCCAAACTCTTTAATCAAAGTGGCCAACCTCATTAATTAAAGTGACCGAGTCATAAATCCATAACATATTATTTATAGCATTTAAGAGACCTTTATTATGGTGCATTGCGGTTACATAGCAATTTTATATAATTAAGACTATTGTAGTTACCAAAATAAAGACATTTTATTAGGTGGAGGTACTCTAAGTGACATAAAGGGTTTTTACTATTGTAGGAGATTACAAGTCTATTAGGCAAAACTCTTCTTTGTACTTTAGGCCTATAAATATGCATGCAAGAAAGAAATAAAATCAACTTATCATCCACATTTGAGAGAATTCTCTTTTTGTTCTTTAAAGCTCTTTGAACTTATCAAGGTATTCCTTGTGGTATTCCTCCTCAACTTATCAAGCAGTTCTTCCATCCCCGTTTGTGGTATTTCCATTATACCAAAGTTCTTGCTTCAATATTAGCAACGAGTTGCAGTTTCCATACAAGTCTATTTTATTATACCAAGGTTCTTGCTTCAATATAAGCAACGGGTTGCGGTTTTCCATACAAGTCCATTTTCTTATTCCAAGGTTTTTGCTTCGATATAAGCACTGAGTTGCGGTTTCCATCAACATCAAATTATAGCTGATCTTGGAGAATAAAGATACGAATTCCCTTATTCTTGGAGGAATCTATATCATAATGCACCCAAGTTTTTTCACTGAGAAAATGATTTAGTAATAGGCAAGCACAAAAAAACACTATTTATTTCAAATTAGTTTAAGGTAAGACCTCTAAATCCCTCCTGCCCCCTCCTCCCCCAAGCACCAATTAGAAGATAAACAATATAGAAACCCACATGGACCAATGTTTGCTAAAAATCCACACCATACAGACAAAATATTACAGAGTAGATATTTTTACAAAACTGTTTCAGCATTCAGAATGTATATTCACATTTTGTAACTATTTACGATTATATACAGGTGGCAGTGTTTTGCCATTCAATTTTCTTTCCTGAATGTCAACATGATCGAGAACAAAAGGAAGTACTAGGCAAAAGCAGTTCGTGTTCTTCGTGTGACACCACTCCAAAGTGAGCATGCCTATTGACGTCAAACAATCGATTAATTTTTGATAGATTATCAATCTGAGGTCTAACATTTCTTTTTCTCAATTTTTCTTCAAGATGTTAGCATCATTCTAGTTCATAATTTGCCAGTTTTCCAAAAGGAGTTCAGGAATCGATGAGAGGATACTGATTGCAACATGAAAAATACCAATTCCTGATGAAAAAGAACAATGTAGTGACAATAAAAGATCGATGATTGAAGAGGATACTAACCGAGTCGAAAGAAATACGATAGAAATGCATTTTTAAAGCATATATCTTCAGCAGCTAGGACCCACCGACCAAAATTAGCATCGGAGATGGGAAAACCTTTAAATCCCCACATGACCGGATCGTCCAATCTGTTAGAATTAGAAGATCAAAACTTAAACAGCTCGATTGCAAAGACAACAGACAGCAAATTAGAGTCTAACTTTTAGTGAGATAACACTGCTGCAAAATTGATAGAAGCTAAAGAGAATCGAAATCAAAAGGAAGGAAAACAGAAGTAGAGAAAGATAAAGAGAGAGAGAGAAGAGAAACGGACGTGGACATGTGATTGCTAACAGTAATGAGGGGAACGCCAGGAGGTCGAGATCGGACCAGACGAAGAAGTGTATCAGCATTGTGGACGGCGGTCGAGTTGAGAAGATTGGCCACGACCTTAGCTAAAGCTCCGATCACCGTGAGCACCGTCGCTCTAGGTATTCCGGCCAGGTGGTCAGGCCGGCCCGCCCACTCCATTATCCGCCCCATGCCGACCTGTACTAAGTACCAATCAAATGAAAGTAAAACTCGCCATTTTTTCAATAAATAGTAATTTTAAAATTTGTTTTAAAGGTTTTTTTTTATTAGGAGTAATTAACAACACGGCATTAGGAGTTTCAGTGGCCGCCACTGAATAATTATCCCGAATAAATAAAATATTAAACTGTAAAAAATAAATAGAGTAAATATTTTTGTCATACTTTTTATTAAAAATTTTAATTTATTTTTGTAGAGGATATGTCTTTTTTCACAACAGATATGTCTTCTTTTCGCAGTAGATATGTCTTCTTTCCGCAACGAACACGTACCTGAATTAATTCTAGTCAATGACTTACTTTTTGCAATGGAAGACAAGTTCTAATCTAAGGGCTTGATTTCCATAGTAGAAGACAAATATCCACAATGGAAAGGTATTTTCCGTTGTCGAAAGTAAATCCTAATACAAGGATTTGCTTTTCGCAATGAAAGGCAAGGATCCACAGTGAAAACTATTCTTTCCGTAGCAGAAACGTGTTTTTCACTACGAAAAATAAATCATAATCTATACTAAACAACGACATTGAGCGACCTTCAACTCCATTTATATAAGTGGTAAGGATGTCATCTGCAAGAGCAAACAATAACTCTAAACCTCTTAACACCATCCAATAATGAAAAAGTATTAGAAATGGAGGTGGAGCCTATTCTGGCTGTCCAGACCGATGAACAACATGTGTTCAATCACGAAGCTGTTATAGATGTGTATTCGATCTCAGAATCTTTAGACAATGAGTTTCGTTTATCATGTAACTCAGAAGATGATGATTGGGTAGAGAGTGGACCTCCTCAATTGGAAAGAGCGTGATATTGTTTTGAGGGAGAGTAATCGGAAGTTGGCTCATTAGAAGTGATGTTCAATTGTTGAAGCATTTGTTGGAGCCAATTGTTACCCCTAAAAACTTGCAGCAACAACTCCAACCTGTCTCTAGACTTTTCGAGCTTTGCCAAAAACATGGAAAACAAGTAGATATCTAGTATTAGAATAGTTATAACAAGAGCATTGTAAATATACATGTGAACTATAAATTCGTTATATCGGCTTCTTCAGAGACGGGGGACGTCCATCGTAGGAATTGACTTTCATATGAGTTTGTAAATTAAGTTTTATATAATTCTATATGGATGTTAATAAATGCAATAGAAGAATGTATTGAATTGGAAACATCTATAATCATATGTTATTATGTCAATGAAACATTCATTTGATTTGTGAATTGAAACAGTAAGTCATGAGCTATAAACTGATTTTAAAATTAGGTCATTTGGGTGAAGAAATAAAAACATATATCAATTCAACGTTGAATCTCGATTGCAAAGACAAATTAGAGTCTAAAATTTAGAGAGATAACATTGTTGCAAAATTGAAGAAGCTAAAGAGAATTGAAATCAAAAGGAAGGAAAACAAAAGTAGAGAGATGGAAGGAGAGAGAGACAGAGAAATGAGAAACGGACATCGACATGTGATTGCTAACATTAATGAGGGGAACGACAGGAGGTCGAGATCGAACCTGACAAAGAAGTGTATCGACATTATGGATGGCAGTCGAGTTGAGAAGATTTGCCACGATCTTAGCTAAAGCTCTGACCACCATGAGCACCATCGCTCTAGGTATTTCGGCCAAGTGGTCAGCCCGCTCATTCCATTATCGCGATTTTTTTAGTATTTATTATTTTAAAAAATTGTTTTAAATGTATTATTTTTTTATTAGTAAAGTGAATATTATCTCTTAGCTCAAAGGTGAATGGTTGTATATTCCATATTTTTAAAAAACAAATAACCCAAGTTAGCAATTAAGTCATTTTTGTAATACCCTGAACTTTTATATCAGAATTTAATAAGGATAATTTAGAGAGAAATTGGAATATTTGGATTTAATTGAATAATTATCGGGGTATTATCAAGGACGTAATCGTCAATTATAATCATTGAACGATACTTATAATAATCAAGAATTTGGATTCGGGTTAAGAATAATTTAATTAAATGAAGGATTTAATTAAATTATTAATGATGATTTTAATTGGGTGAAAAGAAAAGATGATTTAAATTAGTGAAGAACTAATATAATGGATTAATTGGAATTAAAGAATTAAAATAAAAATGATAAATAAATAAATAATTAATTAATTAATTAAAAATAAAAAATAAAAATAAATAAATGGCCCTTGGCCATTTACGGGAAGAGGAGAAAGAACAGGGGAGGGAGAGTGAGAGATTGATCGAGAGAGGGAGAGGCGAGGGCGAAATCGGGGTCGGCGAGCACGAGTGCGGGACGACTGCTGCAACGCTGTCCGACGGTGTGGCAACCTCCTGGCGGCTTCTGTGGGCTCGAGACGGCGGAGCTTGGGCACGGGTTCACTCGGCCGTTCAGATCGCGATTCGGCGATCTCCCACGGGGGTGGATTCCGGCGACGGGTCCGACTACGATTCAGGCATCAGTTCGAGGTTAGCTAGTCAATTTCTTCCTCCGTTTTCCTTTGATCGAAGGATGGCAGGGCAGTGGCGATTTGGGCAATTTGGCGTTTCCGGCAGGGAAGCGATTGCGGCTCAAGGTTCGGGTTGAACCATGCCCACCTTCCAGCTGTGTTGCTCTGTCGACAAGGAGATGCAAAGCTGGCATCGTACGTGGAGTGCAGTAAATAATGTGGGACACTCTGTGAAGCAGAAGAATTGAAGAGGAGACATGATGAATTGAAGAGTGGCTGTCGGTAGCTGGCTTCAGGTGAGGAATTATGAAACTGTCGGGAGATGAAAAATAAAAGGAAAGGAGGGGGAGAGCTGAGTCGAGTGCCTAGGTGGGTGTTCTGATTTTGGCAGTGCTGGTAGAGAGCTGTGAAGAATGAACGTTGGAGCTCCTCGGGTCTTCAACGTGAGGAGGATTTCTCATATGTTTTCTGAATTCTGGATTATTCTGGTTTTGATTGTTGTCTGGATGTTGTTTTTGAATGATAAGTAGTTCTTTAGATGGATTGTCCGAATGAGTTGCTGGATAGAATTGTTAATCTGTTGGTTTTTGTTTAAGATGTTAAGTCCAACATTGATACTGCTTTAGTAGTTTTGAGATAATCAGTCAGTTAATGGATGTTGATCTGCTGAAGGAATAATAGTATATTGATTATGGACGAGAATATGTTGCAAATCATTGGATAACACCAGAGAATTCTTTATTAGTTGAGATAACTTTTGAGTTGTTTATGCAATATTGTGACTATTGCTCTTTATTAGCCATTTCCGAAAGTATGAAAATATGAGATTAGTTCTGCTATGGATGTGCACTTTGTCATGGGATAATGTTTGCTGCCATATTATTTGGATCAAAAGGAATAATAAGAATGTTTTGTTGGTTGTTGAATTTTATTAATGGTGTTATTAGATTGGGTTATGTTCCGAATAAGTTTATGGAATATCATCTTTGTTGTTAGATCTGGATCTATCCTTGCTTTAATCCAAACCCCCTGTTGGATGAATTGTGGAATGATTTTATGCAGAAATTGTAATGTTGGTTGTGGGGTTATGAAACATATGCTCTGGACTATTGATTAAGTTATTGCTTGGTGTTAGTTGTTGGATAAAGGTTATTAATGTGTTTAAGTAGTGAGATGACCTTTGTTGTTCTATCATGGATTAAAAATGTTTTTGCTTATGCTAATTGTTGTGCTCCATTGGTATTTTGAAAGCATGAACAGGTTAATGAAATGAAAGCATGAACAGGTTAATGAAGAATATGTTGGTTTAAATCAGAATTAAGTAAAAACATGAATGAATTGTGGAAATATGAAGTGTTAAATTAATGTTGGATTAATTCTTACATGTTGGTTTTGGTTTCAGTTCACTAATTTGAATAAAGATATCATGGGAATTGGGTAAAATAGTTTATGACTCGATTCAGATATTGTTATTAGGTTTTGATTTATGGGTCAATAATTTATGGATGAAATCTTGTTGGTTTTCGCAATATGTTAAGCTTAGTTTTCAGACGTTATCGATTGATATTAATTAATTAAGCCAAGTTATAATTAACGAAACAGTTTCGTTTAGAAAACTCTAGTAAGTGACGTATAAGGGTTTAAGATAGAAAAAGACGACGATATTAATAAATTAATTAATTGATTTGATTAATAATTAAATGTTATTATATTTTGAAGGTACTAAAAGATAAGAAAGAAAACGATTAAGCGATGATCACATTAAAGCTTCAAGGTAAGGATTTGGGTTGTCTTGGCCAGAGGAGGCCCTACACCCAAGTAAATGTGTGTGTGTTGTTTTGTGGTTTGATTTCAGTAATGTTTATAGTTACCCTTGGTTTTACTGAATGATATAACTCTCACGTTTTCCATTAGTTGCTAAAAGTGCTTGTTAAGCTTGAATGAATCAAATGAATGATAGTTGAACTGAATGAGAAATGAGAACGGGTCCTAGACAGAATTCTAGTGGCATTAAAGAGAAAGAAGAAGTTAAGATATTAGAAAAGACTATGTTTCTTTACAGATTGGCGAAAAAGTTACTGATTTCTAAATGTTATCCCTTTTCATGCCGTAAGTATACTTAGAGTTTCGTTCTTTTCAATTATGAAAAAGTATATGCAAACTTGATTAGTTAGAGTTTACTGCCGTTTTCTATTAAGGTATTAAGAAGCATATAGAAACATGTTTTATTGTTAGTTACCATTGTTTTACTCACTGTCTATAGCAGGATAATTGTTTTAGAAGCATGCTAGGGGTCATAGATTCGCTGTTAGTCAATTGTTAAAAAGCAAGTGTAGTTTGATTTGCTAAATGGTCCTAATCTGATATAGTTTATGTGTTGAATATTGTCCATTAAAAGATCATGTTAGTAAATAGTTTCTGTTGATTAAATTAAGATGAGAGCAAGAATGAAATGTGAACTATGACAATGTGGAAAAAGGTTTAGTTAACTAAACAAATGAAGGAAAATGTTTAGTTAACGAAACAAACGAATGAAAAAGGTTTAAGGAGTTAAGATGCCTTGTTTTCATTAAATATGAGTTGTGAACTAGTAGATAAATATTATTTCTTAATTCTGGATAAGAACATTCTAGTTTAGCACAATTAGTTAATTATAATTGCCATACGTTACTTTACTGTTTTATTGTATTCACTCGATGTTACATTTTGATAGCATAATTGTTTCTCGTATTTTCTGCAATTTTTATGATTCTTTACATGTACCAGTTCACTTATAGTATGTTTATCTCAATGTGTAATTTAGTTTATATTATGCAGTGTGTTTCATGATAATAGAAACCAAGTAGGGGGTAACCTTCAGGATGGTACCCACATGCATAAGTGAGGATAAAGAAAGAACCCTAAAGGCGGGTATATGCCGGGAAATAAAGAACCCTAAAGGCGGGTATATGCCGAGATAGAAAGAACCCTAAAGATGGGTATATGCCAGGATAGAAAGAACTCTAAAGGCGGGTATATGCCGGAACACGAAAGAACCCTAAAGGCGGGTATATGCCGGGATAGAAAGAACCCTAAAGGCGGGTATATGCCGAAAAAAGAACAAACCTTAAAGGCGAGTATATGCTGAAACTAGGGAGTTGAGGTAGATAGGTAGTCCGGATCTAGCCTAGCTGCTAGGATACACCCTTACCAAGTTGGGAAATGGACTAGTATGCACACAGGAGGTTAGGTTCCGTACAGCTATGCCATCTCAAAGGAAAACCCTCAATCTCCAGGCTCGATGTACGAGTTTTTAACGAACGAACGAAATGAACGTAATGAAAGAGTTGGTTTGGGTGGCCCTCATACCAACAAGAACTAAAGAGAGAATGCATAATTGTTTTCCCCATCTCCTTACTGAGCGTAAACTCACGTCCTTACTTGTGGTGTAGTTAAAAAGACGAACAGATAAGAAGAAAATGATGAACACGTAATGAAGCAGGGATGGACGATTTCGCACACATGAGATTCGGTTTGGCAAGGCAAAGACAAAGAAAAGTAAACGGTTATGAATCAACGAAACGATATTGAATCAATGAAGTAACAGTTCAGTTTTATTTGAGAAACGAAATGATTGAATGGTTTAATATTGTTTAGTATTTCTTTTGAAAGAATTCTTACATTTCCGCTATGATTTCAAAAGGGATATTTTATAACGTTTCCTCAAGAATTTAACTAGATGATTTTTTTAACGCTTCCGCATAATTAATAAGTTGATTTTCATGATGAGTTTTAAGAAAGAGTTAGTAGCGATTCAGATTTACGCACTCTGATATGTTTTAAAAAGAAAATTTTAAATTTTACGCGTTTTAACGATGTAAGAAAATCCGGGTCGTTACAATTTTTGTTTGAGTTAATGTTAAATAAATTACGTTTTTGTCATTTGATTTTTTCTTTTGATCATAAATTTTCTTTGCGACAACCAAAATGATAAAAACTTAATTGATAACGCCCTTAAGTTCATGAAATTATTTCACTTTTAAGTTTAACGACAAATAGATATTTTACTCTATTTTTTTTAGATCTTTATTTGCTTGTCAATTGAAAGGAAGTCGAGTCAAGTTTGCTCAATCTGATCAAACAATCTAAACTAAACTTAAGATTTGAGCTCGATATGTTCAAACTTAACCAAACCCATGCGATTATGCTCGTAAGCTCGATAAGTCAAGTTTTGTCACATCTTTTATTCATTTATATGTTAAAAAAAGTTAAATGTAATTTAGTAAATTATGTCAACATGATGTTATTTATTTATAATTGATATAATATTTATAACATGTTATAAATATGTATAATAATATACTATATATGAGTTGTAGGTAACCTCACATGTTAACTATACAATTTTTTAAAAAATTCAAAATATGCAATGTATGCTTAATAACTTAATGATTTATTAATTACCGTGACATAAAAAAGCAATATGTATCTACCATATTAGAAGTCGGTACGCTGCAAGTGATTTGTTTAATGATATCCTTAAGACATAGTCAATATCACCAAAGAAAAGTATCTTCAAAGGGGTAATTTAGTAATAGTTAACACAATAAAAGTCACATTTTCGTTGCAAAAAATATAGCTGATATTTGTCTTCTGCTGCAAAAAGTAAGTTATTGACTACAACTATTTATATATGAGTCCGTTATGAAAAGACGACTTATCTGTTGTAAAAAAAAAATTATCTCAAAATATATATTTTTTCATTTTCAATACCTGTATAGTATAGGACACTACTTCATCATTGAAGTACAAATATTTAATTTAAGAAAGACACATGATCGTAGAAGGGTTAGTGTCTACGAAAGCATTGGTATCCACGATCCCCTCATAGTAAAAACTTTTGTTGTTAACACCTCAAATTTTGAAATATTATATAATAAAAATAAAAGTTTAGTGTAAGTTAAAAAATCTTCTTTAAGTATTGGTATGGATAATTAACCTAATTTATTATATTAAAATAAAGTATCTCATCTTATTTAAATATTTTTAAAATATTGGGCGATACATGGTTCAATTGTTAATAGGGAAAATGACAAATTAATCATTGTGGTTTGCGATCAATGATAAGTCAACCACTATCCTTTATTTTCTAACAAATTAACAACTGACGTATGGGAAAATGACATAGCCAACATCTCTGTCACGTTTGCCGTTAACAAGCTGATATAGAGTCGCGGCGATTCGTAAGACAAAACCCCACAGCTCCGTGTCATCGCCGTGGTTTGTTAGGAGACCGCCATGGCATCTTGGGACGCCGTCGCGGTGTCTCAAGACGCAACGGCGGTTTGTAATGAGATCGCGGCAGTCTCATGACTAGAAAAAGTTTTGATTGCAAATTTGAGGGCGTAAACGAATGATTTTAGGGTCGAGAAAGGGGGATCATGGGGTAAATCTAATAATAAGTGATAGATCTCTGAGAGAGCTTCGATTTGATACCTTCTGCAGCCGATTCTGACACCTGTAGCCAAAGTTATGGTCTTTTGAAGTTGAAAAGGTCAAAAATCTAATAAAAATATTGGATTCGAAAAACATATACATAGGGACTTTGAAGTAGCCATGAAATACTAAAAACCAATAACCGCTGCAAACTTTGAAGTAGCCATGCATGAAAAATAGAGAGTTTCATGGCTACTTCAAAGTCCCTATGTATATATTTTACAAATCTAATGTTTTTATTAGATTTTTGACCTCTTCAACTTCAAAAGATCATAACTTTGGCTACAAGTGTCAGAATCAGCTCCAAAAGGTATCACATCGAAGCTCTCTCTGAGATTTATCACTTGTATAAGGTTTACCCTATGACCCCCTTTCTCGGGCCCAAAATCACGTGTTTAAACTCTCAAATTTGCGATAAAAAAGTTTTAACAAGACAAACCGTCGTGGCGTCCCGAGAAACCGCGGCGGTTTGTCTTGTTAAACTGCCGCTGCATCGGAAACCGCAGCGGCGGTGGCCTTCTTTTCTTGGAAAACCATGGAGCAGCGGCATTTTGTCTAAGAACCGTCGAGGCTCCAGATCAGCTTGTTAACGGCAAACGTGACAACAATATTAACTTTGTCATTTTCACATACGTCATTGGTTAATTTGTTAGAAAATAAAGGATAGTGGTTGACTTGTTATTGACCGCAAATGACGATGCTTAATTTGTTATTTTCCCTTGTTAATATAATTAATTTATTTTTTAATTATTAATAGTAACTTAAAAAAGTACAAAATAACTTATAAAATGAGCAAGTGAGAATAAGTAAAATGTAATTTTATATTAAAATAACCACAAAATGAAGAAAAATAATTGTATAATAATTAAGGGCTACTCTGTCACGACACAGAAAGGACCCGAGACAGAATAGAGAATCACTCGGCCCAAAGAGTCAAATTGTCCGACCCTTTTTCACTTTTAGTTTAATTTATTAGCAGCGGAAGACTAAAATTTATTAATTAAAAGCCAAGATCTGATAATTTGGGCTTAATAGGTTAAAAAATGATATCAAATAGCATAGTGATATAATCCAAAATAAAATAACAATGCAAAAATTAAAAATAGGGATTATAATTATTCTTAACAAAATTTACCTCAAAGGGTCTCTCAAAAATAAATTATTAAAGTGTAGAAATGAAATAAAATAAAATATTGCTGGGTCTAATCTTGACTCGGCAACTAGAAGTTATAGTGATAAAATCTTAAAAGGTGTTATTGAGGTGAGTTGACTAAACTCAATAGAGATTTAATAATTTTAATTAAAAAAAATGTTATTTAAGCATGCATGAATTTAAAATCACAATTTATAAATTCATTTTAAAAAAATATATACAAAATGACACATATTTAAAACCACCCACTAATATGTGGTACGTAATTAAAATAGGTATTTGTTGTACTAATTAAAAATCACAGTGAAAATAGAATCATTCACATATTTTAGGCACCCTATGTCATAGGCATATAACAGAATAAAAATGATGTTCGGCGATCGCGAAAGTCACATAAATACCTTGATCATGTTTAGAGTTTTACGCCCAGGGACATGACACATACAATTGTCCTATTGATAAGGGAAACTGCAGAATGTGTGAAAATAAAACAGACTCCAAATCTGGTCGATCGAACTCGGTTTACGCAATTGAGTTGATCTAGAAATATTTATATGTATGCTTAATTTAAACGTGTATAGTAAAAAATAAAATAAAATATAAAAATCCGACAGCTATAAAATAGACATGTTTCAAAATATTTATTTTGTAAAAATTATGCAATGTAGGGCATAAAATAAATCTCTACCTTGAAGTGAGCTTACATTGACTAAAACTCAAAATCCAAATAGCTCAAATCCAAATAGCTTACATTGATTAAAATGGGTGCTTATCCAAAAATTAAGGTATCAGATTTTTATACCTTAAATTTTATAATTATTATTTAAATTTTAAATTAAAATTAATTGAGCTGAAAATTACTAAAAATCTGATCTAAAACAGACCCATAATAGCCCCAAAATAGGTTTGGAGTGCAACCCAAAGGGGTTGGACCGCGGCTCGCCCCAAGCCTGTAAATTCCAGTCTGCAGGCCACAGGCGTATAACCTAGTGTGGGTTACGCCCCGAACACAGGGCAGTTCGCAAAGTGTCTTCTTCTTCATGGATAATCGCGATTCTGCCATTGCGACAAGACTCTATCGTCTCAACTCCTCGCGGACAAGTTCCTCCCTGCCTCGGCCAGTCATTTTGTAATATCCTAATTTTTTGTTATATTGAGCCTAGAATGATGATGTAACACTCCGAATTTTTTAAATTGGGTAATTATCAGGGTATTACCAAGAACATATTCATGAGTTTTTAATTTAAAGAATTTGTTAAGATTAAATATAAATTACCGTAATTAGAATAAATATTAATTTAATGAATTAAATTACAAATAATTAAGTTGAATTAAATTAAAATGAAGAGAGGAGAGAGCTGAACTGGTTCAAATAAATCGGTTCAGTTTGAGTGATTGGTGGGTTTGGTTCAAATTTTAATTAATGAAAACAGGGGGGAAATTTTCGGTTGTTTGGTTTTTAGGTTATTTGAAGAGAAGAAAATGTAGAGGGAGGGAGAGAGACAGAGAGAAAGAGGGAGATGGAACCCGAGAGTGAAAGCGTCGACGCGAGGGCGTTCGGGGGATAGCGAGGCTCGAGTTCGTTCCCGGCGAGCTTCGGCGCCGCGAGACGTTCAGCGAGTTGTTTCAACGACGATTGGGCGTCCGGTTTCGCGATGTTTGGTTCACTGCGAGGCGAGTCGTCGGATTGGAGTTCACGATCGACGCTCTGTCGATTCCGGTTGCCGGCGTCAATGGATTGGCGACGGCGAGGGCTGGCAAACGGCGAGGCTGCGTTTCCAACAGTGGTTTGGTTTGCAGGGGATTCGGGTACTCGGACAGGAGTGTTGTTTCCTTACTGCTCTCGGGTCTTCTCATGTCTCAGGTATCCCACACCTTCTCTTTGGTCTTTATGGAATTACGAGATATGCAGTAAAGGGTAGAAGAAACAAACTTATGGAATGTTGGTTATTGATTGTGAATCTGCCGTGAGACTGTATTTGGAAAATGGAATTGGTCCTCTGTAATTATTGACGTTTGGACATCAATTCTCTGTTAAAGCTGTGAATTGAGTTAAATCATATTCTGTGTGTTGTTGAATATATGATTAATGCCCTCTCTATAGTTTATTATTGATACAACTTAGTTGATAAATAATGAAGAAATGAAATGAACGATGGGGTGATGTTGGTTGTTAAGTTAAAGCTCCTGGAAACTATTATGCATGCACTTCAAATTAGATTTGCACTAAGAATCAAGTTAAGTGTTCTACACGACTTGATTATATGCTCTTTATGATTGGATGACCTTAACTGTTATTAGACGTTGATAAGCATGTAATTGTTATGTTGCTTAGAGTAAACCTGGATAACTATAGCTTTGATGACATGCTCTGTTGTTTTGGATTGAGTTATTCATTGGATTAACGTATGTTAGTAATTGGATTAGTTTAGTAAGATATGTTATGATTCGTTTTAACGAGTTTCTAGAATTTCTAAGGATCTAGAATATGAAAGAGACGCTATGTTTATACGTTGATTAATCGATTAGAATAATGATAAATGTTACTAATTTGTGAAGGTATCGAAAAGATGAAGAAGGATAGCGAGTAAGTGCTAATGCGCAATAAAGATTTGAGGTAAGGAAAATGGGGTGTTTTGGCCATTGAGGCCCTACACCACAAGTGTGGGTGGGTGAGTTAGTTTGTTATTGATAGTGTTGCTAACGTTATGTAGAATTAGTGTTCTGTGATTTGTTGGCTTGTGAATGATGCTCTGTAATTCCTGGTTAGGTTCGATGAATGTTCTGTGAGTTGCTATTGATTGTGTTAATTTTCTAAATGTTAGTTGTTAGAAAATGTTCAATAGCTTTAATGATAATTGTGTGTTTACTCATTGCTAGTATTGGTTTGTGAAGTTAGTTGTTTGATAGTGTGGATGGTTAGCACTCTGTAATTTATTGAGAACTAAGGAATGAACAAAAGAAGGGAAAATGTCTAAGAAGTTAAGATGCACGAACGTTGTAGTTAATTTCGAATTTTCATTGTTTTCTCTACATGTGGATTGTGCACTAGTTGTGGGATAATAAACTTAGCTTGTAAATGTTTATTTCATGGTTCTGGATAGAAACTTTCTGGTTTTAGTTTATATAAATTCATTAGTTAATTGCTAATTTATTTAGTTAATGGTTAATCAATTGAGCATGCTAATTAAGTAAAACAAGTATGAAATTAAATAACCGATGAACATGTTTAATTTGCTTGTGGTTAGTGTGTTCAATTAGCAGTTAAATTATCCATATGTTAACTAAATGAAATATCAAACATGCAATAAACTATGTAGGATAATTCATATGTTGATTAATTAACTTGAGCATGATTAGATCAACTAGCGATTATTAATTGGATTCAAGCATGTACACTAACTAGGAACAATAATTGTATGAGCATGAACACGTAACTATCTAAATTAATTAACTAGACGTTTAGCATATTAAATGGAAATTAATTAACAAGAGCATGTTAAATTAATTAGGGAAATTAACAATGATCATGCTAAGTAACTTAGTTAGAATTAATTAGAGCGATCGATAAGATGAGCATGTAAATCTGACTAGAGTAATTAGTTAGTAATCATCAGGAATTGAGTATGTAAATCACCTAGAATAATTAAGTAGAATAACTGCCTAGAATGAATGATAAATGTATGAAGCATGTAAACGGGTTAGGAAACTAACCAAGATATTTAATTAGAATGACAAACGTAATTAATCAACTGAGCATGCTAATTAATTAGAATCATTGAATCAACGTGAGCATGTAACGCACATAGGATAGCTAAAGTAGATTATTAACTAGAGATAAATATAGGAAACATGTAAATGGACTAGGAAGTCGATTTGAAGAATTAGCATGTTAATAGTATTGTATTCTATTCACCCAAGCATGCTTCCTTGTTTAAATTCATTATATTCAATTATGGTTGTTTACTTTCATATGAAATGTGTTTTACTTTCAATTATATGCGCAATTACACATTCAATTACTGTTACTGTTATTTCGTTCAATGCGCACTTCAAATATATAATCGATGTTTTACTTTTCTAAAGAACAGAATGATAAAGAGGATGAAAGAGAACGAAGTAAACGTGAATGAGTTAAGGGTTTAATGACTAAGTGAATGAATGTTTTGTAATTGTTTTGTTATTGTTTTCTTATATTACTTACGATAGCTAAATAGAATAAAAATATGAAATCAACGTAGGAGCATGTTAATAATTGATTAGAATAATCGCTTATAAATATAAACCTAGGAAGCATGTAAAATGACTAGGAAACATATAAAATTACTAGGAAAGAAATTAGGATATGATAGTATGTTTTCAATTTCTCTTCTGTGCTTCGTTGTTTACAAGATTATATTATGAAAGTTTTCTATTGTGTGCTTTTAATTACTGTTATGTATTATATACATTTTTCATTTCAGTTGCTTTTAATTTCAATTACTTTCGTCTATGTGCACTTCAATTTCTATGAATGTTATGTTAAAAGTATCATGCATCATGATAGGTTGAGGATTTATGTTCACGCATCATGTAATAGAAACAAAGTAGGAAGTACTTCCACGAGGTGGTACTCACATACATGGTAAGGAAAGTAAAATGATAAGAAAAGACGAAGGAAATGAATGAAAAGAAAAGGGAGTTGGGAGGCGAATGGGTAGTGGTCCTAGTCTGACAATTAGGCAATGCCCCTACCTTATTGGGAACGAGACCTAGTTGTTCATAGGAGGTTAGGTCCGACCCACTATACCATCCCATACGGGTCTTTCAATCTCCAACACGAAGTACGAGTAAAGAAAGAAAGAAAGAAAGAAAGAAGAAACGTAAGAAAACAATTGGTTTGGGTGGCCCCCATTCCAAATGAATTAAAGAGAGTCATAAGCATAATGCATTTTCCTTTTTCTTTACTAAGCCCTTTGGGCTTACAGTTGCTTGTGATGTAGATGTATGTACTGTAAGTAGAGGAACGCACGAACTAGGAGTAGCAAAAGATAAAGAACAAACAATAGCAAACAAGGATGATGGGTTTGTACGCTCGAGGGATGCTCATGGCTAGTCAGATATAAAGAGGGTAAAAGAGAAATGGTTTTAATTAAGTTGTCTAAGTTGTAATTAACATAAGTTTTATTTAAAGTGTATTCAATTTGATTAGTCATTTCATTCAAATGACTAACGGTTTCGCTAAGTTTCTAAATGATGATTTTAATTATGCTTCTGCTATGTTTTCAAATGGTTTTATTTTAACGCTTCCGTAAAGTTCTAGCACATGAGACTTTTATAACAAGTTTTATGAACAGTTGGTAGCGATCCGGTTGAGACGCATTTGATTTACTTTCAAAAAGAAAATTCCAAATTTTAACGCATTTTAAAGGATTTACAAAAATCTGGGTCGTTACAGATGATGGTGATGTTTAGTGATAATTGAAGTTATATTGGATAATATTAGTATCGGTATAGTTATTGTGGTTTATGGTTTTGGAAGTGTAACTTTTCTATATTTTAGTAGGTTTAGAAGGGGAGTGGTCGATCAATTGGTAATTTGAACGACCACTGATTGTGCAGTTTGAAGAAATGAGACTCTATTTGTGTGGTGGTGATCAATCTTGTTTGCAGTCGTTTAGCTTCAAAACAAATTCAAAATGAGGGAGTTTTGAGGAAGATCGTTGAACGACCGACTTCTTTACAGATTGTAAAGTTGAGATTTGCAAACGATCGGCTGAAGGTGGATGACTGGTTTTATGAAGAAATACAGAGTTTTGTCTCGGATTGATTTTGCGGTCGTTCATCTGGTGTTTGGCGATCGAACGGTAATTTGAAAGGTTACTTGAGTTTTATGTGATGTTGTGTTTTGATTAGAGGAGATTAGGGGTGGATGATTCAAGACTTATCATGCACGCCTACACCTCCAGCTTGGTGCAGGAAAAAGGTGTGGTTTAGGGATTTAAAGGCTTGTAAAAGTAGATTTTCTAAGGAAAGGAATTTTTCAAGAGATCCTTAAGTTTTTTCTCCCTTTTTTCTAAAGGTTACCTCAGCTTTCTTACGAATTCTATGTGAAGTTGTTGAGAATCGAACGCGAAACAGAAAAAGAAAACTGCGGAAGCAGGGACACCAAGATTTACGGGGAAAACCCTAACGAGAAAAAACTAAGGACAGAGGAGAAATTCACTAATAGGAAATCAAGGTACAATGAATTTTGTGACTCAAGCATCAATATATAGAGAAAATAAATAACCCTAATATTGGATATGGACTCGACCCGGCTCAACTAGAATTCAGGTCACACCAAACTCCAACAGAAGTTGTGATAGTCATGTTAGAGGAAGAAGAAAAAATGATGAAGGAAATAGTGTAATCAAGTGGTTTAGATGTTTGAAGCATGTTGTCTATCTTCTTGACATCTTTGGATAAAGCTGAATAGACATGTTATTTAAGACAACTTAAAGAAGAAATAGGTCTTGGAATTGAGGAGTTTTGTAAATCATAGAAAAAGTTATGGATAGTTATCGATGCTTGAGAATTTGAATGAAGTCCTAGTTGTGCGCATAGTTGGAGTGTTATGTAATTAAGTGATTATTGATAAAAGTTTCATTGTATTTAGGTTTTGAAGATCTTTCTAAGTGATTGGAACTAACACAACGACTTCAGGTATGAGATCTTGTGTGTTCTTGGTCATTTGGTCTACATCACAAGAGTTTAGGAAATTAATAATATTTTGTGTATATAAGGGAATAATATTATATTATGGTGTGATTTATTGTATGCTCACATGTCATTAGTTATAGGAAATGTATATGAGGTTAGTATGGATTGATCAATAGACTAAAATATTGTTCGTTGATGATAAGATAAATAAAGAAATATAATATGTTGCTATGATTTGAATTGCTTATATGAAATGGAGCATTGTATTGTTCATATACATTCTCATGCTTCATGCTTTTGATAAAAATATATGAAAACATTTTATGCACATGTTTTAAAATGACATTGATATTGTATGTAAATAAACGTAAATAGTCGTCAAGAGGTATGAGTTCATGAGTTGCCTACCTTGTGTGGGTCAATAGGTGTTACTCTACCTTGTACTGTGATACCTCTAGCACCTGTATGAGTAAGTGGAACTAAAAAAAATGAAATTAAATGAAGATAAACGTAAATAGTAGTTGTGAGATATGAGATCTTGATATGGTTGCCCGTGTGAGTCAATAGATGCTGCTCTCCCTTATATAGTGATATCTCCAACGTCTGAATGATTAAGTGAAAGTAAAATTAAAGGAAGAAGATAAAGGTAAAGATAAAGATAAAAATAGAGGTAAAAGTAAAGGAAAGAAATTGATATTGAAACTACATGTGTTTTCAAAAGTTGCATAGTATGAGCGTAGCATATTTTTATATCTCATATTTAACATTAGACTCATAGTTATTGTCTTGTGATGTGGGTGAGAATCATAAGGGTGGACGAGAGCTTTACGAAATGAAGATGAGAAGAATGCAGTTGATGAGGTATTACTATGTTGAGCATTTTGTGCTGTTGGCGAACTGGCCAGTGAATTATGGCTTAAAATAACATGTTTTGATATAACGCATTTTGATACTTGTATAAATTTTTAGTAACAGATTTTAATTAGTACTTGTGACTATTTTCTATACCTATATAAATTATGGTTTAGAAGTATGGTGAAGAAGTTAATATAGTCATGGAATATAATGAATGTTTTATAATATTAATAGGAATGTGTTTTGGAATCAAAGATAAAGTTTTCCGCTATACACTCTAATGGAAGGATTTGATTAAAAAAAAAAGTTTTAAATTCTACGCGTTTTATAAAGAAAATGTGCTATAAATTGCAACGTATTAAAGAAAAGGAAAACATGTTGCTACATGTTCATTCGACTGAAGCTGAAAGTGTTCCACACCGCAGCACGACCTTTGCTGAGCTGCACCAAGGTGATCCGTTGCGGACGAGTTGTACAAGACTCGATTGACATATATCGTCTAGTTCGCCCGCCATCAACGATTCAATTTCACTCTTGAAATCCAATCCAGAATAACAATTTAAAAATGAATCACTAGGTAAAAGCTGTTCTAAAATAAAAATCCAATTTTTGTATACCTCCGATTTACAGATTTTGGATCTCTCTTGAAGGCTCCGACCAACACTGAAACAACTAACTCTTCGTCCTCAGAAATTGCACTAAACCGAAGCCCATTTTCCTTCAAGCAAACATTGATTTAGAACAAAATCCTAAGCAAAAATTAACATTACAGAATTGAAGGAATTTCAACTTACTGTGGCAAGGTACCTTCATTGTAAAGGTAATCGTTTTTTGAAATTTGTGACTTGTCGAATGCGAGAGAGGGAGCGCATAAAATGAGACGAGAAACTAGATGTAATTTGGCAAGGGAATTGAGCCCGCGGAAAGAAAATGGCAAAGGCAGAGATGGAGGTACGGGCATGAGGTAGAATGAGGGTGAAAACCCTAGTTTAATGGGAAAAAAATCTTGCCTTAAAGACATTTGGTCATTTCCCATAAATGGGAAAGGAGTTAATTCCTTTCCATAAGGAAATGAATTAAAGTAGAAATCACAAAATCGATTCAGGTTGAACCAAGTAAACCAAATTGAACCAATGCTTCAAGATTGATTCAATTTGGTTTGGTTTTAATTCTTGAAAAATTTATTTTGGAACCGAAGCAAATCAAATCTAAGTTTGCAGTTCGCTTCTCGGTTTGTTTTTTTAAAATTAGCCAGAAACAAACTCAACTGATGTTATAATATTTATATATTTTTAATTTTAAAAATTACAAAAAACTGAACTAAATCGAACAAAACCAGCACAAATGGAGCCTAAATCGACTAAAATAGATAAAAGTTGATTCTAAATCAAAAAAGTTAAAAATTGAAACAGAACCAGAAACAAACCCAAAAAAATTCAGTTTGGTTTTAGTTTGATTCCAACAACGAATCGATTCGGTTTCAATTAGGGATGAATGTAACCGAACCAAACCAGATCGATTCCACTCCTAATAATAATTGACTCATGATCCCAAACAATATGAAGCAATGTAATGGTGTTGTATTATGACAAATGTCAAACAAGTAAAGTCAAGTCCTGTCAAGTTTAAGAATGCTCGGGTCATCAAAGCGCCCGAGTGGAGCTGAGCCAGGACGTCTCATACAGTCAACTGAGTTTAAGCCGGAGTAGGTCAAACCCACTCATCTAATAGTTTGTTATAGGTGTTAAATAGGCAAATCCAAGTTAGTCGAACAATACTCAGCTCGTCGAGTAAGATGACTCATTTGGTTATCCGAGCCAAGCCAAAGTAAGAACTAGTTTGATATTGTTAGGAACCAAAGTCTAGAAAGAGTTAAGACTAACGCAGGCGCCAAGCTGTATGTGCCCGAGAATGGGAGAAGGCAGAAGACTTATTGATTGAACTGAACAGATAATCATATAACAAAGATAATACCTTCATATTGTTTCAATGGAGAGAGAGAGCGAGCGAGAGAGAGAGTAAAGTGTCATTCAATGGCTAAATCAAATGATACAGTCCAATGCCACTACCACTATCAGAAGGATGAACTGCTGCAAAGCTGACCAACTGGATTGGCTGAAATTTTCAGGCTTTCTTCTGTTTCACCGGCGCTGCTGCAGCTGCAAACAATGCCCGATACACCCAAGCAGCTGCAACTGAACCGGCAAAGGGGCTGATCCAGTAGACGTAAAAGTGCTCCCATGAATTGTGCTTGTTGTTCACATACGCCCACCCAAACGCCTGCCCAAAAAACATCACATTTCATAGCTTTCATCAGCTTCACAACCAGTTATGTAATACTTTATATGAATTAAAAGACAGATGGGGGTTTCGTTCGATTCCGATCCATCTGTACTTGCCCAAATCTCCAAACTACCAAAACAGATTCCTAAAGCATTGTTCTTACCAGTATGCATCTATGGGAAGTTCAAACCATACTCTCTATATTTACTTTCTCTATCCTAATTTGCTAAAAACATTACCAAATCATCAATATAATCCAAACATTGAAAATATAATTGAATGTCACACGAATAAAGATTCCCTATTAGAAGCATACGGCTCTAATCGCATCAGGCCTAGTTCATGAACTCACCCATATAGAGAAAGTAACAGACAGACACAGGAAAGGCATGAGAATCCAATTGAAATTCAAAACATTCTACAATGGAGGCTAGTCTTGGCACAGAAAACCCATTAAAATTAGAGACAGAAGAGTACATATTGAGAAGATTGTCCATTTGTCTCTTTGGTTTATCGAGGATCCAATAAGCGATAATCGTCCAAAAGAAGCTATATCCTAAATCTGCATTCATAGTGGCTGTATCTTGTTGGGATTAGAGGGTCTTGCGATTAGACGCTCTAATCCGACTTGTATCGAAACGATTGATCTAGAAAACAGAAAATAGAAAACACACAGTTTATAGTGGTTCACTCTCAGTTTGAGAGCTACGTCCACTGGCCGCCAACAGATTTCACTATGATCAAAGAACAGAGTTACAGAAATTGTTTTTTGGTTTTGCCTCACCCTCACTGTTTCTCTCTACTTCTCTCTGCAGACTCTCACACAACTCCAAAACCCTAATTACATCTTTATATACCTAAATAAATAGGGTTATGAAAACATGGTGAATTTACCAAAATACCCTAATCAACAAATTAGACTCCATAACTCAACATATCTTTCATGATTTGCAACTAGATGTGTTAGAAGAAGAATTTCTAGTAGGTTTAAGTTCATATCCTCTAATTCTCATCGTGCTCGACAGCATAAAATGACCCGAAATTCAACTACGCGAATTAGATGCAACTGAAAGATATGTATATATTATAATTGGTGACTTTTGACGATGCCTATAAATGCGAAATGTGAAGAAATAAGATCGGAAGTGGCAAATTACTTACATTTGCAGGATTCATGGAAGGTCCTGTATAAGAAGATCCAGAGATGATCAAGGTAACAGTGGACATGGCCAGTAACCAGGCCTTGAGAAGCGGGCTGCGGGGGCCTCTGAGAACGATTAGAAGGACGGCCAAGCTAATGCAAAACGTCAAAATTGCCTCGGCTATGGCTCCGGAATGGACCTCAACTTTCAGAGAAGGTCCGCCAAGCATGTGTTTGTACTGTTCTGGCATCACCTCCTTGATTGCTAGCGCACCCCCGACAGCTCCGGCAGCCTGACAATGATCAGAACATTAGAAATTCTTCTCTTGAAAGTATGAAAATGGAGCTGAATATAGCAAGCAGCGTGAAAACAGACAGATAATCATGACTCAATTCAAGTGCTTCCAAAGTGAAGCAGTAGATCAATGGAAGACATTAAAGCCTAAATCAAAAAGTGGTTGGCAAGATCAAAGCAAAATTATTACAGAGAAAAACAAGAGAAAGTTGATGAACCTGAGCAGGAAAGCGAAGGGCCATGGAAATTAGAGAATCGGGGCCAAGGCCGGCAGCGTAGAAGGCGGTGGTTCCGGTGGGATTGAAGCTAGCCCCACCCAAGAGGCTGCCGACGAAGTTGAAAAAGAAGACGAGAAGGAAAATAATGACAGTGGTTATGAATATGGAAGGGAGAGGAAGGCCAGAAACTCCAACGGCGGAGGACACGACGGCAGTAAGAACCCCAATCGAGGAAGCACAAAAAATCCACATGAACGTCAGCACTCCGTCAGCTATGGCGGCCTTTATCGCACCCATGGCGCTTCCAGTCGATCACAGCGCAGCAGAATCAAGAAAGGGTTGGAAGAAAGTGGCAGAAAAGGCAACTTTACTCTACTCTTCTCTCTGGATCGCCTCGTCTAACAATTATATGCGTCTGTACTAGAGGACGATTACCCACCAACCACGCTTCAGAGTGCGACAATGGCGGTCCTTTCAATCAATTTACAGAATTAATAAGCGGCCGAATTTCATGGGCTGAGTAGTGATATCCCTAACCCAACTCGAGGACTCAACTAACTGGCTTACGTTTACAGTCTACCCTATTTTCAACCATGGGTCAGACTCAGATCCACCACTTATATATATATATGAACAACACTCCGCCATCAATGAAACCTTCGTCACCATTCGCTTCAACTTATCTTACTCATCATCCTTGACCCACTGGTCAGCTCAACTCTGTCGTCATTATCCCAACTCTGTATTCTTTAAGCTAGATTAAGATACAAAAGAATAGAAAACTCATTGTTTGACCCGATAATCATAACCTTAATTACAAAACTTCATTTTTGTTTGATTCATCATCGACCCATAACTAGACTCAATCTCTACACATTAATAAATCATATTACTTTATTAGTGTTCACTTTAAGAGACATAGATTCTTCCACTTCTATTTAGGACAAAAAAAAAAAACACTCTTTAATGGTACGATGTCCACATCATCGATGACGATAATCTTTATTGATGAAAAAATCTTGCATTTTCTTTGGCAATATTTGTTTGTTAAAATTTGGTGAGCCGAATTCTATCTAGTCAAATCGGTTCAGTCTATATTACGAATCTCAAGATGATTAAGGTTTTTAATTTTGTGTATAAATATATGTTTAAATTATAAAATTCGTTGTAACGATTTTTATTAGTGAATTTCTCTCTTCTATTCATGATTTTTTATTCGTTTTGAATTTTCAACGTAAATCTTAGTATTTATTATTATCTCATTTTCTTTTTTTAATTAGCGCTTGAATTTCAAGTATTGGTATTACAGTACTGTTAAAGAAAAAATTGAGTTTTGAGACATGGGAGGTGTCAAAAAATTTATTATTTTTGATTTTAAGAAAAAGAAAAAGAAAATAAAAAAATGATGGGTTTCTTCTTCCTAGCGAAGAAAGCTCTAGAGAGAGGATAAACATTGTCGCAACCTCCCATTACCACGCCGTTCATCGAGGAGGAAGGGAGCGCCGCCATTTCGTCACTACCAAAGGAGAACCCATCACCGCCGACAAACAGTCTCTAGCCACCGTCCGCCGCGATCTGTTGATTTTGTGCATACAGGAAAATCCTATTCGCACCCCCTGCCATTGTCCTGCTAGGCTGCCTCGATCTGCCGATTGGTATGACTCACCTGGTTATATCTCGTCTTGATCTTACTTTAAACTCCATTCTGGTCCAGAACAGTTTACTGCCTCCTTTTCTAATATCAATTTTCCTAAACCAAATGAATTCGCTCGTAAAGAGCATCAAATATTTGATGCTGCTATTTGTAGGCGATATTCTTCCAATCCAGCTAAGGAGGTATTGGCAACTTTTAGTAAGTTACTTCAGATTGGTTCTGTTAAGGACTCCCCGTAACAATTCAAAACTCTGAATGCTCCGGTGCAACTCAATCTTCCATTATTACCCGATTCTTTTTTCATAACAGTTTCTCTAGTGGACTTAAGGAGGAGATTGAGGCGATAGTGCAAATTACCAGACCAACTACTTTATCGCATGCTTTTGAAATCACATTGCTACAAGAATCGGCTTTAACAACTTCTCTGCGTGTCCCACTATGAGTTGTAACTGTGAATTCTTTTCCTATGAGGTAAGTCCACACTCAAACAAATAGTTTGTGAAATTTCAAAGGGTATCTGTACTGCCCCCAAAAGGGTGGGTGCTGCAATCTTACATCGACTTGGGGGAAGTGAAATGTATGAGATATAAGTGGGTGTCCATCCATACCAAGTGGATATGTTTTGAGCTAGTGGTATGAGACGCTGGCCCAAGAACAAATATGTGCGGGTCGAAGTTCACCCAAAGCGAACAACATCTATTTGGGCTGAATGGTTACCCACTTAATATTAATATAGATGGGTGCTTGTAGTGCCTCAAAAGGGTGGGTGCTGCAATCCCACATTGACTTGAGAGAAGTAAAATGCATGAGATATAAGTGGGTGCCCATCCATACCAAGTGGACGCATTTTGGATTAGTGGTATGGGACGCTGTCCCAAGAACAAATCTGTGCGTGCCAAAGTTCGCCCAAAGCGAACAATATTTTCTTGGGCTGAATGGTTACCCACTTAATATCAATATAGTATCAGAGCCAACCTAAGTCTTGTGTGGCCGACAAGGACGTCGGGCCCTAGAAGGGTAGGTGATTGTAGTGCCCTAAAAGAGTGGGTGTTGCAATCCCACATCGATTTGGGGGAGGTGAAATGCATGAGATATAAGTGGGTTCTCATCCATACCAAGTGGACGCATTTTGGGTTAGTGGTATGGGACGCTGTCCCAAGAACAAATCTGTGTGTGCCAAAGTTCGCCCAAAGCGAACAATATTTGCTTGGACTGAATGGTTACCCACTTAATATCAATATGGTATCAGAGCCACGAGTTTTTAAAATCGATTCTATAGACCATCCAACAACCCAAGTCTCAGCATGGAGGAGCCTTCTCAACTGTGAATATTCTTTGACATTGTGTATTAGCCTAGTAGTTTATTCTTTTATTATATGATATTGAGGATATGTTGTGGTTTGTTGATATTACTTTGTTCCAAATGATAGATAATTGTGGTAGCTTCATAGAAATGTGCAATAAACCTAGAAAGTGTAGAATATAAGTTAGACATTGTTTTGAGAGTTAAGGTTTCGATATAGCTATAGGTAATTGAGTAATCGAAACGAAAAGGTTTTGATTAAATAATTAGAGGGATAAAGATACTATCTTTCCTTTAGGGATACTGTACTAAAGAAAATGCTTTCGGAAACATGGATATTAGCGAAAGGGAACACTTTCAAAATGTCGACATGGTTGCCAACGGATAGTTGACTTACATGTGGGGAAACAAATATTCGCTAGGAATATTCTCAACGGATGCCAATTGTGTTACCGCGAATGTTTAGGCTTCTGCAAACAGAATATTATTCCTCTGGAACTACTCTCTTACATGTAACGAAGCTTGCTAAGGATGTGATCATGTCATTTAAAGGCTAATTTAGGACTCTTAACCACATCTTGGCCATGGGAAAGTCATCTACTAAAGGGTAAAAGATTCAAATTGGGAGAGGTTGACATGTGATACCACCACTGTGGAATTGGAACTTTATCGATAAACCAAAGGAGACATTTCTCAAATAAAAGGACTTAATTATAAAATAGATAAGGATGAATATTGACATGACAGTTATGGAAAAAATAATGACCCTTGAACTTAAAGGTTTCATCGTGGATTTTTCATGGAAATATGTCAAGTGTGTTCCTTAAATTTTATGTTAAGTCCCGCAATCAAAGGTAGATGACTTAGTCAATAAAAATAAATTAAAATTAAAATTATTATTAGAATAATAACTAAGTGTGAATCAAGACTCGAAGTTCATGGAGGAATAGTAACCCTTAACTTCAAAGGTTACCTAAGGTGGAAATTTTTGGGAGTAGGTTAAAAAATTTTAGGATTTATTAGACCTCTGGAGATGTAAGTAAGGAGCATTCTAGAATTATTGGATGGGCTATCGGGATGTAAGGAATTCCTAGAGCATTGAAGAAGACAGCAAATTTAGTAATATTAACGTTCGGGTATCGAAGTAGGGATTTGTCAAACATATAAAGCTTGGTAGGGGAGGGATAAGCGTCCGCGGTTATAAGCTAGGCGTCTGCAATAGTAAGCTCGACATAGGATTTGTTTTGATATGTGAGGACGCGGTCAATCTAAGTTAATGAGCAGTCGACCGGAAATACAAAAGGTCATGTGAAATAAGATTTTCTGTCACATTTTAATTAAAAAGAAAGTGATGACTAAGCATATTGGTATCCAATATGAGCGACACTTCCTACTCAAAGTCAGTTAAGAAGTAGGGGAGGGTTGCTATTTGGAAAATAACTTCAAAATTTTGAGGAAACCATTGAGGACCACGAAGCTCTCAAGAAGATTATCCCTATCTTGACTCTTTGAAGGTAATAAGGGTTTTCTTTATGATTTTAAGAATCTTGTGAGTTGATTATATTTGTAAACTGAAGACAATGACAAAGATGAAATTGGTCAAAATTTGAGTAATTCTAATATTTGGGAATTATCGGCTATCTTAATGAGAATATAATGCAAAACCATTTTAGTATGCTATACTAGACATTTCAAGGAAGATATGAGTTTTGTAATTGATGAATTTGGTTAAATACAGTTGGAGTTATGAATTTTCAAAGATAAGTGAAAATTACGAAGTGAATGAAGTTTTGATATGTTTTATTCTAAGCATGCGCAATAAGTTATTCAAGTTGAATGGTTAAATTAATATACACAACGTTGGTGAAGTTTGGGTTTTGGAATCAAGAAATTGGTTGTTAGAAGCTATACCTATTTTAAGATCCAAGTGTTTGAATGCATGTTGATGAAAGACTTGTCATGTTCTAGGTAAGAGATATTGCATGTCTTTGGCCCTTTTGGCCTCACAAGATATTAGAAATTTATTGATGATTTTAACATTGTTTGATTTATTGTGTTATATAAGGATATTATTAGGATCAATTGGTTGTTTAATGTTGACATTCCATAATAGATAACGAAATGCAATGCATGAACTGTTGGACATGAATAAATTTATATTGATTAGTAATATGTTAATATTTTATACTATGTTTTATAAAATTCATAGAAAATTCTTTGGTTATTTATGTTAACTTTATATTAACATATATATTGCATATATGTGGGATAAAATATAAAGAGTAATAACAAAAATATGTCCATGACTTATATTTGAAGTATAGAATCTTTAAATAGTTCATAGTCATAAACATAGTTTATCTCATTAAGAATGTATAGTCATATCTCGACTAAATATGTAGTGACATAAGATAAATATGTTTTATATAATATTATTATATAGGATTGTGCCAGATAAAATTATGTTGTTCTGATAATTTCCGTTAATGATGGTTATATATGTATGATCTTAATTCGTTGTATTTAATAAATTCCTATTTTATTTTAATTTATTTTTTGATTTACTCGGTAAAGTTTTGTACGAGTTATGATTCGTATATCTTGTATATTGGGAGTAAATTAAAATGAATAGATGAGAATGTTAATATCGATACAATGAAATCCATTTTATAGATTCCCTTGTTTGTTAGTTCAAGGATCGAATAATTAGCACGCAATTCATAATCGTTATGAATTAATTATTCAATTAAGAACTAATGGTAGTCAAGGGTAAGGTTAACGGATTATAAACCTAGCTCTATTGCGAATCTAAATGGAAGGTTAATACATATGTAATGACTATATCAATAGACATTACTTTAAGAAAATATACTCTATAGTTTTGAAAGTGCAACTCTAAATATTTAGTGGAATTACTTTAGAGTTAATAATTATGTTAATTAATATAAAGAGTTTATATTAATTAACGAAATATTATTGGAGCTTAAAACTATAGGTCCATCGGTCCCTTCGTCACCTTCTATCATTATTCGAATAATAGAAAAATGAACAAAGAAGATTAAATAATTAATTATGAATTAATTATTTAATACACTCAATAATAAGTTTATTATTATTTTTTCATTAGATGAAATAATTGAATTATTGATTATTCAATTAATTAAAACAAAATGACAAAAATTGTCATAGTTAATATATTTGTTATATTTCATTAAATGAAATAATTGAATTATTGATTATTCAATTAATTAACAAATATAAAGTAACTTTTAAAAATAGTTTTTAAAATGGATTTTGTCAAATTGGAATTAATATCAAATTGGATTATATGTCATGATCTTTTGTTTTCCATAACATTTTTGTTATAAATGTGTTATAACTTAAATGTGCCAAGTGTTGAGCTATGGCGACAAGACTTTTAATTTCCATAACATTTTTATAAATGTATGAAATCAATTGTAACTTTAATGAGGAATTTATAGTGTTTTTCTCTAAATGCTATAATGGTCATTATGAAGCAATACCACTATAAATAGAGGTCCAACCTCATTAGAAAGAGGTTGGAGAAAATTTTGAAGTTGAGGTTAAAATCTTTGAGATTAAGGAATCCATTTTGAGAGTAAAATTTGTGTTTTCCGTGTTGGCTTTAAAAAAATGTTTTCTAAATCCAAATAGATCGTCTCATGTGTTGAGAATACGATCTATCATAAATTGAGTGTGATCTTGTTTCGTTCATCACGCTGACACGTGCTTATTCGAGGTGAGGAGGATTGGCGGAGAAGATCAAAGGTTGATTTTGTATCCATGTAAAGTAAGCTACAAAGGTAATATTCTTCATCTTTTAGCTTAGATCTAAATAGAGATTTTAAATACATAATATTATTAATATATTATAACAACGATCCGTTTTATGTTCATGTTGAAATTGTTTTTCATGATACATAGGTTACGCACGTTACCATTGTTATGAATATCGGTAATTCTGCCGTGCAAATGAACCTAAAAACCATGTTATGGGATTCTTAGAAAAAGTTATGCATTTTTATATTCACATGCACATTTCATGTATCATGGTTTTCAAGAAAGTATGCAAAAATGATTTATGCATATTTTTATGGTTGATAAACTTAAAAGGGACTGAATAAACGTAAATAGACATTTGTGGGGCGGGGTTGAGTGATGGTTTTGCATAAGGAGGACCAAATGATGTATCTCTTCCCTTGAATTATTGACTTCTAGCACCTGGACTATTATGTGACTGAAAAGGAAAAACTGAACAAAAAATACATGTTTTTATGAAATTGCATACCATGGGCATCTTATTGTTAATAATCTACGTTATTTCTTACTAAACATTAATCTCATAGATAAATCTAGTGATGTAGGTGAGGAGTGTGACCTGAACGAGGAGAATGTTGACTGATGATAACGAGACAGCAGCTGAAGGAGCATAGCTAAATCGAGCACTTGTGTTGCATGGTGATTTTGACTGATGGGTTATGATTCACTATGTTTTATATAAATGTTTTAAAGTGTAGTTATGCACTTTTTAAAATAAAGATTGAGACAATGCTTGTAATATATGTTTTATACATTTTGAATGGTACAAAGAGTCTTTTAAATTAAAAGGAAAGTCATCTGTTACAATATGATGTTAATGACATGTTAAATATATTTTATAACATGTATTTTTTTCAAGAGAATGATATGGAAAACAAGTAGTAACATCTGTGTCACTTATTGACAAGGTGACTCTCTCTCTCTCTTTGATCTATGCAGTTATCTCCAATTGTTATGAGAACCTTATGGAATTGTGTCGCGACATTTGCATTTGGACTTTGTGAACTCGAGAGATGTAGATTTGTGGATCGAGTATAATGACACCTCATAATACTCGATCGGATCATGTGGGAGTAGCAACATACTCGAACTTGGACGAGAGATTTGCAACTAGTACAAAGTTGGATAAGTAGGAGAGTTGCTCGATCTTTCTTACTTTCATCTATATAACACTTCTTGCATCTACTTGGGCCTAGTTGAATTCTCAAAATTCATATTCATATATTTAAAATCTCGAACATTCATTGACAATGGAGTTCTTTTAGATCTCCCAACTAGGAGTTCGCAATGGTAAACCACTAGCTATAAGTTTAAGGATTGAAGTGTAGAAAAAATGTAAAGTAATATTTGAGAATTCCTCTTAAACAAAAAATGTAATAGTAATGTTTATGTCAATTTCCCGTACCCCTAAGTTCCAGGGGCGGCAAGAACCAACCCAAAATCACAATTTGAATATGAATCAATGTTTTAGTTCGGTTTTCACCCTTATATGAACTATAACCAATTTTTATTACAAAGGAATCATGGAAGAATGTTCAGCGCAAAATTATGGGTAAAATAAATTGGAACTGTATTGTGGCAACATGCCTTGTGAAGACCAGAATGGTTCATGTGATAGTCCGACCCATATCTATGGAGGTGTACAGTCACACATTGCTTGGAAAAGTAGAAAATATATGATTTATAATAATTAGAGTTCTCCTCTCTACCTATTATGTATTTCTGGCTAACCCTAAGAATAAAACCGTGCGAGTTTCAATAAAAAACAGACAATATTATATTTGAAGAAATGATGACCTTACATGTACCGAACCATAGATCACAAAATTCGACCCAAATTAGTTCAAACTCAACCCAAAATTGAAAATAACCCATAATTCGATCCAGACTCAATTGTGAATTTATATATTTTAATAATATTAATTTTTATTTTTATTTTGAAATAGAAAATCGAATTGTCCATTCCAATTCATGTTTGAAATAGTATCTGGTGGGGAATAGCAGGCTAAAACTTGAAAACCTAGCCCAAATTGGAGACCCAGTCAAAACCGCCAAAATCAGACTGAATTCACGTTACAATTTGATTTACCCATAAAACATCCATCTTTCACTCACAAGGAAAAAGTGGACGAGGTGTACAGACCGTCGTCGTGAAAGGACGGGGAGAAGTATTTGGCGGGAAGGAAGCAGTTTGCTGTAATAGACGGTGGGTGGAATGATTGGAGTTTCAACGTCGCAGCCTGTAGGATTTCATCCCATGGATGCAGAACCTAATGCCAAACCTTCGGAGACTTCAAACTCAGAGCTACCAGTGACTCTTTTGATCAAGCACCTACCCGACGCCATTCCTCATTCCACGCTTTCTCGATTGTTCTCCCACTATGGCGCTTTTTCCCTCCGTTCCTGTTCATCTGGAAGGTACTTCGTCACTCTCACTTTTTTTTTCTTCGATTAGCTCGCATTCATTTTCTACACTTGCTATTTAGGGTTCTCTTTTTGTCCTTCATCAGCTTATTTTTCTTTATGTTAAGTTTCAATCTCATTTTAATATATCAAAGGATGAAATTTTTTTTTCCTTCCCTCCAACTTTAATACCATAGTGTTTTCATATCAGCACAGTGAATTCTATCTTATACTGTATTGATTCCTTCCTTTTCTCATTGTAGAATGAGAAACTGCGCGTTTGTAGATTTTGAAAATGAAGCAGTGGCATATCAAGCACAGCGTCAGTTAAATGGGTAAGTTTTCTTTCAAATGATCAATTTCACAGGCTTGGTTTCAGTGGCTAAAAAGTTTTATATTTCTTAACACAAGTAATAACTGACCAATGAAGTTGGTATTTACCTTGCTAATGTATTTCAGCCACAACTTTGTCTCTTGTTTTTATTCATCTTCTATGAAAATGGACTTGGCAGTTTTATATATTGTAGGAAAGGACCTGATGGAATATTAGTGTTCAATAATTTTATTTGAAGAATTCTAGAATTTCTAAAGTTTATTTTCATTAAAAAGTTATAGAATTTGATTCAAATCATAAAATCCACGAAACAGCTAGAAATCTAAGAAAATATGTTATTAAGAATTATTTCACATTGGCTTGTTCTACTGAAACTGAAGCTCATTCCACGATTCATATCCTTTCTACAAGAAAATGCACCATAGAGGAGAAAAAGTCATGAAGAGATAATTTCAATACTGTTTGCCAAAGTCACGGTGAAGAAATGGGTGATTCATGCTCTCCAAATCTTTCTACACAAAATTCTCCCTCAAGGAAAAAGAGGCTTCTTCATTGCATTTGATCACAAGTGTTGTCTAGAGCAATGATTATAGTAAAATTAGGAAATAGTAGGTGCTCCTAATTTTCAAATAGAATTTTGAGGCCCGAAGTTCTGAATGGGAAGTAAGATTTATAGTTTGATAATGAAAAGAAATGCAACATGAGAGACCAGAGCCTTTTGCAATTCTGTGAGCATGGCGATGGTACAATTTCATTTCTCCCTGAATTCTATAGCTAAGAATACGGCCAACTCCACTATCATGTGCCAATTTATGATTTATAGTTTGGATTAATCTTATTCTTTTCTTAATGGTTATTCTGAATTTAATTAGTCTTGTTCTGTGATTGTCGTCAGGTTGAGGTTTCTAGGCAAGATCTTAATAGTGGAAAGGGCTTTTAATTCAACCAAGGATGAAAAGCTTGATAAGGCTGAGTCTCAACTAGAAAAGGAATCATTATCACGCACACTTGTTACTGATAATTCTTTGGCCAAAGATGGTTATGAAGGTTTGAAACCTAGGGCCCTGTCTGTTGGGGAACCAATTGCCCCCCGACTTGGTGTGGACTATCCATTTCCTCCTCATCTTGAGTATGCTATCTTCTACGTGCAGTGGCATTTCATTGATATGCCATTTATTCATTATCTTCTGCAGTCGTTGAGGTTTATTCAGCTGTAATATCTTTCCACTTACCATAATTGTAGGTACGCTTACCCTCCACCAGATGGTAATATTCTCACAAACATTGTCAACGCTCTAATTTCTGTGCCTCGCTTTTACACACAGGTTGTCTCTCTGTAGATACTTGCATGATTAATTCTATATCCTTCTTAAATTCATTCTTTGCAATATATTTGTTGTTTAGTTTATGAAGCATATGATTAATAGGTGTTGCACTTGATGAACAAAATGAATATTCCAGCTCCATTTCGAATGGCTCTTCCCACTCCTCCACTCCCACATATATTGCCTACTTCTGCACAACCACTTTTGGCGCCTTCACCTCCTATAGGTGTAAAGACTAATTTGTCAGATTTATCCAGTGGTGAATCAGAAATGGCATCTTCAGACGAGGTACCTACCAGTTTTTGGATTGATAAGCTCATTGTTTTTTTATTGCTTAAAATTGTTCATACATATGGCTTATCTAGAATTGGAAATCACATATATTGTTTTATATAAATTTTATGGTTCAGAAATGCGACACCAACCCTTTATCATTCTGTTGCGATTTGTTACATTTTGAACTTATTTGCCTTTCAAATTCTTATCCAACTCTAGGATACCTTGCAATGTTTGTTTTTTATACTCTCTTGCTTCCTAGTATAAATTATGAATGGCTAATTACTTAGCAATAGAAAGAGAAGGTATCAATGTACAATCAGTTCTTATTCAGTGTATCATATTTCATTGAACTGGCAGAAAGTGAAGGCGTTTAGGAGTGCAAACTTGTTAGTGGGTATTAATTGCGAGAACTATGTGAACAAAACACTCCAAGTTGGACATCATAATTGTTGGTAATGAAGCACGTTTAGAATTTTTAAGCAGAAGATATTGTGAAAGTCTATACAGAAGGTGGTATTTCTGGGTAGAAAATGGAGCTTTGGAATACTTCTGTAAATTTTAAGGATCTGTGCATCTCAGCTCACCTGCACCTGGGAGCAGGGATATGAAGTTGGTTTCATTACAATATTAAACTTTTTCCTTTTCAGTTTGATTTATGTTGGTGGAATTTTATATGCAATCCTATTCTTATCCATGCTCAAGCAACAATCTATAATTGGCATGCAAGTTGTGACATTTTGCACAAAACATCTGAGGGTTGTCTGATTTGATATGCTGATAAATATCTGTTCATCTAAGACACATAATTTGCGTTATTAAGCTAAAATGAAGATGAATGTTGTATTTTATGCTATCCGTTGGGTTACATTATGTATTTGTTACTACAATAAATGGTTTTAGGAGGCTGATGGAAAAACCATTTTAAGTGGAGTTGCAAAAGTGGTGAAATCGGGAAGAAAGCGTGCCAGGCACGATGCTATAGTAGGTCCTGCATTTGATAAAGAAGTGGCTCATGAGGCAGTTGGCTTAAAGTCTGCCAGTTTGATTCCAAAAGAGATGCCTATGATAAAAAGGAAGAACCCTGTGTTACAGGTCGATTTTCTTGTTAAATAGAATTGATTATCATTTTTTTTTGTTAGACTCATCTATGTTTATTTTTGTTGGTTTTATTGCAGATTAAAATCATGCCCAAAGTAACTCAGAATGAACTGAAGGATGATGACATTAGGAAAGAACCTGGAGATTCAGGAAGTAAGGATTTAGGTCTTCAACCTTATGCAACATTGGAAGAACTAAAGGTTGGCAAGTTGCCTCCGGAGGAAATTTTATCACTTCCCATGTTTAAGGTATCTTAAGGAAGAACTTTTATTTTCCTTTTTTTGCTCTTCAGTCTTTTTTATGTGATTTTTTGACAAGGTTAAAACATTGCCATGAAATAGCCTATTGTGAAGATGATGGCAGAAAGCTACTGGCTGAAACTTAAAATGTTTTACTTGGGGCTTTAAGCGAGTTAGTATGGATTACTTTAGACTCCAGGTCAAGCAAAATAGTGTCTCAAATTATTACGGCCAAAAAACAATCTATAGAAAGATAGTCAAAACAAGTAGCTGTCCAATACATATTTGGATCCATTGTCTGGGGCAGTTGAATCTTCTCAAGTTAGAATATCTAAGTTTAAAGGATATCCGAAACCTGCTGGGTTAGGTCCAGGATTTTCTTCCCCTTCTCAGGATTAGGAATGAGATAATTCTGGGGCAATTCATGATCTAACATTCTAGGAAAATGTTTTTGAACAATGAAAAATGATTGATTACTTGAATATTCATTATTATTAAATGAGCAAGTAGATGGTCCTCTTTTATCAAACTAAGTTACCTTGGTTATAATAATTCTCAATTTTGGAAAAGATAGCTTTTTTATGGGAAATAGTTGGGTCTTTTTTGTTAGTTGCCATCTATCGCAACGTTTTTTAGCAACACATTTACGTGGTCATGTCATCTTGTGAAGGTATAGAAAATTATCATTTGTTGTTTGAGATTGTATGATTTCTCATCCTCCACTATCATGACTGTTATCTATTCAATAAAGTATCTTTTTTTTTTATGTATACAAAAACATTCTGCTGACATTTTAGAATTTCGTTAGTGCATAATGATACATTGTCAAAGTGTTAATTCAGGTTTATTTTCGTTGTTTTTATTAGTATTCAAAATTGTATTAAAATAAAAAAAAAAATGTGAGAGGAGTAGAGTTACTGCACTCGTAGAGACTATAAAAAAAGCACATTATGGCCTAATACACGCTAGTTTCTATTTATGATTTTAATCAGTCGTGAATTGCTCCACATTATTTTCATTCAAAGTTTGGGAAACTTGGTTGACAAATATGAATATAGACGAAAGAACTTTTGGAGAAGAGATAAGTTCTCACTAAATTAAAAATACTGATGACTATGAGCAAATTTTAGATGTATTTGCTTTTGACAAGCAAATATTTATATTTGATTATCTCAATGCTTAAAACATGTTTCGATTTTGTGAAATTTTTAATTTCAAATTCTGCCTTGAGTAATTTTTTCAATATACCTACCTCCTGAACATGTCACATGTTAATATCTTGAACTTATAAATAAGAACGACGATCTTTCTATTATTGGAATATGTGGAACATGATATAATCTACTTGGCTTCAAAATATTTGATGCTCTTTGACAGCATTAGTGAACCTTTTGAACCAATCTTGTGGTGATTGTTCAAAACCAGAGAGCAGTTTTTGTTAATCTACACACCTTGTCAGCAAAATCAATCGAGTTTGGTGATAATATGAAATACTAAACTGACAGAGCTTGGATTATGCAGAACTACGCAGCTGGGAACCCTACTCCTGTTTTATATATTAAGAATTTGGCTAAAGATGTGGTTTCTGATGATTTCTACTACATATTTGGTAAGTTTTAAAATGGTTTGTCAGCATTTCAAAATGTTCTTTTTAATTCCTCTGTCTTTGTATGGTTAGGTGGAAATGTCGTTTCTTGCAAGTATAATGTCATCAATATAAACAATGAAGAATCCAATTGCGATCTTGTCCCACTTGCATGTGGTGTTGAAGTAAAATATGCATACCTGAAATCTGGTTAGAATTTGGCCATCATGAAAAAATTAGTAAATTTTGATTTGGAAATATGTTTGTTTTCATAAAAGAATGTTTGACATTTGATTAAATGAAGGCTGACCGATCGTAGGGGCCAATGTGCGCAAATGATGAAACTACGACTAAAGAATGATTAATTAAGATCCTATGAATAGTCTTTCATACTTAATTCTAAAATATTATCACCTATTTAAGGGGATGAAGTTAATTTTCCTTTCATAAACTAGATTTAGTAGTGTACTTTTCGAACTCTAATGGAATACCTCATGTACTTGGAAGCTATTTATATGCACCTTAAGAGATTCGATAGGTGCTCTACGTAAAAACTTGGTCTCCAAGTTATCCAAATATTAATAAATGCTTAAAACTCTTAAGTGACGAGATGACCAAACCAAGTGGTTAATCTTCCCCATATCTACCCTAGGTCAATGGTTTGAATAACACCTGTAATTTTTATTATGCAAAACTTATTACAACAATCTTGGTTTCACTACAGGAAATGTTATATTATTGAAATCTTTGTTATGTTGTTCATCGTTTCTGCATAGCAGGATCATTGTTCGGAAGCATAGAATCAACGAAATCGAGTTTAGCAGTGAAGCTAATGCAGGTTAGATCCGTTTAGCTGTCTTTCCCTTTCTATGTTAAGGTTTAGCAAGAGGATCTATGTACTTTTTGCTTACCTGTTCAAAGTCACTGTTCTAGAGCAATGATTGCTATTAATGTTCATAAACAAGCTTTATTCATATAAATTATTCTTAAAAAGAAATATTTTACACTTTTTTGAAAAGGCGGAGGATCTATGTCCTGTTTGAAATATGTGTTGAATGAAAGGAGCTCTGGTTGTTCGGGAGGCCATTCAGGCCCATATGTTTATAGATAGAGATACAGTATGAAATATTTACATTTGATGATATTCTGAAATTTTCGAAGTTTACACCAAAATAGTGCATCGTGCTTGCTTAATTTTTTTAATCAGCAGGAGGGAAGAATGAGGGGCCAGGCTTTTGTGACATTTCCAACTGTTGAACTTGCCCATCACGCCTTGGTATGTATCTAATGGTTTACAATTGGACATGAAAATTCATCATACCTTATGTTGTTGTGTCTTTATAAATCAATATGTGTTTTGACAAATTATTGTATTATATATCTGTAGAGCCATTAAATTTCCTTTTTAGCTACCAAAAATTAAAAAAATAACTTGTAAGGTCGTGTGTGCGTGCATAATTGTTTATTTATTTCTTTATTTTTTATATTCAACGATACTTCGGTGCGTTGGCCATGATAAATGTCAGTGGACAGGAAAAAAGAGAAAGAAATCTTGTTTTGTAACTATGTGATTTATTGTATGAAAACTATGATAATGTTTCGATGCAAATGCATCATATTGTTCAGTTTTATTTTTATGACATTGCCAGCATGTGGTCGCAAAATGTTATCATAGTTATATTTTTTATGATAAATATAAAATTATTGTTAGAAAAAATGTATAATTTTTGTTTATTGCGCTAGTAATTTAAACTGAATGCAGTAAGATTTTTATATTTTGGCGTTCTTACAAATATACTAGATGCATAAATATAATTAATTGCTGAAAATTGTATAAATTTGAAAGAACATGATTTCTCACTTTTTGTTAAGTTGAATCTGATCGAAGAATCCAATTTAGTTCTGATTTTATGGTAGTTTGGTTGATTTTGAGAGTTTATATATAGATAAAATAATTTAGCGCTTGTTATGCATTGTACGTGTTGATTTATCGTTAGTTAGAACTTGATGCTTGCTTAGGAATGCACTAGAGCAGACAGAATTAAGGAGATGAATTGGGTTAGTTTGAGTATGAGTTCATCTACTCTCCATAGACGGACTTTCTCTTATTGTTTCTTATCTTTCTTCTCTGTTTTTTTTTTCTAGCAACTGTAAAATAGTTGGTAGCTGATGATGCGCTGAGATGAGGGATGTTTTTGTTTTTTGGTGGCAGGATCTGGTGAATGGCTATATGTTCAAAGGCAAGCCAATGATCATCCAATTTGGTAGAAATCCTGCTGCGGGTAAAGCAAGTTAAAGCCATGGCTAAGGTAATGATTTTTCTATATTGTTCTTCCCTAAAAAATGTGGGTATGGGAGGATGCCCTCTAATTTTGAAAGTTATGCTTTAAATACAGTTTCTTGTATATAATCCCAGCCTCGGCGGCACTCGAACCCGGCCCGCCAATGACTGGGAATATAATCTCTAATTATTTCAATTTAAAGATTGGTCTTTTGGGTACTCAACGAAAATAGTGATCAGTAGAGAGCCTGAGCAACCTTTCTGAGGAACACATGTAAATTCATCGTTGCAAAAAGGATCCATTGACTACTTCATTTATGAATTCTAGGGAAGTAAGGAAGTGATCTTTAGATGGAAATGAAGGAATCAGGAGCAATTTATGAACAAAATAGTTGTACTAGTTGAGCTATACCCTCTTGAGCTAATGGTTCCATTTTTTTCGTTGGGCAGGGTTGAGCAATCCTGGCCTTGAACTAGAGACATTGTCCACGAAGAAATTCATCGATCCGATTGATTTGGGAATGTGCTTTACGAGGTAAGTGATAATTCGATCCGAGATCTGCACGAAGGGAAGTAGTACTAATTGTATTATTTTGGATGGGAAAAAGGGAAATTCATCTATGAAGATGAACCAAATCACATAGTGAGCGACAAATAATAATGAGGAAATGATATCGATTTTTTATTGATTAAAAAAATGATTTTATTTGAAATTTAAAGGGAAATTAACAAAACAACTACTGGGGTCAATAACAAGTTAATTACTGAATAATTTTTGCTAACTTAAACACTGAACTATGAGAAATGGGTGACACAAACATCACTGGTATATTGTGAAAGAATTTTTATGTTTTTGGCTTTTTGAAAACCTTGTTGAATGTTAGCATGATTTTTCTTGGTTCATCGTTGTCGTTCAGTTCTCATCGTTATGTTTTCTTTCCTCATCTAAGTCCATCGCCGTCGTTTAGTGTTTATCACTAATGTTTCACTTTTTACAAAAAGTAATATTTCCTCTGGCAGAATATTGTCGTTTCGTTGTAGAACGTTGTTTTTCAGCAGCGAAAAATAATCTTTTAAATCTTTTTAGTGGAAATATAACGTTCAATTTGCAAAAAAACAATGTTCCGCAGTAGAATGACAATGTTTTTTAACGAAAAACGTATATGCAATGTTTGTTCCATTTATTTCTCATAATTCGATGTTTAAGTTGTTAACGAAAATTGGTATTTGCCTTGTTAATTTCCCAAATTTAAATAGAAAAATGATGCACGGTATTATTATTTTACCTTCAATTTCTAGAAACAATGAGGAATAAATGAGAAATTCGTTGCTTTGGAATTTCTAGTTTGTTGAGATGAATTGGGTAGTTTCAAAGTTGTTCAAGACCGATATGGACTAGTTTTAGCATTCCAACCCTAGGAATCTCTTGGTTTCCCTTCTTCCCTCCAATACTCAGACAATCAAGTCAGCCCGATTTGATCATTTACCGTCTGCACGTAGATCTCCGACGGGTTTCTTCTTCAGGCAAACCAATGCTAGTAGTTGTAGTAACTTTGAAATAGCATTTCACAATCCCTTGATTCCTTTTGGTTGACGCAGTTGTGAAGGGGATTGGGATTGAGAGGCACAGCCATGGGGGGTGGTGGCTAATTAGTGGCATATCCCCAGGATGAGAGCCACGCCCAATAGGAGGAGAAGAGTCGCATCCCCGCCTGGCAGATCACATCTTCTGCAAAACCCAACCCCCCCACTATTTAGCATCCAAATGCAATAATTTTATGATAATGTGTAGCAAGCATTGGGATTGAGCGCACCTTGTTTTGTTTTTGAGTTTGTAGATATAAGCCATGGTTGGAGGGAGGATGCCGAAGAGAAAGCAATTTGCATAAACACCTGCAAAATCAAGAGCTCTGGAGAATGCTGAGTGGAACAAGGACGCCACCATAACTGGACCCCCAAGAACAAACATCAGCATGAGAATCCTGGGAGGATCAAATTCACTCCTGCTTAACTGTCTGGTTGCCTTAGTGTCCGCCGAGCTGTGTCGGTTTTTTGGAGTGTTTTGATCTAAAATCAATTTCATCGTGTCAAGGAGTTGTTTGGGGAAGCTCACGCCATATCCTATCAAGCTAGTTGCCAAAGCAGAGAAGGCAAACAGTTGAACTGCGGATAAAGCGGAGGGGTTGACTGAGAGCAAGAGGGAAATGGGGTCTCCGCCGGAAGCCGCTGCTCCGGCACCGGAAATGGCCAAAACAATCAAATTCCACGACAAAACCATCACCAATGGAACAGCCCCACCAAACACTATTGCTCTGAGAGCCTCCCCTCTGTTGTGCCTGCAGAGTTTACACACAAAAGGGGTGATTACGTGAAATCCTAACGTCAAGACAGTGATGGGTATTGCTGGCAAAATTGAAGACACTCTCCAGGAAGAAAAACCAAAGGAGGCTATTATGTTTTTCCTCGCTACTGATAAACCAAATGCTACAAGTGCAGCGATGGAAAAGAGCATGATTGAGCATAGAACCCGATTTGCCCCGTCGATCGCGTCAAATGGAAAAAACATGATTGTTGCTCCGACGAGGAACGGAAACAAAGCGTTTGCTGTGATGGGATTGATCGCCGGAAAACAACTGTGGACGATTGAGCCAATGCCGGAAACACAGGCCACTAACAGGGAGAACGTCAAGGAAGCATAGACAAGAGCGACAAAAGCACTGAAATGAGGGCAGAATGCCTTGGTGACAAGGCTAGTGAAGCTCACTTCTTGGACACCATCTTCTTCCATGGCTGCAAAACTCAGCTCTGCAACGAGAATTATGGAGGTTACGACGTACACGTAAGAGAGGAGGATAGCTATGGAGGAGGGGAGAGGGCCTGATCGAATGGTGGCAGCCGGTAATCCGAGCATTCCAGGGCCTACAGCAGTGCCGATAATCAAACTAACAGCACCCCAGAAGTTATTATTGTCATGAGAAAGATTTTTTCGATCTGGCGGAGGATAAAGATCATCTGCAGAAGGGTCGGGAGAAGGCACAGTATTATGATTCGAACACAATGTGACGAGCTGGAGATTCTGGGTATTTGAAGCAAAGTGGGATTTGATTTTTGCAGAAGAAGAAAACTGAAGGATTCTGGCGAAAGGTCGAGCAGAACAGAAATGGGAATTTTGGGAAAAATTGAATGCTGAAGGGGCAGATGGGTGAGATTTTGGAGAGTGGAAAGGATGAAGGTGAAGTGTAGACATACTGGGATGGAAGTATTGAGACTTAGCAGAATAATGGAAGATTCTGATCAACCACTACGCCATTGATGATAGTAAGACTGGAACTGCGTCGGGGCGGCGGAAGCCGACTTCTTTCCAAAACCTGGGGAAAAGTCCTGTTTTTTAAGAAAAAAATATAGGAAAAATGAGGTTCGGTTCGATTTAGTTTTAAAAAAACCAAACTGCATCGAACCAAATTGCTTTTGATTTAAAAAAAAAATAAAATTGAAACTGAGGAAACATTCGGTAAGAATCAAATTGGAAGATTCTACTCACTATATAAATTAATATATATTTTAAAATTTATTTACTAATATAATTCAAATTGAAAATTGGATTGTGATTAAATCCAACTCTTTATTTCCTAGGTGGAAATAGAAAAATATTAATTACAAATAAACATTTTACTTCAATTAATATAAATATCTCTAACTAAATATTTAAGATAGTATTATATAAAACTCAAATATTAAGTTAGATAAAAAATTTATAAGGTCCATTATCAAAAATCAAAAGTAATGAGAATGTGATTAAATAATAAAATATTAATTGTATTATGTTTTTCTACAATTTTATTAATGTTTTTTATTCTAAAATCAGTAAAATAAGTAACCAAATAAACAACACTATAGCACAGCAAGTAAAATCAGTCAACCAAAACCAAATACACTAACATTTAAAACCAAACTAATTTAATTAGTGTATTTGTGATTGTCGAAACTCAAAATCGTCTCAGTCCTCAAATTCCAGTTCTTACCAGAAAGTTCTAATTTTTCCAATGAACAGAAAACATTTCATTTGAAGGAAGAGAGAATTTTGGTATCACCGGAGTGAAGAGTATTCGTGGATATGTTGGTGTTAGGATCAATGCACGCTTATAAGGGGTAAATTAGGTATGCTAACTTTTTTTGTGCGATTTAATTATTCTATCCTTAAGTGATTTAATGCAAATCAAACATACAAATAAAAACAATAATAAAAGAGTTAAAGGGAAAGAGAGTGCAAATAGTTTGTTCACGCGGTTTGGCAACCCCGACCTACGTCCGCGTTCTAAGCTTTCCACTTGGAGATCCTTAATCGCTCAACCTCCCCGGTTCGCGATTTTTGACTTCACGGGTGTCAAACAAACCTTTGCAAACTGTTCTCAAGGCGTCACCCTTTGGATTAATCTTCACGGGCGGTAATCTAGATTTTCAATGTTTTGTGTACAAAGAAATAGGAAAACAAAGATTCTTAACTCTCCCAAATATAATTATCAAGTTTGAGAGTATGGAGAGTTAGGATTTACACTCTTCCAATAAATTGGAATTGAGTATAAAATTGGGCAGAGCTTCGTGATGGACTACGAGTCCACTCTATCAATTATCAAGCTTCAAACAATATCATAGAGTCATTCAAGATCAAACATATGTGAGGTTCAATAATTATTGTAGAACATTTTAAGGACTTCACAAATTTGTCTACTTTCTGACATTCAATGAATATTTGATGATTTTGACATTTAGAACAACGTTATATCAAAAAGCATGCTTCATGAATATTGTAGTTGACTTCCTAAGCTTTATAGAATGAATTGAATCGTTAAATTTGGAGTTTATTTGCTATGTCAAAAGCTATAGAACAGAGAACAAATATTGTGCAAAGCCCAAGTGACCAAGCTTGGAGACTAAGGAAAGTCAATACATGGAAACCATCCAAGTGAACGAATTCAAAAAAGAAATAGCTGCCAATAGACATCAAGACTTGGAGAAGAAGAAAAGAAGAATTAATTAAATAATCTATAAGTTAAGTAATCTAGTAACTACTAAGTAAAGTATTGACAAAACTTATACTATAGCCAATTTATTGTTATTGTTACTTATTTAGTTAATTACTATTCTATAATTTGTAATTGACTATTTAAAGCCACCGTATGTAATTTTTTAGACAGTGAAGAATGATTATAGAAAAGCTTTTACTTATCTTCGAAATTAGAGTGATTCCTATTTCAAACCTTTGGTGAGCTACATCCAAAGTTTCACTTGTGTGTTACATCACAAGATTAAGATTATTATACGTTGGTAACATTTCTTATTGGCATTCGTACTTCTACTCCATGGAGGAAGAGTGTATAAAGAGGTGTCCAACTCTCCAAAAAGGTTTCATTGGCGAAGACACCCATACGAGGGTGGCAAGTTGCCTACTTGCTATTTTCGGTCAATCGACTTCTTCAGTGTATATTTCCAAATCCGTGAAGTTTCTTATTTATATTTTTTTTAGGATTATTCTTCATTCATCAAGGAAGTTGTGTTCCGAATTTCAGATCAAAATCTTCTAAAATGTGGGAGTTATTAGTTTTCAAAGTCGGGCTTTCTATATTGTGTTTTGCGGCAAATTAAGGAAACTCTGAAAGACCGGTCGATCATCTTCACTGCAGCCAATCGACCGCGCATTAAAACATTCATCTTTGTAATATTTTTTCCCATTGACGATCGACTGCTCATAAAACTACAAATATCTAGACGATCAAAAATAGTAGATTTGTTGTCTAACGCCTTCTTGCTGATCAATCGCTTCTCCACTTCTTTCAAACCTTCGGTTGATCAACACTTCATCATCAAGTCAATCACTTATAAGGTATAATTCTTACCCTCCTTCCGCTAATGCATCATTTCGCCTCAATTCTCACTTTGTTACCTTGAGCTTTGAAGTGTCTTCTATTTATAGACTCTACTTTAGCAGTTGACCATTTCTTTTTCGGTTGATCGCATCCAAGCATTGGAATGTTACCGTTATGCTTTTGGTCGTCCAATTTTTGCACAGATCTGTCATATTGGTCGACCACTTTCTTTTCAATTGACCACTTCTTCATTTCTAAGAACATTCGGTCGATCAGCAACTCAGCTCCTTGACCGCCCACTCAACCGATTCTTCGATTGCAGATTTGAGAAACAATCTGTAATATTTTGCGATCGACCGATTCTTCGATGCTTAAGTGTTTACTTGACCGTAAAATATGGGAGCCTTCTACCTTTAACAACTAGTCGACCAATTCTCACCTGGTCGACCGCTTCTTTTGTTTTGCATAATTTTAGTCGACCTCCTTTATACCTTAGTTGACCTTTTCTCCGTGTTTTGTCCAATTACAATCTTTTAAGTCCCAATAAATATCCTATAAGCTACATGGACTTAAATAAAACATGTTAGAACAACTTCATACTTGTATTAAGGGTATTTTCAATTAAAAACAATATAATTACAAAGATTAAACAATTAAACATAAACAAACATTAAACAACTTATAATTGCAATTAACATAAACATTATCAAAACAAATAAGCCTAATGACAGTTAGGCTAATAGTTGGTGTCTACAGATACTTGATTTTTGGAAAGGTGTGTTGTTGCACATGTGATGTGTTTGCAGAAGTGTTGATATTTGTGGAAGAATGTGTGGGACCGATGCACACCTATAGGGGGGTTTAATTAGGTGTGCTAACTTTTTTGTGCGATATAATTAATTCTTAACCCTAAATGATTTATCACATATAAAGTATATAAATAGTGACAATAATAAGGAGTTTAAGGGATAGAGAATGCAAACAAGTTTGTTCACAAGGTTCGACAACCCAGTCTATGTCCGTGCTCCAATTTTTCGACTTGGAGATCCTTAAACTCAATAACCTCTCCGGTTATGGTTGATTGAACTTCACGGGCGTCAATCAAGCCTTTACAGACTATTCTAGGGTATCACCCTCTTCTCTTTGACTATTCTCGGGGCGTCACCCTTTAATCACCGTTTAAGCACAAGAAAAATAGAAAACTAAAAATTCCTAACTCTCCCAATATAAAATCTCAAGTTTGGGGATTGGAAAGTTAGGATTTACACTCTATGAATGATGAGAGATTGAGTAAGAATTTTGGCAGAGCATCACTTCAATTCTCGTGTGATTAGAATAAGCTTCAGAGTATCTATAATATATAGACTTTGGAATGTTACTGTTATGCTTTTGGCTGTCCATTTTTCACTCAGGTCCGTCAAATCGGCCGACCATTTCCTCATTGGTCGGCCGATTCTTCATATTGTGGAAACTGACTCGAGTCTTTCTTAATTTGCGGTCGACCATTTCTTCACTATTCGACCACTTCTTCAACAGTTTCAGAATGCGAGCAATCTGTCATTTTTGCAGTCAACCAGCCGGTCGACCGTTTCCTTTGCTACAGATCAATTTGGTCCACCTTCTTGCACCTTTAGTCGACCTCATCATCCGTTTTTGCTTTTCTTGAATCTTCAAAGTCCCACTAATCAATATATACGCTACATGAACTTAGATAAATATGTTACAAAATATTAATATGTTACTTCATTAAATAAAAACACTATAAACAACTGAATTACTTAAATAAAGTTGTAATCATCAAAACAAATAATCTAATGTCTATTAGGCCAATTGGATGTGTATCCGCGGATACTTAATGTAACGACCCGATTTTTAATTGCTTTAAAATCGTGTAAAATTTAAAACTTTTTCTTTTATAAAATCAAAGCGAGACTTTTCTTTATAAAAACCGATCATTAAAACTCTTTACTTAAAACATTTTGTAGAAAAAGTAATAAAATCCTTTTTATAAAACGTAGCGAAATCGAAACAAAGCATTAAAGAATAGTAATTAATTTACAAACCATTTTACAAATCATTTCCTTTTTAAAACTCTTTAGCCCAGCCAGCCACAAGATCCACTCGTGCAAATCCTTCATCAACTGTCTTTAACCTGTTCTCTTATTTTTCGTACGTACCTACATCACAAGACCTAAACTAATGAGCCTATTGCTCAGTAAGTGATATAATGAAATACAATGCACATGATATGCATGATCATACGATGCATTACAGAAGAGAGCCGTATCTCTTCTAGAAGCCAGAGTGGAATACTCCCTAGAGACATGTGGCCTAACCAGTCACTCCGATGATGAGATATATCCATCGAGGGTGTTATCACAAGCAGATATCCTCACTTTTGTTGAAGACGTTGGGGGTTTCAGAACGGGGTAATTGTGAACCCTAGAATCCACGTAGCCAATTTCTAAACCTACCACTCCCTACGTGGGAGGAATCTACTGTATGGAAAGTCACAATTCACCCGAACCCCCACATGCCTATTTAAATAGATTAATTATGACATGCAATATGCTCGTGAATTCATACAATTCTATGATGATATAATGTCTAATAAACAAATCAGTAAAAGAACCTAAATATAGTAAATACATAGTATACAATCCTAATTTTGGCGATGTAGGGTCCGAAGACCAAAGCACAGTAAGTATCAATTTACCTGGCGTCTGAAATGCACATGAGCCCATAATCATCATTCTTCTTTCTTTAATACCTTCAAAGTTATTAAATAACCCATCATTAAGATCACGCCTTATGAACCTTACTTCTATGATACATTATCTTCACATTTCCACTATCTTAACATTTACAACAGAATAGTAATAACCCACGATAGTTGCTCATTCCATCAATGTGACAGGATAATATTTCACAACGCTAACTTTTCATGATAAAATCCTTTATGCGAATGTAATAGCGCTCAACCATAATTGCAACATCTTCATCATTCGAAATCAAGACTCATAATACTATTCCAATTAACAGGCATTACCCAATCTAGGTCTAGCAATGATTAAGATGCAGAACTAAACTCTAATTCACCAAAGAATAAGAATCCATCCAAGTCTAATAAGTAGGAACTAAAATACAGAACCAAAATGCAGCATTTCATTTTCCACAACAACAACCAAGTATGCAGTAATTCAAACTTAATTAATCAGAATCAAACACATAACTTCTTCACAAGCAGCAACAACCATACAACCAAGCTTTATCAACAATCAATAATTCACCACAATTAGCCAACACAGATCAAAGATAACCGGAAGATCAATATACCTAAAATCAGATGAGATCCTAGAGAAGAAAATAGGTCAAACTCCCCTGATTGAAATCCTCCAGAGAACAATCGGTCTTCCCTCCACCTCCACTTTTCTTCACTGCCAATCCAGAGTAGATTCCATCTTCATTTTTCGATCTCTCAGTCACAACTCTTAAATTCTTTAGAGAGTCTCACAATTCTTCCAAAGTTTCCTTCACGGCGCAACACTAACAGTAAAACCCAATACTCATGACCAATTTATCCCAACTATTGAAGGTAAATCATCAACCAAAAACACTCCTTACCTTCACGATGGAGAGATCTCTAACAGCAACAACCCTATCCTTAATATCTTGAAAGTAATACACTGCTACACCTTTCAGCACACTACTCACCATTCCCCCATCATACCTAGAGCACAACAATTGCTACCACACTCACGTTCTCCCCATGAGGTATAGAGAGAAGGACTTACTTCATATAGACGATGGGAAGAGAGAGATGGAGCTGCACAGGGATAAGTTTTCTGGACCAACACCCATCTCAAGGGAAGAGGGTCCAATGGAAATTTGCCAAGTGGAAAGTCCTCCACATCCTTGGAGGGGAAGATTTTGCTGAGTGTGGCAAGAAATCGGAAGAGAGAGAGTGAGGTATAAATGGGTTTCTTAGATATTTTTGACGTTTCGGACGAGACCAGTCGTCCGAATTCTTTTTCGGACTAGAAGGATGCGCCCAAAAACTCATAAAAATGCACTGGTTTATTTAATTTTTTATATAAATTTTATAAAAAAATGCACTGGTTTCTCGCGAACCAGTGAGAATAGCTTTATTACTACTTCGTTCAAACTAGTGTCAAAAAGAGTAAACATAGAAGCCGTTCAACAGCTCAGAAATAAAGGGGAAAACCAATTTCTGAATTTTAGTGACATCGTTATTTAGATATTGATGAACATCAATTACAATTTTTTTTCAAACAAAAACAAATGTTTAATTTTTGCTTCAAACAAATCATCCAGAAAAAACAAATTAAACCGAAAATGAATCCCCATCAAAGAACTACTTAGCAGGAAGGTTCAGGAAATTCAGTACAAGAAACGACAACAAAAGTAAAATTTTCAAATTTATCATACTAAACAATACAAGTGATTACTAGTCATATACAAGGATCACACTGAAAACTGGAAGTACGAAGAAAGTGGGTCTTCAAAATCAAAAATCCTAACAAGGATCAGCCATGCATCAAATCTAACCCAAACTTTAAAAGAAGAAAAAAAAACAATACAAAAATGGGATCTGAGAGAAAACACAGAGAACACACACGAACAACAAAATTTCCAAGCTCTTCATAAAGGGAATCATAAATAGTGATCAAATCCAGTTAGAGAGAGAGAGAGAACAAAACAAGATAAAAATATCCAAAGAACAAGACTTATCGAGACGAGAAAGTGAGTATACTCTTGCTCCGAAAGCCATATAGAATCGATCTAGAGCTTCAGATAAATAGTTTGGCTCGCGAGATAACCAGTTCTGCAAAGTGTTGAGTGAGCCAGTGAGGAGAGTGCCCTAATTTTTAATCTCCTCGGCTCGGTACTGGTTCTCTGGTTCTGCAAATCGGGAACCGAGAACAGGACTGATAATTTCGGTTCTGCTCAAACAGAACCAAAATTTGGTTCGGCTCTATGCAATACAACACCGAATCGGTATAAAAACCGCCTATTTCGGTTCGGTTCTTCTGTACCGGTTCGGTTCGCACACTCCTATCGCGGAATGAAGAGTATTTGCAGAAAAGAATATGTCCACGTGATGATGTGTTCATGGAAGGGAAAATGTTTGCATGATGACGTGTTCGCGGAAGTGTTTGTGTCTGCTGCGGAAGTGTTGGCGTCCACAAATACTTGGATAGACATGTGGGCGCACAAAAGTGGTGTTTTGTGAAATGAGGTGTATCTACGAAAATGTAGATGACTGCGGATGCGGAAATGTTGGTATCCACAGCTGAAGTGTTGGTGACCACAAATACTTGGGTTAAGAAAGTACATGTGGCTGCACATAAGTAGTATTTGTGGAACGATGTGTATCCGTGGAAGTGTTGGTGACTGTAAAAATATTGGTATCTATAGCAAAAGTGTTAGTATCCACAGTAGAAGTGTTGATAACCACGAATATTTAGTTAAGGAAGGACATGTGCCCTCACATGAGTGGTGTTGTTGAGTTATTGGATGTCCGTCAAGGAAGCGTTGTTGTACACAAATGTGAGGTGGAACCCGCAGAGTGAAGTTTGTTCACATAAAGAAATAAGGTACGTAGCGGATTGTGATTGGCGGAAGAAGTAAACAGATATCCATAGCATAAGTGTTGGTGTTCGTAGATGAGGTGGAATCCACATAAAGAGCTTTTTTTGCGGAAAGACATGTTTACATGGTAGATTGTTATTGGTGAACAAGGTGAGAAGATATCCGCAGCGAAAACGTTGGCGTCCGCGAATGAGGTGGAATCCGTGAAAAGTGCTTTGTCCACGGAATGTATACTTAACAAATTGTTATTGGCAAACAAGGTGAACAGATATCTGCTGTGGGAACATTGGTGTCTACATATGAGGTGGAATCCGCAGAAAGAGATTTGTCTACAGAAGGATATGTGAACATGGCAGATGGTGATTGGTGGACATTGTAGGTGAGGCATATATTCGCAACGGATATCCGCATGCATCAGCGGCAGGAAGCACACGTGCTCGAGGCAACTATACTGAACACTTCAAAGCACGATTGTCCATGAATTTTCTTAACTGCAAATATATTTTCAGATTGCGAATATATTATCAAATTATATTTTCGAATTGCTGAAAAGGAAGGTTGTTGATTTATAAAAAGGAAGGTTGGGATGTAACCTTAATTATCCATGCATTAAAAGTCGCAAGAGTTTGCATTCTTCCTCTCAAGCTCTCTGAAGGTATGTAATTTGGATTCGTTCGTCATTCACAAAATGGACTATGATGATAAATGAAATAATGACGATAATCATGATAACTGAAACTAAGTTTTCGAAGCAGTGTAGTTGGTAAATTTTTATTCTTTTAATTAACTCGATCTTTATTCATCTTAAGGAAAATAAATGTGCTGGAAACAAGTTTAGATCATATTGTGAGTGAACAGATTCCACTAAAAATCACATGTAAGTGATGTTTGCATGTTTTACCCTTTTGGCTTACATCACAAAATGCTAGAATATTTTATTGTTATGATGATTGTCTTGTTTCTGATGCCCTACGACTGTGGATTAAGGATGTGATACATGATGTTTATTTTATGTTTATAGTATGTTGATGATAAGATTACGTAAGTGATGTTTGCATGCGTTTAACCTTTTATCTACATCACAAAGTACTAGGGTAGTTGTTTCTCTTGTTTTCTACTGCTTTGTTTATGTGGACGTTGATCGATGATGTGTTTTTGTTAGATGCTTTGATGTTGTTACTAGAATGAATACAATATGGTAGGACAACGTAATGACTTTGGGGACATATTGACTGTTTTGTTTTGCATGTGGTATTAGACTAGACTGTTATTATGTATTATGTTTTGCATGTATGATCACGTGTACATTTTATGAATCATGAAAAATGTTTTCATTAAGAAAAACTAAAAGACAGACTGAATAAATGTAAATAGTCATAAGCGAGGCTCACATGAAGTGGACCTAATGGTGCTACTCTTTCCCCTAGACTATACTACCCAAGATGACTGGATTATCGAGTGGAATGAAAGAATGATGACAGAAAAAGACATGTTTTTAAAAAATGCATCTCATATTCATGTCATATATGCATATCTTACTAAGCGTTAGACTCATAAATGAACTTTGTGATACACTTGATGAAAGAAACATGTAAATTATTGAGTTGAAGGAGTGCTCTCATGGGCGAGGCTACGACTTGTTGGAGCAAAACTGACCTGTGGATGAAGGCTAAAAAAGAGGGATTGTTTTGGAATTTTTTAATATGTAATACCCCGACTTTTCATTATGGAATTTAATAAAGATAATTGGAAGTAATTGGGGGTATTTAGATTTACTGAAAAATTATCGGGGTATTATCAAGGATGTAATCGGTATATTATGATTTAGAGAATTTATTAGATGGTAATTAGAATTAATTTGGAAGGAAGTTATTGGGGGATTGATTGGAATTAGAAAATTTAAAAGGATAATTAAATGAGATTAGTGAAGAATTAATATAATAAAAATTAAAATAAATAAAATAAAATTAAGATAAATAAAATTAGAATTTAAAGGGATAAAATAGAAAGGAGAAATTAAATGGAGATAGGAGGAGGTGAACTGGTTCAGCCAAATTGGTTCATGTTGTTTATTGAACCAATTTTTCTCGTTGGAATTGGCTCGTTTGATTTTGTGAGAGGAGAGGGGGATTAAATAAAAAGAAGAGATTTATTAAGGAAGGGAGAAAAGGTCGAGGGAGAACTCGGACGAAGGAGCGAAGCTCCCCGGTGGTGCGGCCTTCTCTGCGAAACGGGTGAGACGAGCAAGCTCCGAGGGCTATTCCGGGCGAGCGAGGAACGAGAGTGATGAACTGCGAGGGTGGCAACGAAGGCTAAGCCGTGAGGACGAACGACACTCGCGGTGCTGTGATTCTAGAAGCTTCGAGAGCCAGACACAGCTTTGGACGATTGGGTTTTTGGTCGGGTGAGAGCAGCGGCGAAAGGCTAAGCTTCCGAGAGCAAGTCCAATGGTGGCGGCGCCTTCTCCGGTGCCAATGCGAGGTAAGTGTCCTGTTTTGATTCTCGATCCCCATTGCTGAGTGTTGTTGATTTCTTTGGTTTTGTTTTGGAGAATAAGTTTGATTATGTGAAATGGTTCTCTGATGCATTTTCTATTGATGGGAATTTTGCAAAATTGGTGTTTATGTGGGGCGATTTGGCATTTTCATGGATTACCGGGGCGAAGTGTTGGGTTGAGCATGTGAGCGGCAGGGTGCTTTGCGTTGGACCACACCAGTCCTGTTGGTTCACAAAAATGTGTTGAACGGGTTCAATTGTTCCTATTTGTCTGCATAAAGAAGGAAGAAGACGGAAGTATCTTTTGTCTATAAATTGAGGAAAGAAGAAGGGTGGCAGAAGGAGGAAGGTAAGTGTACGTGAGCGATTCTGGAAGGGAGAGGCCAAGTGATGCTTTGGTGAGCTGAAGGTCGTGAGGTGAAAGGAGAAATGAAGCATTGCTGGAGAAATATTGGAGTTACCGAAATCGGGTGTTCTTTGAGTAAGGACTTCCTTCATATTAATTAATAACTTTATGGATTCTCTGTGAATGATTATTGATGCTGAGATTGTCTCTGGAGTTTGTAGGTTTTATGGTGAATTTATGTTCTACATGATAAGTTACACATTGTTGGATGATAATTGGAAATATGCCCTATGTAATTAGTTGAAGTTTTAAATCTGTGATTTTGTTGCTGCCATGTTGGATTTTGAAGGTCCCTCTCTGTATTATTTATTGATAGTATTGGATGAAGCATGCTTTGTGTTCTCTGTCTGATTTCAGATTGTATATATGTTGATGAATATGCCTTTGTTGTTGAACAGCTCTTAGATTTTATGAAACATCATGCTTGGATGTTGTTCTCTGTCTAGTTTACTGCTGTTTGGTTATGGATTATGTTATGATAAATGAGTCTGCTGCTGTAACGACCCAGATTTTCATAATTCTTAAAAATACGTAAAAATTTAAATTTTCTTTTTGAAATTAAATCAGAGTGCGTCTAACCAGATCGCTACTAACTCTTTCGTAAAACTCAGTATAAAATAACATTTATTAAAACTTATGCGGAAGCGTGAAATCAAAACCATTAATGTAAAACGTTGCGGAAACATGAATACAATTCAACTAAAGAAACCAAAACATTTAAATACGATTTATTACAACTTAACTTAATTAAAACAGTTTCTCTTTTGCCCTTTTTATGTCTGGCCAGCCGTGAGCATCCCTCGAGCGTGTAAATCCATCATCTCTGCTTGTTATAGTTTGTTCTTTATCTCTCATTACTCCTAGTCTGTGCATTCTTCTACATCATAGTACCTACATCTACACCACAAGCAACTGTAAGCCCAAAAGGCTTAGTAAGGAAAAAAGGAAAATGCATTATACTTATGACTCTCTTTAGTTCATTTGGAATTGGGGCCACCCAAACCAATTCTTTCATTTACGTTTCTTTTCTTTCTTTCTTTCTTTCCTTTCTTTCTTTCTTTACTCGTACTTCAAGCTGGAGATTAGAAGAACCCGTATGGGATGGTATAGTGGGTCGGACCTAACCTCCTGTGGATAACTAGGTCTCGTTCCTGATATGGTAGGGGCATTTCCTAATTATCAGATTAGGACCGCTACCCATCTGCCTCCTAACTCCCTTTTCTTTTCATTCCTTTCCTTTATCTTTTCATTATCATTTTACTTCTTCACCATGCATGTGAGTACTACCCCTTTGGAGTACTCCCTACTTGATTTCTATTACATGATGCATGAACATACATTCTCAACCTAACATGATGCATGATGCTTCACAGTATAACATTCATAGAAAATGAAGTGCACATATGAAAGAAAGTAACGATAATTGAAAACACATATAGGAAAGTAAAGCACATAATATAATAAAGGAACTACGCATAAGAGAAACAAGTATAACATGGAGTTAATACAACGAATGAACAATAAGCCAAACATATTCAAGAAGACAAGATGATTATTCTAGTTCTTTAGTTGTTTAGCCTAATTAATCTCCTAGTCCCTTTATATGCATCCTACATTTATATTTCTAAGTCATTATTCTAAGTGGTTATCAACATGCTCCTACGTTGCTTTGATACATTGATTCTACTTAACTAATTATATTTGGTTTAATAGGAAACACATACCAAGAACATGTAGTCATAGTCAAGATCTTAAACAATACTAAGAAAACAATAACAAAAGTGTTTTAGAATATTCATTCACTTAGTCATTGGATCATTAACTCATGCCCATTTCATTCCTTTCCTTTTCATTTTCTTTATCATTCTACTCTCAATTAAAGAAAGACATCTTTAATGAAATTGAAGTGCGTATTAAGAAAGTAACTGCAAAGTAAGACATCGTTAATGAAATTGAAGTGCGCATTAAGAAAGTAATTGTATTTAAGAGAGCATATAAAAGGAATAGCAACAGCATAACAAACACACAGAGACAAGTAATAACGATAGAACACCTGATAACGTACAAGATATGGAGGAAGCACTTGTAGAACTACATGAACAACGGGGAACTTGCTTTGATATATGCATTTCACGATAATAAGGAAATATATATTGGATCACAAGCAACATACGTATGGGAACAAAGCATAACTAAATTATCGTGCTCAATGAGGAATTATAATTGTCATCTAGTTAATCATTCTAAGTAATTTATATACTCAAGGGTTGATTACTTTAATTATGTTCACTAGTTCATTAACATGCTACAATAACTATCTAAGTTCTTTAACATGCTTAAATACAATTAACTTGCTTGACTTAGCTATTTTAGTTAAGCTAATTAACATGCTCATACAATAGTAATTAACATGCTAGTTAACATGCTCAGATTATCTTATTTAGTTAAGTTAATTAACATGCTCATACAATAGTAATTAACATACTAGACTTAACTAAGTTGACATGCTGGTTAATTTACATACTTGGCTAATGAACTAACATCGTTGACATGTTCACTTGATTTCAATTAATTACGTTGATTAGCAAGTAACATGCTAGAATTAGGGAAGTCAAACAACTAATTAATAACATAACACAAGGGAAGAATTAATCATATTTAGTCATTCAATAACAAAATAAAACTCTTAGCTTTATTTCATTCTTACTCATTCTTTTTCTTAGTTCATCCTTCTCTATTTCTTAACAACCATTATTACAACTAATATTTAGCAGTCAAGAAAACACGCAATTGGTTGATTAGTTAAATGAGTAAATCATACATGTTTAAATAAGTGGACATGCTAATTGGTTTATTATATGGATTTTCATGCTCAAGTTAATTTCATAAAATAATCAAACTGAAGTACAACTAATAACAACACAATAACAGCAAGGTAAAGATATGAATAAGGGACTAAAACCGTAACTACAAAGCAATTAATCATCCATTAACTCTTACCCACCTTCATACGTTACTTTTCTATATTTATCACATTAGAGCCTATTCATTATCCATTCTCATTTATTATCGTCTCATTACTAAGAAAACAAGGCATAAGGATCACATAACAGAAAATAACACAATGCACCAATAAGAGGAAGCATCACAACACTTAGCTAAGTTTACCAAACACAATTCATCACTACTAACATTACATAATTAGCCACGAAACTATACTCATCCAAGAGAGCTATCATTTAATCTACGACTATCTAACATCAACATCAAGCAATTCAAACAACCAACATAACTATCATCTAGCAATAAGCATTTTAAGAACAATACTCTAACTCACACACCCATACTTGTGGTGTAGGGCCTCAATGGCCAAAACACCCCTTAATCCTTACCTCGAATTTAATTGCGCATTCGCACCTTGCCGTTATTCCTCTTCCTCTTTTAACACCTTCACCAATACCTTCACAATTAAAACCAATGTCAATATTTCCTAATCTCATCAAGACATAAAACTTTTCATAATGTCACACAGCAGCTTTTCAACAACCAACACTATATAGGTTCATAACTTATCCCCAGCCACTAGTACCAAAACTCATTCTTATATCATAAATTTAACCACTTAAAGCTGACCATAACTGAATCATAAACCAATACACTTAACACAGCCCTTTAACCAATCGATAACAAGAAATCCCATTTCCCAGCATCTAAATCAAACCCATGACTACACAACAGAGATTAATTCTTAACAACAAAGTGTGTTCATCCCTTTAATGACCATTAACAGAGCTGAATATGGAAGGAGCAGAGGGCACCCATTCTAAAATAAAAACACAGAACTTCATTCCAACTTGATCAACAAATTAACAACTCAATAACAGAACTAAAGGCAGAAACTCAACATCAAAATTCGTCCAGAATACCAATCATAGTGTAACCACATACCAGTAACAGATATAGGGCAAGATTCGTTACATGCAGCACACCCTCGGTCACAACCTATCCAGCTCCTCCAGCCCCGAGCTCTAGCTCTGCACTAAACAGAAGCATTGCATACTCATACATTCTATTTCTTGCTGAGATTCGGTTCATGGTATTGCACGGGATGTAGGTATATGTTATTGAGATAAAGGAGGACGCATTGTCAGATGATCTCTTGAGTTATCAGTTGGATTCCACCTGGAAGGTTATGACTCAAAGAAAATAAAAAAAATTGTTGGAATTATAGTTTTATTTAAATAATATTTTATAAAATAATTTATATTATTTAATGCTTTAAATACTTCCGCTGCATTTTCTAAAATATTTTCAAAGAAATTTTTTATAAACAGACTTTTATTAAATAATGTTTTCATATTATTCCGCTAATTTACTCTGATATTAAATAAGTCTTTTAAAAGAAAGAAAATAAAAAATTTTATTAAAAAATAAAGAGATTTATAACGCGGGGCGTTACAAACTTCTGTAAAATCATAAGCCCTTTGTGTTCGTTGTTTTTCTCCAGCTAAAACTCCAGGAGTGTCAACAAATGATATGTGCTCCAAAAGCTTTAGATGTGTAGAAAAGGAGTTAGGTTGAGTGGGAAAAAGACCCTATTTGAAAGTTCATTTTAGCTCAATAACGTACTGAATGTGGCATTTGAGAGCACTCGAATTTTGATAGAAATGAAGTTCCAAAAGTAATCAGACCATTGAATGACATATTTGCTTGGACTACAACAGTATTGCCAGGAATGCTTCTTTCATCAAGTTCAGACTGCGAAGAAACAATTTGGGTGAAAGAAACATAAACATTAAAGTCTTTAGTAAAGGGAAAAAGAAACAAAACAATAAAAAAAAAAACAAAAAATGGACAATCATTAGGATTGTTTGCCTATAGCTTTAACATATGCAATCGCTAGATAATTTTGAAATTGGAACTTGAAAGATACTACACAATCTTAAGACTGTGACGGAACAATAAGGAGATTATGCTTATATTTCCTAAGTCAAAATTTTAATCAATGGCAACGTAAGAGTACAGTAAAACTGGTTGTTACCATAACAACAACAAATCTATCTGTTGTGGGCTCTGGTCCAATGTACGATCTTGTTTGCAATTTAAAAAAAAATGAGAAGTCATTCACGCTCGTAAGTCGTATATGTGTATAGAGAGAGAGAGAAAGAGCATGCCTGGATAACTACTTTGGAGCAAATGCTTAATAGATGTGGTTTTTCCAGTAGAATATTGACCCAAGAGCATAACTATTGGTTTGGCATCAAAATCGCTATTCGTCTGCAACAATGAATAAGAAACAGTTATAATAAGTTTCAACTTTTAAAAAAGAGAAGATAAGACCCATAAAAATGCAAATTAAAATTTTATGATCTCAATGAATAAATGTTATGAAAACTAAGGTTATACAAATATGGATTGTGCTCTTATACTAGAAACGGAGACAAAAAATCATTGAAATAATAGGTAGTTTCTAATGGCTTGAGCTTCTTAATATATAGCCTCTTCAATCCATCAATAATTGACGTAACAGTGGAAATTGGTATCTAATAAAAATTAAAATATAAGTCAAGTTTAATGATTAGATTGTTGATCTAAGATTAGTCGTTAGAAGTTTTCTTAAGTAAATAAGAAACATCAATTTAATGAACAATTAATATTCAGATAATGAGAAGCAAAAAATTCAGAAAATAATTAGGAAAAATGTGGCCATATATTTTTTGAAGATTTTGATGAAAACCACTTGGTTGAAGCTGGAGTTTGCATTTGAGTTCTACCTATGTGCATTAATATGAGAGAATAAAATCAATTTTCAAAAGTACTAATCAATGTCATTTATTAGGTTTAAAAGTATTCTACCATTCGTGTGGCTGCCTTTATTATTCTATTTACGCATTTTCTTTTGAATAAATCAAGAAAGAGAATAAGAAACTGAAAAAATGAATGATTACAATATAAAAACATTCAAGAGTAGTACAATTAGCATACTAACATCAAGTAATGAACTCAAACCCTCCATCACAGGTTGCTTCAAATTCTCCAAATCAACTACTTATACAAAATAATTTGAAATCAATATTTTCATGTTTGTGTACCAACTTCATTAATAACCAGATAAAAATTTGAAACTCTGATGATTCATACACGTATACAAAATCTACCTTCACTATTCAAGCTCAAAATGTCATGAGATATAGCTCTTCTAGATTGCAATAGAGAAACAAGGTGCAAAATCAAATAACTTGCAAATAAGACTTTCAAAATAAGAAAAAAAATATATAGTATTTCCATAATATAGGTTCTATAACTTGCATAGTTGTGACGAACTCTTTGAAACCAAGATATCCTTGACTTCGTGTTTGCAACTGTAGAGAGCTTGGTCGCGTAAAATCCTGATGACATTATACAGACACAAGTAATGTTTCAAGGAACAAGCGTAGGTGAAATGTCACCCTATGACGAAGCAAAAGCATGAAAATCAAATTATACCTTTCTTGTGAACTTGTATGTGGAAACTCTCGACAAGATTACAGCTCCAGATTCCAATCTCTATGCATACCAATTAGCTCACTGCCATAGGAGAGCGTTAGAGCATTCTCAGCTCTTGTTGCATCGCATTTGTGATCTGACATAGAAAAAACACAAAGCAGAAATGTATAGATTAAAAAACAACACAATGCAAGTAAACAATATCTAATATTAATTATTATTATTTGAAATAATAAACAAGAGATCTCAATTATTCAAAGGACAACATATGCAAAAAAAAAAACAGTAGAGAAGGATGAATATTGGAAATGGTCGTCAGCACTGAGGGAGAGGAGAGCACACAGTACCTGAAATCTGCAAAAAAGAAAAAACAAGAAAAATTAAGAGTCCGTAAAAAAAAAAACAGGAGAGAATGGTAAAGATTTGAAATAGCGAAAGCCAGAACGAGAGAGAAGAGAGCACAAGGTACCTGAAATCTAAAAAAAAAAAAAAAAAAAAGAGGAGTTTGCAAAAATACAAGAAAAAACAAGACAGAAAGATGAAGATTTGAAATGGCGAAGACTAGCGTTGAGGGAGAGGAGACCAAAGAAAGAGAAAACAGGGAGAAGAAGCTACTCTCTTCTCTAGAAGAAATCATTAGAAGCAGATTTTACTTCCCCATAAAAGAAGAACATCATCCTCATAAAATGTCGTTTAACTCATCTCCACGGTCGCCATCTGTAAAGGCGAATGACGTGAAGAAATCACAAAACAACGCCCATAGGGATTACGCATTTTCTTTCGGGGACTGGTGCACATTTTAGTGGCGGATCAATCGACTATGCATGTCAACCGGCGCCATTAGGACAGGTCGACTGTGAGCCATTGGGACCGGTCGACATGCATAGTCGACTAGTCCTGCTAAATTTTGAGACCGGTCGACATACACAGTCGCCAGGTGCCGTGACTGGTCGATTGTGCATGTCAACCAGAGTGTCGACCGGTCCTACTAAGTTTTGAGACCAATCAACATGCACAGTCGCTCGGTGCCGTGACCGGTCGACTATGCATGTCGACCAGAGTGTCGATCGATGCCCTTGGGAAAAATAATACCCGGTCGACATGCACTATTGACCGGTGCGATAAAATATTGATCGCCAATCTCCACGTTAGATAAATTTGATATAAAAAAGACATTAAAATAAATAAAAAACACAAAATAGAAATTATTCTCCCATTTAAGAATAGAATGATTTCATCTATTTTTATCATTTAAACAAAAAACAAAACAATGTGCCGACCTTTTAAGGTCATCAACCTTTTCAGCGGAAACACTTAGTTGAAGTACAAAACTCTTGCTAGGTGCTATTTTTAAACTAATTTAATTGAGAAATTTTGATTTAGTTTAAAAAAAACGTAAATTTTGATTTAGATTAAACTAATTTTCAATATAACATTATCCATCATTTTATTTCTGGAGGTATTTTTCATTATTTCAAAAAATATAAGATTGTAATACAATATGAGATAGACTCATTCTTACTAGATAAGAAGGGGCTGCCATGCCATTATTGGTAGGTGACTCAAAATTAAAACTTGGGAAAATGATAAATCAACCATCGTGGTTTTAAGTCAATGACAAGTTAACCACTGTGGTATAGGTTTTAACAAGTTAACCACTAACGTACGTGTAAATGACAAATCAACCATCACAGTTACGTTCGCCGTTAAAACGTAGTCGGGACGCCGTCGGGGTTTCCCAAGACGCCGCTGTGGTGTCCTAGGACGCCTCGACGGTATCCCGGGACACCGCCGAGGCATCTTGCATCTTACATAGTTTAAGGTTAAACATGTTAAATTGCAAATTTGAGGGCTAAGACGATGGATTTAGGGGTCAAAATAAGGGGGTCATGAGGTAAACCATATGACAAATGTAGATCTTTGAGAGAGCTTCGATTTGATACCTTCTGCGTCCAATTCCGACACTCGTAGCGAAAGTTATGGTCGTTTGAAGTTGAAGAGGTCGAAAATATAATAAAAACATTGATTTTGAAGGAGACCGCAGGGGTGTCGTGAGGACACCGTAGGGGCGTCCCAGGACACCGCAGGGGCGTCCTCACGACCCCCCTGCGGTGTTCAGACAAAACTTTGTGTTTTCCTTTGCAATACATGACACCGCAGGACACTGCAGCGACGTCCTGACTAATTTTTTACGGCGAACGTCACTGTAATGTTAAATTTGTCATTTTCTCATACGTTAGTAGTTAACTTGTTAAGACTTAAATAACAGTAGTTGACTTGTCATTGATTTTAAACTATGAGGGTTAATTTGTCATTTTCCCTTAAAACTTTTTTGGTTGAGGAACCAACAACACAAAATTGAGGATGGACAAGTGCCACTTTCCATGCTAATAATAGTACAAGAGGAAATTGCAGCGCCATAAAAATCTCAAATTTCCTTGTAAAGATGTGTGTTTTTAAGACACTGATTGGAATGCCAGGGTTGAGGTCGAGCAAGTTTTCATGTTTTTTGTAATTGGGATTGTCTGCTGTCGATTGGGGCTCATTTTTTCAAAAAAGATGAAGATAAATAAATAAAAAAGGTCTGGACTTTGGAGGGAGGTACCCACCTTATCCTCCCATGTTGCACTCACCTTACACCTGTAACTCTTGTCTTTCCAAAACCATCCATCCATCCATTCCTTCTTCCCCGTTCCTTCTTCTTCCGCTTTCTTATCCACTTCCACGCCTTCCTTCTACAAAAAGCTTCCTCCTTTTTCTTTCCTCATCCATAATTTTTGAAACCCTGTTGATGTTTGCTGTCGTTTGTTGAAAAGAATCGACCGAAAATGGCGGAGAGTTTAGCCAAAGCCAATTTCATTACATCCTCCCCTCCAGATCGGCTTCCCGGGGCTCATCCGCCTCGCCATCACCGTCGAATCTCTGTTTTGCCTCCGGCGACTTGTGCGCTTAAATCTGGGGCGGCTTCTTCTGGGTCTCTGAAGCTTTTCCCGCAGCCGGCCTTGAAATCCGGCGATTTTTGCGGTAGAAGAATCGGCCTCCGACAGGTAAAGGTCTCCCCGATTCGTCCGATTTACGGTTCCGGTGCTTCCATAACCTCTCAGGTCCGTGTTATAACAGCTCCGATTTTCGTTTCCTTCTCCGCTATTTCTGTTAATTTTTTCCTAGATTAAATTTCGTCTGATTTCGCAGACAGGATTCCGAATTGGAAAAGCTCAGAAATGGTGGGAGAAAGGATTGCAGCCAAACATGAAAGAGGTGAGCAGTGCGCAGGACCTCGTTGATTCCCTTTCTAACGCCGGCGATATGCTTGTGGTCGTCGATTTCTTCTCTCCCGGTTGCGGCGGCTGCAAAGCTCTCCATCCCAAGGTTTACCTTTCTTCCGATTCGCAGTTGAAAATTCAACATCCATCTGATTGGATTTTTCTAACCTAGTTTTCGATTCGATCCATGTAGATATGTCAGATCGCGGAGATGAACCCAGATGTTCAGTTTCTGCAGATAAACTACGAGGAGCACAAATCAATGTGTTACAGTCTAAACGTCCATGTTCTTCCATTCTTCCGCTTCTACCGAGGCGCCCATGGCCGTCTCTGTAGCTTCAGCTGCACAAATGCGACGGTATATCTTCTTCTTCTTCTTCTCCTTATTCCCTTCTTGTTCCTCGTCTTCTTCTGCTGATTTTCCGGCAATGGCTCAGATCAAGAAGTTTAAAGATGCATTAAGCAAGCACAAAACAGATCGTTGCAGCCTTGGCCCGACTAAAGGTTTGGAGGAGAAAGAGCTTATGGCACTGGCTGCTAACAAGGAACTCTCCTTCGACTACACACCACCAGAAAGAGCAAGAGAAGAAGAAGAAGAAGAAGCCATTCTTGTGGGGGCGCCTTCTCTTCCTCTTCCTAATGTCGCCTCCTCCATCCCTGCTCAAGATTCCAACAAAGCTTATGTTCATGCATGGAGATGACCTCCCTCTCTCTATCTCCCTCTCTCACTAAACTATGTATAGAAAGTGACCCATATTCAGAACTGTATCGCTATGGCTGTATAGTTAAGGACTGAGCCGATCCCTGACAGACTCAAGAGAGAGCAGAGTTGCAGGCTCGTGGATTCAGCTGTTTCTTTTGCTTTCATGGATCCCAGCCTGCAGAATGCTGAGCTAGCCCTCCGTTGAGCTTCAGGTGTATTAGTAGAAATTGTAATGTGTAAAAAGCTTTACTTCATTACCTGTCAACTATAGGTCGTCCTCTTCCACTTGATCCTCTTCTCCCTGTACTGTAAGATATAAGAATCTGTTTCCTCTATGAAAATTTGACTTGATATGACCAAACATAGATTCCTTCCCCCCATACACATTTCTTGATAGAGTTCAAAATTGCCAGGAGCACATCGACAGAACTGGAAAGTAATTAGAAATTGTCCAAGAAGCTGGTTAGAAATCAAATTAAAACATTTAATTCAACAGAAAACTATTAACATAATGTATGTAATTAAGGGATAATCCACTGTGATGTGAGAAGAAGATTCAAGAACATGTTCAAACATTTGACATGTGGAACGTGGAAAGCAGAAGATATTTTATCAATAAACAAATGAAGTGAATGATGATTCATCTTGCGTTTGTGTGTGTGAGTAGAACCAAGGACGTGGCTGTGCTCAATTCTATATGTTTTTTTTTGACAAACTTCATGTGCCCTCCTCATCTATCAGACCACTGCTATAATGAAATGAGACATCATCTTCCAATATCCTCTCAACAGGCCACTGCTATAATTAACTGAGACATCATCGTCCAATGTCCCATCACCAATCAAAATATCCCATTAACAATCAAAAGAGAAGCATGCACAACTTAAAATTTAAATTATTTAAAGATTATATCTTCATTCTAAGATGTTTTAATCTGAATTGTGTTATTCAAATTTTATTACATAATTAACAAAATTTAAAATTACTGTAAACAAAATCGACAAAGTTTAAAATTGGATCAGACAAAAAAAAAATACATATATTAAATAATTTAAACTCTTATATGTAAAGAAACTAAATTACACTTAGGCCAATAGAAAAACTAAAACAGCAATCTCTGGTTGTCAAAACCAAGTCTTCTCCACAAAGATCAAAACAAAGCCAATTGATATATTTCTTGTCAGGGAAGAAATTGCGGAAGTAATGAATTTGTTTGTACCATCATGATGTTTGATTCTGGTCGAGAAAGACAGTACCTGCTGTGTCGTGTCTTGCTGCTCCTTTGTCACAGTTTCTGCAGGTAAAACAACATCAATGATAATATTCCTACAGCTGCCACTAAAATCGACAGTCTTAAACAACTAAATCAAGCTAATTACACACTTGAGATTCTGCTCATTGACATTAGAAGAATGTTCTTTTAGAAGAGTTGTCCATTAAATCAATAGAAAACTGGTATATATCACACAAACGCCTCCTCTTTAAATTAAGGATTCCTAACAGCTTCTCAGGGAGAGAAGATTTTGGAAGAGAGTTCAACCTTTTGGATTTTTTATCCAAGAGATTGACAAATATTGTACCACACCAACACAGATAATAGAAAAAACATGCTAAAAGACTCTCTATGATTGAAAACGAAAAGAAGCTCTTACTTTAGTTCTTCGCCGTGTTTATATTTGCATTTTTACAATCGCATAAAACGATATATTATAAGTTCATAACAATAATTTGTATAGCATGTTATGTTGTATGACCAAAAAACAAAAAACAAAAAACGCGCTCAATGAGCTAACTTCGGCCGGGAGTCTGTCCAACTCCAGATCTTCTGCAAGAACTATGGGCAGTCGTGGCAAAAGTTGTAGTAAGTCGTGTTTCACGAGATGACCTGATTACAAGTCGAAGATGTTCTTGACTTGTGTATTTTATCATCCTTTGAAGGTGGTGATGATAATGAAGGAGAGACTACTGCATGATAAGATGAGGCAGCAAGTTGTGCCAAGGCTGGAATTGCACCACCTGATGAGGAAGAAATCAACATAAAGCCTCATGGAGAATAAAATTACCCTCAAAAGCATTTTTAAATGAAATAAATACAGGTTAACTGCGTTAACTAAAACTTAAAAGATGGGTTATGTAACATTACTTCCAAAAACTAATGATCAAGAATTTATTTCTGGAATACACAGTATAAATTATGGACTCACTGAATTCAGGGTAAATATGCAAAAGACAGAAAATTTCATAGTAAATTCTCTTGTTTTTTTTTCTTTTTTCTTCTATTTCACTTTCATTTTGTTTCTCTACCTATCAAGACACATTAATAATAAGAAATTAATTGATCTGAGCAGCTAACTAGGAGTAAATTCACGTCATAGAACATCAGTCTAAAAGTCCTCGTAAGCCAGATTGTCCATATATATATATATAGAACATCGGTCTAAAAGTCCTCGTAACCCAGATTCTCCCTAACCATCATTAGTTGTATTTTGCATGAAGAAAAAAATGGATGAAGTTTTTAAACATGTTTCTCATGACTCCACAACTTATTTTTTCCAATTGAAAAATAAAACACCATTTCTGCATAGTCACCAAGGTGTGGGTTCCAATTATGGTTCTAAATCTAAAATATTGCTCGTTAATGAAAGGAAAAACAATTCTTAATCAAATGATACCACAAAAAAGGACCAGAAAGAAAGAAATAGGAAGAAAATTATCAGAAATGGAGATTTGCTTGCCTGTGAACCCTGCACAAGCTGAAGAAAAAACTATCACAGGTGGGGCCTGCACATGGCACAAAATTTTCAGGTGAAAGAATTTAATATAAATTAGTGAGGAAGGGCGTAGCATAAATTAGAAAGCCCTATAAAATAAAGGGTAAGAGTAAACAAGAAAATAGAATGCGAGACAGTGTGAAACCAGAGGTGAACTTGCTTGAAGAAGCCGAGCCACAATAACACGGATGGGTCAACACTTAATTCAACTAAGACTAAGCATAGGACAAATGCTTCTTTCTGGGAAAAATAAAATCATACATCTAAATTATGCATGCATAATATAGAGGAACTTTCTTTATGTAGTTTTCTCTCCCACTCGAGCATCCAAACTCCAACTATGAAGCAAACATAAAATAATTAACAGCAATAGTAAAAATTGAAAAAGATAAAAGTTACCTATCCTTCTTGCTATTACTCTTTACTGTTCCAGCATTTTTATCTCTTACTATGTTTTGACTTCTATAGGCATTGGCCTCATTAATTTGGAGCAGTAGACCGTATACAACTTTCCATGGTTTTCACAAAGAAGAAGATTAATTAAAAAAACTAGTCTAAAGATTTCTGTTAAAGGGTCATGGATGGGACAGGTTTATGGACTTCCTGTGGGTTGTTTTCAGGAAGAAATCAAAAGGGTGTGTCTTGACAAAGGAATGGTGTTTTTGGCAAACCTCTAATTGCTACAAGTGTTTGATCCACTGTCACTAAATTTATTTCCTAGTGGCATAGTTCCTCTATCATTGAATTTAATTTTTTTTCCCTACAAAATTTTTTGTTCCAATTGGAGTTTAAGTTTCACATCGAAAGATAAAAAAAATGTGCATCCAAGTGTGCTGGACTTTTGAAAATAACTGATCGGATAGCACACAGTTATTCAATGTGAAAAAACTAAATTCTTCTCCATGAATACAATTAAAAAAACACAGAAGATGTAGAGGGAATCTCTGAATTTTAACCTAAAAACTATTACTAATAAAGAAAGTTGTAAAGATTAACATCCATCATGCCATAAATAATGGTTATGCTTTACTCTTTCAATTTAGCACAGTGAGAGAAACGTGAGAGGATAGTGACATAGAGACAAAGGAATTGACCATGCTACAAAATCCATAAACCATGCATAACAATAAAACAAAAGTTACTACTAATTATCAAGCTTTAGCCAGTAAAACTCCTAACTCAAATTTTATTTTGACAATAGCACAATGAATGTACTAAAATACTTACACCAATAAGAAAATGCAACCACATGGGTCCTTTTACCCGCCTCTGAACAATTGGCATCACTGCAGTGACAAAGAAAAATACCATTTGAATATGTTCCAATTCATATCCAGGATTTTCTGAATAATCAGATAATATATAAATAAGCACGTCTGAATAAAGAGGTCAACTAGAAAACTGCCATGTCAAATAATGTAAGCATATAATAATAGTTCACAAGTTATTTTTCATGTATGGATTAATCAACTCGTCTCACAATATAATTTCTCACTGTCAATTATCTTCTCCATCAACCCTTTTAACTTATAACAAAGAAAAGATCTCGCTAGAGTTTTTAAGAATGCCATCAATATTCCAAGAGCTTCACAAGAACTCTTTGCCCCAGACAGGATGGCTGGCTCAGTATAAATGTGTACTTCCAATATTAAAGAAAAAAAATATCATGACCACTAAAGAGGAAGAGTGGTCATTAAATTATAGTAGCAATACTGCAGAGCACTCATTAGAATTAAGGCATCAATTAAAGCAGAATCAAACAATGTGACATTGTAACCCAGAGTGAAGTTGATCAAGAGGAATAACGAGCACTACCATTGTTGAATCCATAAAATGCACTCGCCGTGCCACCAACAGCAGAACCAATCTACACCCATTGCAAAGATAAGAAGAGAAAATTAAAACCAAATACGAAATTTGAACACTCCACGCGACCAATGGAGGTAAGCAGATGAATGAAGGTGAAAAAACAAAAAGAGAAAGAAAATACCATAGAAAAACTATCCCTTACAAGAGGAGGGACTGTCCAGGCGCTATTTTGCTGTAACAACAACAGGATTGAAATTTTTTTATTTAAAAAAAAGGTGAAAAAGGCGTAATCCATAAGAGAAAACAGACCATATCTTTGGAGAGAGGACCGGCGCAGTGACGGCACATCAAATTTGATGGAGCTGGAGGCGTCGAATTTGCCATAACCTCTTCCCTTCTTCCCTAAACCCGTCCGATCAATCTTCACCCCTTCGGCCTCCTTCGCGAAGAACTCCAAATCCTTTCACGCCGTCTTCTTCTATTCATTATTACTATAAAATATAATGCGCATCTCTTGACTCTTGCTTGCTCCGGTTGGATTCGGTTCGGTTTTAAAATATTTTGGTCGTGTTTGGTTCAGTAATCAGTTTTTGAAGGCTAAAACCAAAATAATCAAAACGAACCAGTCCATCGCATTTTCGAATAAATCCGGTCCAACACAATTTTAGCCAGTAATTTAAACCGAATCCAATCCAAAATCAATTGAAACCTAACTCATAGACAATACAAACCTATAGATTTAAAATTAATTAATTAATTTATTTATTTTTATTCGACTAAACCGAATCTCATGGTCGTGAAATCGAGACTGGCTGGTTAGGTCACAATCCAAGTCCAAACCGAAAACCCTTCTCAAATCTTAGTTTGTCTCCTATCATTTGGTTCACTTGATTAATTATTCCATACAATAAATATTATTTATACGTTACAATTAAATATCGTGACATTTTGCTCATTAATTCACGGTATAGTTATCCTAGATTATAAATGTCACATACTTTTCAATCATGAACAAATTAAACTCTAAGGATAAAAATATATTAATGTCCAAAAGACAATTATAATTCATGAATCCACATTTATTGCGTCAAGTTAGCAAATTTGGCTAAATCAAATTTTAGTATATATATATGTATGTTGGACCCAAAAGACAAGTACTCTCTCTGTTATGATCTGATCATACTTTCGGTTAGAATTTGAGTTGTTTTGTGAACTACCTCAGAAGAGAAATTAATCTATTAGATTTCTTTGAGAATTTTTATTGGTTATAGAGAAATTGAGTCGAAATTGATCCCATGGAAGGTGTGTCGGTGATACTCCACAACATGGACATATTTAATTATAGGATAAAATATATAGTACTCCTTAAACTTAAGAACGAAGAGTAAGTAGGTACTTAAATCTGTTTTAAGCGAATAATTCCCTGAACTTAATTAGGGACATTAGAAATTAAGTCTAAGAGAATCGTTAAATCAATCGCATTTTTGTCCCTCGATCTTATTTGTTGGGTGATTTCTAGGAAAAAAAAACAATTTTGACAATTTTTGCAATTTTAAGAAGAAAATAGTCGGAAAACTCAATGTTTAGAACCAACAAAATCACCAAATTGTTCTAACAAAAGTTGTTTATCTTTAGAAATCATTCATCGAAAAAGATCACGTGACAAAAACGTAATTTCTTTGACAATTCTCTTACTGTCAATAACTTAATTGCTGTTACTCCTAAATTTAAAAAGATTTTATGAACTTACTCGATTGATCTCTACGTTTGAAAGGTAGTAATATACACGTTGTTTTTGAAATAATGACTTTTTTCTTCCTCTGCCAGTGATTTTTTTTTTGTACGCAAGTTCTTATTATATTTTATTGTTTATTCTCGATTTAGCATTATTACACTTCCCATGGTTTAAAACTTGGATTGAAAAGAATGAACAAACTTTTCTCATTAAAATAACTACAAACTTAGGAAAATGCAATACTTACAACAAATTTGAAGTTCTACACTCTGTAGATTTGGAAGCATCTTCTCCCAAAACTTATCATATTAAAAAAACACTTCTTTTTCACAATATAACACACTTTTACACATACCTTTCCTATCTATCAATATTTGCTCTCCTCCTACAATCTAATAGCTTCCTCATTGTGTAAGTTCTACCAAATAAATTCTTATTTGGCTACATTGCACTTGCATCATAGAGTACCTCCAAACTAAAAGTCTTGTAGAATGAGTAATGCACTAGATTTATGCCGGATCTTACATTCTGAAGTGATGCTTACGTGTAATTAATTCATTAGTGTAAAACTAGTCTTATAGAATAGAGAAATCTACGGGGGGATGCAAGCAAGTAAAATAGAAAAACGAGTCATCAAGATGTCCATTCAAAAAGACACAAAGAAATGCGTAGAAATCATGCAAATTATATCGAAAACCCGAGCAACCACCAAACATGGGAACCCGACGGTGCTCTCACAAAAATAAGCACACAACTTTGGTAGAGAATATCTGCTAAAAAGAAGCCAAGAAAAGAGGCAGCTCAATCAAAAGGAACCCATTTTTGGTGGCTTTGGCAGAAGAAGAATAATAGTTGTGTTGTTCTTGTTCTTGACTTGAGAATAAGACCCTTTTTTTTTTTTAACTTTACTTTTCGAGTTATGATTCTCAGGTTCCAATTCCCTCAGAATAAGTACCTTTTTTTCTCTCTTTGCGCAAAGAATACCATTCCGTGGTCATTTCTCTCACTTTTATGGGTTTTATTAGCCCATCTGCCACCAATCAGCTTCTTACGTGATCTTCCCTTGTCATTGACTAGTCCTTGCTATGATTCTCTGCAATTATCCTGAAAAGGTAAAAAACGAAACATTTATAGTAATTCAGAATGCAAGTACACTTCAATGGAGGAAGAACAAGGCCTGCCATCAAAGTGGAGAATAATATCCAATCACTGAGCTGTCTGCAAGTGAGAGAGATCAATTTGACATGATAGCTTTAGCTACTAATAGAACAAGCATACAATTAGGAACATAATCAAAAGAGATTAGATTATATATACCCAAGTTGATAAATCTAGCAGTGGAAGGTAGATCCATGGTGGGTCTGACTCTGATTGGCCTCTTTCAGAGAAAGTTGCAGCTTCAGTTTCTCCCCCTCAAATTGAAACCTACTACGCCAACTTTCTCTTTTCAAAGGGACCAAAATCAGTCCAGACTATTCCAAACCACATGCCCAGTTAACTAAGTAGGAATAGTCATTGCTCAGATTCCCACAGATCAGAAAGAATTTAATTGTAAGGCACCCGTCGAAGATAAGAGAGTAGTCAGAGAAAGAAGAGAAAATGGAATACAAATTAAGCAGAGGAATCTGGAAAAGCTGACCACGGCACAAGTGAAGGGCAAAGACAAAAGATTTGTGGCCCAATCTTAGGATTCGACAGGGCCGCCTTCCCGTCTTTTATTCCATTTGAACAATGAGAAAGCTTGGGTACCAAACTTACAGAAGGAGACAAATCAAAATGTATTCTTTTCCTTTATTCCTCATTCCTTCCCTCCAAACAATCTCCAAGCAGCAGAGAATCCATCCCTCCATTTTTTCATGCTATTTTCTCCCCTTTTTTAAGTTCTCTAGTGTATCTAATTCCCTAGTCACCTGGCTTGGCAGAATCTCTCATAATTTATCCAAAAGTGACAGGCGAAGATCAACCAACCCTAATTTCAACGGCATCCCTTTTGTGCCCTCTAATATGGATAACATACAAATTAGACCATTCCACCTTACACCAATCATTGATCCACAAATGTTCTTCCCAAAATGATCTAACCAGGGTAGGGAAGGGTGGTGGGAGTATAATAAATATATAAGAGAGAGACAGAGTCAGAGAGAGAGAGAGGCACTCACATAAGATTTACGAGTGACCAACAAATAAGAATCTTCCACGAGGGGGAGAGACTTGATTGGGTGGAATCCCATAATCCAATTCCGGGAATGAGATTCCGATGAAGAAGAACGCCACCCAAAACATTTGAAGGCGGATCAGTTCTAGTACCAAATGCAAGACCTCACTCAGGTCAGGTCAGGCTCTTCAGAAAGCTACACAGAAATTCAAACTGGTGACACTGTTTTAGAATAGAACCTGAAAAGTGGAATTTGAAGATGGGCCCAACCATAATATCTCTATTCGTTTCTCTCTGCCTATAAATGTCGTCTGTGTAAATTAGACTAATTATATAGCATATTAGATCTGTTTTGTCGTCGGCATTTGTTCAGGATTCGCAGCCCCAACAACTCCACAACCATCACCTGCGCCCACATCAATTTGCTCAACAACAGCCTGCTCCATCACGATTTCAGTTTGTAAAAACTGCACAAAGGTGAAAAGAGATAAGCAGATGTACGGAAAAGAGGTTCAATTTATGCAAGTATAAGTTCGTGCATGGTACTGTACTCCAAGAATAAAGCACTATCAAATTAGAGATCATCATTCGTACTTGTCCTCGATAAAGACACAGACAGGCTTCAGGTAAAACAATAAACATCCATCCTGAACAGCACGGAGAGGTTGTTGGAGCTCCTGCTCCTTCATCAAGCTAAGCTTAGATTTGGTTGTCCCTGAGGCAGATGATGTTTCATCATCATCATCATCATCATCATCATCAAGAACAACATCAAGGAAAGACAATCCACACTTTTGCAAAGATGCCAATTATTCCTGAGAGACACTTATTTTTGCAAGGTGCTAATGGCCCTGGAGATTCAGGACTCGTGCTGTCCACCGATGCCAAGCCTCGTCTGAAGTGGACCCATGAACTCCATGACCGTTTCATTGAAGCAGTCTGTCAGCTCGGTGGAGCTGAAAGTGAGTAAAATTGTAAAGGCAATGCTCCGAGATAGTGGAGAATACATGTTTGATTTTGATTCAATACTTTTCTTCTTTCAAATGCAGAAGCAACGCCAAAGACTGTGATGAAAGTAATGGGCATTCCTGGGCTTACTTTGTATCACTTAAAGAGCCATCTTCAGGTAAGATTGCAATATCAAATCATAGACAATTGTGATTTGCAAGGCTTTTAACAAGCAGAAATATTCACTCGACAAGGTGTCCATATGATGCCATACATGGATGCATGAGTTGATTTAGTTTCCTTCTATGATTATTTAGATTTGCTGTCTGTACACATAGATATTGTATACTCACATAACATTTTGGCTGGTCATCAGAAGTACAGGCTGAGCAAGAATCTGCATGGACAACCAAATAGTGGGACCAACAAAATAGGTACGTGAGAAACCATCTAATGACAAGAAAGTATTCATGATTCATAGGCTAAGCATTATCCTCCTGTTGACAGTTTCGAATGTAATTGGCTGTGTTATAGGTTGTATAGGTGCGGTTGCAGTGACTGAAAACAGAGTAGTTGATGCAAACGGAACTCAAACCAGCTTCATTGCTGAGTCCCAGACTATCAGGTAAAAACTCGAGTCGCTTTCTATTTCATTCTCCCTTCATCTTCATCCTAATAAAAGCTAATACTGAGATTTTATGTTGTTCATTTACAGTGCAGTTGGGAATTCAAGAAGCTTAGAGATAAGTGAAGCACTACAGATGCAAATTGAAGTGCAGAGAAGGCTACACGAGCAGCTTGAGGTAATCATCCTTTGAATATAATATATTAATGGAAAATGATTAAGTATGGTGGGCAGCATAATGTATATACATGTCAAAACCCAAGGAAAAAACCAGATAAATGTCCAAATGGTAGATCAATTAGAGAATAGAACGAGACACACTATCAAAGGGGCTAACCACAGAATTATAAACATCAAATCATGGTCATATACAGAAGAAAAAGCTTGTTTGTTGTTATTCAGATTTGGGTTTTAAGAATTTGTAGCATTTGAACAGGATTTGCAGCGATAATTTGAGTTTTGAAGTAGATATATATGACCATTGTAAGTAACTGTTTTGAGAAAATCAGGTACAGCGACATTTGCAACTGCGGATTGAAGCCCAGGGTAAGTACCTGCAATCGGTACTGGAGAAAGCGCAGGAGACATTAGGAAGACAGAACATCGGCGCCGTCGGACTTGAAGCCGCCAAAGTCCAACTGTCAGAGCTGGTCTCGAAAGTATCAACGCAGTGCCTCGCCGGTGCTTTTCCGGAGCTGCAGATGCTTTGCCCTCAGTCCCTCCAGCCTCCAGATTGCTCATTCGAGAGCTGTCTCACCTCCTGCGAAGGATCCCGAAAGGACTCTGAAATACACAACGGCTGTTTGGCCTTGAGAGCTAGCAATGGCGGCAGAGACTTTGACGCAAAAGAGAGAGGCGAAGGGCAAGGTGGGCCGAAATGGAGCGAGCTCCAGAGAGATAAGGGGTTTCTTTGCTCAATCGAGAAGGAAAGCGAAAGATCAACGAGGAGGTTTTCAGAAGGGAATGTCGGAGACTTATCGATGAATATCGGAATGTACTTGCAAGAAGGGGAAACGAAGGAAGGGAGAGTGAGAAGAAGAGACAATAGCTTGCCCAAGAGGGAAGATTCAACGAAACACAGAGGGTGCGAAGGATACAGATCGATGGCATTCTACGGAACATCGTCTCTGGATTTAAACGCCGGCGAAGAAGATGAAAACGATGGTTGCTCTGATAACAAGCAGCTAGACTTGAATGGGATCAGCTGGGACTGATCAATGACCATCCGCCATACCCGACTCACTCCCTTTGCTTTGATCCATCGACAACTTCAAACACCAATCTAGAAGACCAGAAGACGACCACAGCTACCCGACCGCTTCCAAAACCAATAAAAACAAGCATCTAACTTGATGAGAAGTAATCCCAATACCTTCGAATTTTTACTTAGAATTTTTGCTTAAAAGATCTAAAGTGACGATGAAGGCTAATAGGGAAATTAACAAAATAACTACATAATTATAGGATCTATGATAACTCTACTACTAAATAGTTTTTTTTTTAACAAATAAAACACTTAACTATGGATAATGAACGATGTAAATATCGTCATTAATTTATTGAAAAAAACGTTAAAAAAAATAAAGACTTTCCAAAATAAAAGATTTTTGTTGCGAAAAATAAGTCCTTTACCTTTTTACTACTGAAACAAATTGAAATTTTTAACAAAAAATATGGCAGCGATGCTTGCTCCATTTATTTCCTGTGGTTAGTATTTTATTTGTTAGCGAAAATTATCTAGTAGTTGACTTATCATTGATATCATAATTCAATGGTTGTTTTGTTAATTTATCAAAATAATAACACAAATAACTTTCTAAACAATGCTTCCAATTTACAAATGGTTATTTTTCCGCCATTTGGTTATTTTTCTTGCTTATTAATTTTTCTTTGTACTACATATATACATTTTTTCAAAGTTAAAATGTCAGAGTAATAAGCAAATAAACGTGACAAGAGAATAATTTATTAAAAAAACATGTATATTCTTGCCTTATGTTCTTCCCTTTTTGAGCTATAAATCATTCTTCTTTTCATGGGTAAAGTTCAAAATGTTAGATTTTGAGCACCCATAATTGAAAGTGTCTATAGATGTTAGTAGCTTTTCTCTTGTCCACTATACAAACAAAATATAAATTTCTCTTCTATACATTTGGACCGGTAAATCACACGAATAAACAGAACATATAGCGAAAAAAGCTAACCAACGAGACGTATTTACTGTCACTCTACAGAATCGTACATTAGATTTTTTGCCTTGTTTGGCCATGCGTTCACTTCTTTCGAAGTTATTGAATATTTCTCATCGTTCTAGAGGTGGGAAAAGCATATTTCAACTAAAAACTTGTTTTCCACCAAGCATTTGAAAGATAAGTGAAGGACTCCTTCACCTTCCACTATCTTTCGAAGAAAAGTATGAGCTACCAACCAAGCATAGTTATGGAATTCAAGCTCCTCTTCACTTCATCTGTCACGCCCCTTTTCTCACAAGGCTTAACGGGCGGGCCCGGGAAGGAGGTTTCCAGGAAACCTCGCAGACACGGACAACGCGTGCAACAGGCGCAGAGGGTCAGACAGAACAGGCGAAAGTTCAGACAGCATTCCAAGATATTTGGAACGAGTTGGGAAGCCTCAGTTATGTGGGTCGCGCCGCAATCAGGCCAACCGGGGGTTGGCCCGAAGACACTTATTTGTTGAACAATTGGGCCGAGTAAGATGGCGGGGCCATCACCATCATGTTCACAGCATCGCAGTTGGGCCAGCCGGAGGTTGGGCCGCAGTGCCATTCCGTGGGCCGTAGGAGCGCTTGGCGGAGATCTCGTAGAATCCCGAATTCTTAGGGATTCTGCGCGTCGACTGGATAGGAAGGCGCGTGCGTAGTAGCGGAGATCAAGGAGAATCCCAGATTCTGTGGGATTAATGAGGCAACTGGATAGGATTGGCGCATTGCACAGCGAATGGGAAGCGGACACGTGGCAGATCGTATCTTATTGTTACAACTAATTTAGGGATTCTTTATTCAAATTGTAAATAAGATTTACTTGTATAAATAGAACCCTTGAGGCACCAGGCTAAAGAAGTTAATCCATCGTGAGACTCTCAAGCAATTGTGGTGATCCGAGTGGAATATTTATCCTAGGTTCTTTTATTCGGAATAGAAAGAACAAGTTGGGGGTGGGGCTCCCGTAAATTGTTGTGTCGAGTGATTTTTAAATTGTGGGTTATTGGTAGTTCTTGTTTTCGTAAAGAGCAAGGGCGAGGAAGGCTGGTCGAGGTGGGACTTTGACGCCGATCACAATCTGTATTAAGGAGACACAGGGTGAAGGACGTAACATCAGCGATTGAGATGGCTAAGAAATTGGTGGATAAGGGGACCGTACCTTCTCCAAAAATTAGGAGGAAGGGAAGCAAGCACGGGAGTCCAAGTCGAAGCATTAAAAGAAGAAAGACCAAGGAATCGTCGAAAGCAAAGGGATCTGATCAACCCCGGCGCAAACGAGAACCCAAGGGTGTTTCATATGTGACGGACCACACTTCGCAAGGGATTGCCCGAATAACCCTTCGGTCATCACCAATGGTGCGCCGAGCAAGACCGTCAATGGAAGCGAGACTTCTGGGAAGCCTTACAGCTACGCGCAGCGCGTAGTGCAGACGGAGAGTGGGGAGAGCCCCACGCCACTAGTGAATACTCTCACTAGCAGCCACGCAGAGGCGGCAAATAACCAGTCATCAACGCAGAATCAACCACTGACGGCGGGTGGCCTGATGTACATCACGGTGTTTGTTAATAGATGGGAAGTGCGCACGATGTTAGACACCGGCGCAACCCACAGTTTGATCTCGCAACGGATCGCGAGCAATCTCGGCTTAACTGTGACAAAAAGCGCGAGATTGATAAAGGGGATTAATTCGAGGGCGCAAACCATAAATGGGAAGACGGTGCCCTTATTGCGCGTATGAGAATGGGAACAACCTTGCTCGTTGATGATAGTCCCATTAGAGGATTTCGAGTTAATCTTGGGCTTGAACTTTTTCAAGCCAGCCAAGGCAGTGGTAGTGCCTTATCTTGGAATGTTGATGATCCAAGATGAATCAGCACCTTGCTCGGTTAAGGGTGAATACTGGGGGAAAGGCGTTACGCTATCTACTCTTCAAGTATATGCGGGAGTTCAGACAAAGGGGAAGAGCTCCTTGAAGAAGCTACAAAAATACAACAAAGTGAGGGAGGAGTTAAAGCATGAACATGTGGTGTTGAAGAGATCCGGTGACAAGAGGCCATTGGAGTTGCCGAAGGCGACGCCACCTTGGTGCGCCTACAGCCGGCGGGCCGTGTGGGGCATAACAAAGGAGGGCGGGGCCTCTCCGAAGTTGCAACGCGATGAGGCTAAGCAACCAAACCCCTATGTTAATTTGGGAAGCAGAATACACTTTCCCGAACTTACGAGCCAGATGGGCGCGAGGCAGCATTTGGGTGTGCAGAGAAGACTACGCTAAGGCGCAGCGCCATGGGTCGCATTGAGCAGCGAAACTACAGGGGCCATACGGGCCTAACAGGGGTAATGAGCGAGGATTGCGATGAGGCAATCTTCCAATTGGGCCAATTCTAGGCCTAGCTCATCACCATCGGCGATTTATCATGAAGATGGACTTCAATAGAGAGGATAGACTTGAAGCCGAGACACTTGATGGGATCAAGGAGGCAACCGGGAGGGATGCCAGACACTTGCTAATTAAAAAGTGAGTATATGATGGGTCAGTGAGGACAAATTGTTTCGGAGGCGGGATAGATAACGCAAGCGATGACAAATTTCGAATTCCTAGTTGGGGCAGAGGGCGCCAATTTCTCAAGGTAGAGGCACTAGACACCCGCAATGCGGGACATCCGAGCATTAGGAGGATGCTCAAATTATCATCTAGAGAGAAGACTTGGGCAGGAATGGAAAAGAATTGTCAAGGGGGCAAGTCAGAGCGGGAGAAGGAATCTGGAATACTTCAACCTCTCATTATTCCAAGCAAGCCATGGAAGTTAATCTCTAGGAATTTCATTACCAATGTAACTATGGTGGATGAAAAGAGGCCATTAGACCAGGTCGGAGAGGAGTTGGAACTCACTGAGCAGGCGCGACATCGGTGGGTCAAAGGGACGCAGTGGGCGCGCGAGCCGATAAGGGGTCAGATGAGCCAATTCAGGGAGCGGAGCTTTCCCGAGAGCGCGAGTCAGGGGGATAGAGCACAACATGCAGAAACTGCGAGTGCAGCGCAGCGATGCAGATCAGTAGAATCCGAGGAGGCGATGATTTCTAGGAGACTTCACAGGGGACTTCTTCAAAAGGATGGACTATTGATCATTCGAGTGGAATCAACGAGAGGTGGATTTCACTTTTCCAAATAGCTAGTTTTATTTCTCACAATCTATACATCGTGGAAGAATGAAGGAAGAGCTATTTGGAAGAAAAACTTAAGCAGAATAAGAGTCGGGGTGTCACACTTGGGTCATCCTTGTCTTTATAGGGCGAGCTGTCACAACCTCCCCATCTTGGGGGCTCGATGTCTTTGTTGGTCATTGTAATATCCCGATTTTTCATAACAGAAGTTTATTACGGATAAGAGAAATTAATTGTAGGAAAATATGGATATTAGACTATTTGGATAAGTTTGATTATTGGGTTAGTTATTGATAATAATAAGGAATTAAAATAGAACTGAATAAATTAAATAGATATTTATTATCAAGAAATATTTGAAATAAATCAAGAAGAAATAGGGTTGATTAATTTACAGTACGTATATAAATATGTTAAAATTGTTAGTTAAGTGAGACATTGGTTAATAATTGTTAATGAAGAATTAAATAAGAATCAAATTAATTAAAATAAATAAAAATTAAAAGAATATGTACGATTGTATTATAATAAATTATTAGAATTTATTATAAATAAATGGGTGGGTCCAACCTTGTCTGGCATCCACCTTCCAATTCGATTATTTTCTTTCTTTATTCTTCAACATTGATTGAGATTATCTTTTATGTCTCACCCACAAAAAAATGTGACAAAATAACTTTTCTCCGTGTTTAATGTTATTTGTTTCACGAAATGGTGCGTCTTTTTAATATCATTTGTCTTCAGCTGAAAGGCTCTGCCTATAAATAGACATAGTTCTTCTGAAGAACCCACACCAGCAGAGAGACAAGAGACAAAGGGAGAGGAGAGAAAAGAGGGAACAGAGAGAAAAATTGTGAGGGTTGGATTTTGAAGTTTAGGGGCAAAGTTGTTATTCTGATTTTTGGGGAAGTTTTTGATGGAGGAAAACTAAGCAGTCAATCTAGAAACTTTGGTAACGATTCCCTACCCTCTTAAAGTTATTTAGTTAATAGTTTTAGTTAATATTACTGTTATTATCGTTATATTGTTTTAGAATTGTTAAATTAAATATATTATCATTATTATCGTCAAAATTATATTGAAATGTTAAATTAAATATATTACCGTTATTATCGCTAAAATGATATTGAAATGTTAAATTAAATATATTACCGTTATTATTGCCAAAATTATATTGAAATACTATATTAAATATATTACCGTTATTATCGCCAAAATTATATTGAAATGTGAAATTAAATATATTACCGTTATTATCACCAAAATTATATTGAAATGTGAAATTCAATATATTACCGTTATTATCGTCAAAATTATATAAAAATGATTATATCTAACATTCTATCATTATTATCACCAAAGTAAATTAGAAATGGTAATTAAAATATAATAGCATTATTATCGTCATGTTACTTAGAAATAAAAATATACTATTATTATTATCACAATTAATTGTAGTGGTGTAATTGTACTGTGCAAATAAGTTCTGTCTAAGAAGACTAGTATTTAAGTGGATCCGTTGTGACCCACCAGCCTTACTTGAGAATTTATTTGGAACAAATATTCTGTCTAAGGAGACTGGCTCTAAGTGATCTGTCAAGAACCGTCAGTCTTTCCTGGGAATATTCTGATCGGTACTATCCACGATTAATAAAAAGAAATGAAATAATAAATAATGGATTTTAATTAGTGAATGTTGTTGTGAAGGTATTAACGAGGAAAAATGTAACGATACAAACGCGCTAAGCAATCCAGGTAAGTTGATACTTACTGTGCTTTGGTCTTCGGACCCTACACCACAAGAATTAAGACATTGTTTGCTGAATGTTTACTGCTTTAGTAGAATATTTAGGTTGTTTACTGTTTTACCACAAATTGAGCATGTTTCGTATTTTGTTCCATTGATTGCTTTATGTTTATTAGTAGGTTCTTTTAATGACATGTTTATTAGTATTGAGATAATGATGATAAGATTAAGTATGCGGCCTCATAGAGGAGATTGATATTGTATGTGCTCGCATCATGTTTTTTTTAAAACGATACGAAAATGGATATTTCATGAATGAATTTGAAAAGAAAATGGAAATGAATAAATAAATGATAACGGTAAAAGTTAAAGTAAAGGAAGAGTGAGCCCGAGGTTCTTTTCGGGGCACTCGATAAAGTAAATGATGAGCCCGAGATTCTTTCTAGGGCATCCAGGTACAGAATGAGTCCGAGGTTCTTTCCGGGGCATTCTGATACTAATGTATAGGGTGAGCCCGAGATTCTTTCTGGGGCATTCTGAGACTAAGGTCTAGGGTAAGCCCGGTGTCCTTTCCGGGGTATTATGAGACCAAGGGTATAAAATCCAGGGTAAGCCCAAGGTTCTTTCCGGGTATTCTAGACAGAAAAGAAAAGTGAAATAAAAACGGAAAAGGGAAAAAGAAAAGAAATAGAAACGGAAAACAAAAAATGATTTTAAAATGCATAGCATATTTATTTTATTTTCTATCACTTATTGAGCAATAGGCTCATTAGTTAAGTCTTGTTGGTGTAGGTGATACAAGTGTTGATGTATTAGCCGAGGAGGAGATATTTCAAGAGGATCCCTTAGATTATAAGTCGGGTTCGACCTGATTGGTTATAACTTACAGTATAATGAGCATTTTAAATAAATATTTTGTAATCATAAATTTTTAGTGTAAGACATAAAATATGTTTTAATATCTAATTCTGCTTAAATGACTCTGATATGATTTTATATTGTCAAAATTAAGCAAAATTTTTTTTGTAACACCAATTTTAAAGAGAATAACAAATTTTAAAATAAACGGGGCGTTATAATCATACTTTCAGTTAGGCTTTAGCTCCGATATCATTTGTAACGTCCTCATTCTTCCCAGTACAATATTTTCTACTTGGAGACAAAGCTCACTAGGTTTTATTATTTGAGGTTAGCGCAAAACACGTTGTACGAGTTAAGGAATATAACTCTATTTATAAACTATGCATTTTCACTCTCTAAACGATGTGAGATTGTGCACCCCTACTGATATAAGTTGAATCTAGATTTGGACCATCCTTATTTTCGTAGGGCGGGCTGCCATAGTGCAAATCGACCATTGTTGTTGTCATATCTAATGAATCAATCACTTATATCTAATGAATCAATCACATGCTGTGGTGGTCTAATTTTTTAAGCCAAAACATAAATTAGACTTTCACGTGATGGATTTAACATAATTATAATGACAAGAACCGATTTTTTTTTTTACAATCAAGATCTGATTTGTTAAAAAAGGTTTGAGATGTCACCCTAAACGACCTTAAATTTTAAGTTCTAAATTGCATTACCCAAAAATATGTGAATAAGTTTAAGTGGACCATTTGTTCATGATATGTCTTTCGTTAATATTTATAAATAATAAGAATTTTGAGAATATGTTTAACTCTAAACTTTGTTTTTGAATAAAATGATTATCAAATTTTGGAATTCGTTCAAATTTAAATTTGAATTTTTTTAACAAAATTAATATCTAACTTTGTACTTGAACAAATTAGATATGATTGATTTTGCTCCAATAGTAATCAAATTATATTATAATATTTATATATTTTTTAATTTTATTTTTAAAAATTATGAAAAACTGAATAAAACCTAATAAAATCGGCCCAAATTGAGCTCAAATTAACTAAAATTGATCAAAAATACAAAAATCTAAAACTGAAGCCGAACCAGAAGCAAACTGAGCAAAATCGAAAAAAAGTCAATTTGAAGTTTAAACAACTTAAATTAAATGAAGAGAAAATGACAAATTAACCATCGTGGTTTGCGATCAATGATAAGTCAACCACTATCCTTTTTTTTCTAATAAATTAACCACAGACGTATGGAAATATGACAAAGCCAACATCGCTGTCACGTTTGCCGTTAAGAAGCTGATAGGGCGCAGCGGTGGTTTGTAAACAAAACGTTGGGGCGCCGTGATTTTCCAAAAAAAGAAGGCCAAATTTGACGTGCACGCAGCAGTGTCTTGAGACACGCGGTGTCTTGAGACACGCGGTGTCCCAAGACACTGCAGTGTCTTGAGACACGCGGTGTCTTGAGACACACGGTGTCTTGAGACATCGCGTCTCTTGAGACGCCGCTGCAGATTTTGAAGTAGCCATGCATGAAAAACAGAGAGTTTCATGACTACTTCAAAGTCTTTGTGTATATGTTTTTTGAATTCAATGTTTTTATTAGATTTTTAACCTCTTCAACTTCAAATGACCATAACTTTGGCTACAGGTGTCGGAATCGGCTGCAAAAAGTATCAAATCGAAGCTCTCTCAGAAATCTATCACTAAATATATGGTTTACCCCATAACCCTCCTTTCTCGGCCCCAAAATCACTCGCTTAAGCACTCAATTTTGTGATCCAACATTTTTCCAGTAACAAGCTGCTGGACGCCGTCGCGGCGTTCTGATGAACGTCGCTATGGTGTCTTGGGAAATCGCAGTGTCTCAGCGGCGTCTAAGACGCCGCAACGTCCAAGTCAAATTTGGCCTTCTTTCCATGGACCACTGCGGCTTCAGATCAACTTGATTTGTCATTGATCGCAAATCACGATGGTTAATTTGTTATTTTCCCTTAAATGAAACTTCAAAATTGGGAATTTCACTTATAATTTACCCAAAATAATATATTTGTAAATTTGAATTTGATGGGATGGAATTCAATTTCAACCAACCATGGAATAGTTGAATTATAATAAGACCCAACTTGATATAAACCAGCTACGCTCCACTGCATTTTACGTGGTGTCATAAAACTAGAATATCAAAGTTAGGTACATCCAAAAGTCTATTAGTTATTCACTTTTGGAAGAACACCCAACATATCATTATTATAAAGTTTTAATCTTTGCAATTGATGGTGCTTCATTATGAGAATATTTTAAATCCATGGCTTTTTCGGCTCAGGGCTATGCCTGTCGTCGGCGCCGACCACAGAAGGCTTGGAGCGGAGCTTTAAATCTGTCTATTCATCGTTCTTATCTTCAAAAAAACCATTAATTTTTCAAAACCCACTTATTTTTTTTTATTGTTTTTTTGAATTTCTCTGCGTTTTGGGAAACCAGACAAAACCCGCGTCTGCAATCTGATTTCAGTGTTCTTCCGGCGCTGCTTTCTATATCACATTCACACACTGTTCGAGCGAAGCGACTTGACAATTTCTTTCAATTTTTTTTTTTTTTTTGAAAATTTTGAGGATCTGTGTTGCCGTTGAATGTTCTTCTTTTCATTTTTCGATTTTTTTGTTGGGTTTCCACATGAACAAGTTTTGAATAATGTTGATTTTTGGAAGTGGCTTGGCTGGAACGCTCATGTTGTTTTCCACGACTACAGCACAAAACCTTGTTGCTTTTCTTCCTGCGTAATCTTGTCCTTCTCTCTCTCTCTCTCTCTCTCTGAAGGTTTATGCCTTTTTTTTAGCCTTCTTCTTACTTCTACCCATCCACTCCTGTCTCACAATCTGTTTTTTCTTCATATTTCAATCGAGTTTCTTGTTTTTGGATTACTGCTTTTCTGGGTTTTACTGGTTCTTCAAAGATTTTACCTTCTCTTCCTCCGATTTCTGTTTCCATTTCTTAATTGCTCCATCTTTTACAGTAACTGCTATTTGGCTCTTCCTCTCTCTCTCTCTCTCGCTCTAGTTTTCGAAGAAGGTTCAATTATAACGCACGTTCCATAATGTGTGTGTCTACAATTTCGTGATATTTTCTGATTCACCAATACCAATTCTTCCTTCTCCCTATCTTTCCCTCTCTCTATATCTCCCTCCCTCTCTCTCCCACTCTCATCATCTCAATTTTTTGTGGCGAAAAAAGATCTCGATTTTCGCTTGAATTTCGTACCCACCACGGCGCCACGAAAAAAGCCGCTGCTTTAGCTTTTCTCCCTTTCCCTCTTTGATAACAAACCTCGCTGAAACACTTTCCTCAACTTACTGGACAAGATTCCGTTCCCTTTTCCCCCGGAAGAGCCTCTATTTCCCGCAAAGTTTTTGCCTTTTCTCTCACAGAAAGGTGGGACGATGAGAAGATTCTGCTTTCTAAAGTGGGTGTCAATGGTGGCACTTTTGGCTTGCCGCGCCGAAGGCCTCGGGGTGAATTGGGGGACCCAAGCTACCCATATGCTTCCGCCGAAGACGGTGGTACAGATGTTTAAAGACAACGGTATTACGAAGGTGAAGCTGTTTGATGCAGATCAAAACACCATGAGCGCTCTGGCCGGCACTGATATTGAGGTCATGATTGCCATTCCCAACGATCAGCTTGCTTCCATGACTGACTACGATCGAGCCAAGAAATGGGTGCAGAGAAATGTCACCCGCTACAACTTCAGGGGAGGAGTTACGATCAAGTGAGTTGATTTTCCCCTCCATTTCTTACTTTCTTCGAATCGGATGATCTTCAGACAGCTTTCTGTACTGATTGAGCTATTACAGATTTTTCAGAAATATTTTTTTGGGTTTTTCCCAACGTTTTAATCTAGTTTCATAGTTGTTTTTCTTCCCAGAGTCTCTGGAAACTGAGTTGCTTGGACTTATCCATTTGTGGAATTAATCAAATTTGACCACAGTTAAACAGATTCTGCTTCTCTCATCCGTAGAGTTGGAGATGAATTCAGTACCTTGAATCACAGATTGATCGATATTTTTGAGTTTGCGACTTTGTTTCAACAATTGTTCTGATAATTGCTGAAGAATTATGGTAAAATGGAATGATAGAACTGGAAAAATATCCGATTTCGAATCCAAACCACCCAGATCGCCTTCTGTTCTACTTCTTCCAAGCTGTCAAATTGGGGCATGGGATTCTTTTAACTTTATCTGGACACAAGGAAAGGGATAGGATAAGAGAAAAAGGCCGCCCATCATGGAAGAAGTTGATAAATTTGCATGTGGGAAGGGATAGATAAGGACCATGAATCTCTGTTACTGATTTCTTAATTGTAACAATGCCTGGCCCTTGGCTTCGGATAATTGTTCGTTCTTCGGTTTCCATTATCATTTGACACTTATCGACCGTGTTGCTGCCGTTGCTCTTCAATTTTCTGGTTGAGGTCTATCCGGAGAGTTAATCGACGGCGCACAAACTGTTCGATGTCTCTAACTTTAGTCCTTCAGCATTTACTTTTCTAGAGTCCTTAGATAACTTAGCTTGTTTGATTATACAATTATGTTCTAAGGACGAATTATGGGTTCTATAACTTGCATATGTTGATTTTTCGAGCCTTTCTTGTCGCTATGGCTATGGCTTCTTGTCTAAACCGATGAAGCTCGAGACGAGGAGATGAACCTGAGTTTTAACATATTTTGTTTTGCTTCTTTGCAGATATGTTGCAGTTGGTAACGAACCGTTCTTGACATCGTATAACGGTTCGTTTTTGAATGTGACTTTACCGGCTTTACAAAACATTCAGAATGCCCTCAACGAGGCTGATGTCGGAGATTCGATCAAGGCCACCGTACCCTTAAATGCCGATGTCTACAACTCTCCTTCGAGCAATCCGTATCCGTCTTTCGGACGGTTTCGTGCAGATATTAGTGAACTCATGACCCAAATCGTTCAGTTCCTGAACAATAGCGGAGCACCTTTCACGGTAAACATCTACCCCTTCCTCAGTCTCTATGCCAATCCCGACTTTCCGTTCAACTATGCCTTCTTCGATGGGGTGAGCAATCCGGTGATGGACGTTGGGACTGGAATTCAGTACACAAACGTGTTCGATGCGAATTTCGACACTCTTGTTTCGGCTCTCAAGGCAGTGGGATTGGGGGACATGACCATTTTGGTAGGGGAAGTCGGCTGGCCGACTGACGGGGACATAAACGCCAATGTTGGCAATGCTTACCGATTCTACAACGGCCTTTTCCCGAGGCTGGCAGCCAATCGAGGCACCCCTTTGAGGCCCGGATATATCGAGGTTTACTTGTTTAGTTTCCTCGACGAAGATGCCAAGAGCGTCGCTCCAGGGAATTTCGAGCGGCACTGGGGAATTTTCAAGTACGACGGGCAGCCTAAATACGGCATGGATTTCTCCGGCCAGGGCCAGAACAAGCTACTCGTGCCGGCTCAGAACGTGCAGTATCTGCCTCAGCAATGGTGTATGTTCAATCCAAACGCAAAGGACATCAGCAAACTCGCGGATAATATAAATTACGCTTGCACCTTTGCCGACTGTACTCCTCTCGGGTATGGCTCGTCGTGCAATGGCTTGGAGGGCAATGGAAACGCTTCCTACGCATTTAATGTGTATTTTCAAGTCCAGAATCAAGACGAGTTTGCCTGCAATTTTCAAGGTTTGGCGACGATGACGACCCAAAATCTTTCCCAGGGGAACTGCAATTTCATCATCCAAATTGCAGGTTCGTCCCCGCCATTTCTCGGTACCTCTCTTCTGTCTTCGATATTTATCGTTTTATCATCTGGGCTGTTGCTGTAAATTTTTACCCTTTTTGAATAACTTTGAATTGCTCCATTTTTTATTGAACATTTTTATTGTACGTTTATTTTGAAGATTTAGAACTGTGGATTCATCTGATAAATGAAGCATAGTCTTCCTTGGAATCATAGATATCGTCTTCTTCGCTGCTCCTGACTAAATTCCTTAACTGAGACGGTTGAGTTTTATATTTGGAATAGTAAATCTTGCTGAGATAGGGTAATATTAGTACAATAAATTCTACTTATTCATTTTTAGTGACTTGTTTTATTGTATAGCGGATAAATTTTTGGTCAAATAATTAAAATTGATAAAATTAGATAATTATGGATAGGTGAGTTAATTGAGAGAATTAACTAAATAAATTATTCTAGTAATATAATTTAAATTTGAATTAGATTTATTAATAAATATAAATTTTTTTTAACAAATTAAAAGAAATAAAAAAAAGAAAATTTAAAAAGGAGAAAAAATAAAAAAGGAAAAGGAGCTTGTCAGAGAGAGAGACAGAGAGAGTTTGCACAAGGGAGTTGAGAGATATGACGATGGATTTGGGTTCCTGATGCTTATGCCATCAATTTTTGAGAAGATCGTTGGTGAGTAGTTTTATTTTTCTCTTTTGTTTTTCAAGTTAAAGTTTAAGATTTTGTTTGGCTTTGGATTCGAGTTTAGAAACTCCAATTCGAAAGAAATTTTTAGTTTATATTGGTAGAATTAGCGTTTATACATGGTTATTTGTCGTTGGAAGGCAAAAATCGAAAGAAAATGGCTTGTTTTACGTCAAAAAATTGTGCCCTAATGTTGTCTCGGTCATGTTGGGATTGCACAGGTCAATTTTTGGTCAACCAGAACGCATTCGATCATCCGCAGCGGTCGACCGCGATAGTTTTAGTTGTCGGCCGTTCTGTTTATGGTCGACCACGAACTGGGTAGATTGTCCAGGAATGGTCCCAGGTCGACCGCAGGGGTCCCTGGTCCACTGCACATTGTATTTTGTCATGTTTTTTAGTCGTTTACACATCAATTCGGTTCCTAAACTTGTTATAGGACCATTTCAGTTGTCCCTTTTGACTCATTGATGAAATTTATTGTCATGGTAAGGTTTTAGGCTCGGTTCAGTGTATGGATTTTGAGCCGATCCCTAATAAAGTCATACTTGATCGACTTTAGATGAGTCTCCTCGACTATTGAGTTTTGGATGATTGTAGACGTATCTTATCGATCGCTGTGAGGTTTCGGTTGACCGTTGATGTGTCTCGTCGACACTGAATGGCCACGGATGACCGTCATTGAGTCTGGTCGATGCTATGAGATCACGATCAACCTTTGCTATACCTCGTTGACTGTTGTGTGATCTCGGTTGATTACCATTGTGCCTTATCGACTGTGGTTGGGTTTGAATGTCTTTAGCTATGTCTTTTCAACTACTAAGTTGTTCAGGTCGACCGTGTCGTGTTCCGCCAACTGACATCGTGTCTTGTCGACCGATGGATCTTTTCTGGTTGTATGTTGAGTGTCAGGTCGACTGTGATTATGTTTTAGTCGACCGCAGTATTTGTGTAACGACAAAAAAATTTATAATCGACGTGCATGTTAAATTTTGTGAAGGGATAAATCACATGGTTGATATTGACAGACTCTTGGATTGGATTTTTTGGGATTGTGGTGCCCTAGTTTGGGTCTGTTTTTAATAGATGTTGTTGAGGATAATGAATTGTTAGATTAAGTTTTATTGTTTATTTCATTTATTGTTTTAAAGGACATTCTTGAAGATGATAAATCGTTGAATTATGTTTCTCTGTTTGAAATGATGATTGAGTTGATATATATATATATATATATAGATGTTACCTATTGGAATTGTGGCTTGAGATTTCATTTTTGGGAGTGCTCGGATTGGGATCAGGGTTTTGTTAGTATATATGTTGTGATCTTGCAACAGGGCATGTGTCATGGCTATGTAAGAATGCAAGTGGTTTATGAGAGATGTCCGTGGTCTAGGAGGGACGTCTGTGGTCCGCTGGAGAGTAGTGTAGGGCAATATGGGGAGAATAAAAAGGGATCGCTAGATGAGGCTTGTTAAATATCGGACGGAATGTTGACTGTAGGATGTGAGCTGGAGACGTCCGTTGTTCATAAGTGACGTCTGACGCTAGAAATGACCGTAGGATATGAGCTGGAGGTGTCTATTGTTCATAAGTGACGTTCGACACTTGAAAAGAAGAGGGCCACGTGCAAGGCATGCGGGAAATTAAATGGAAATGGATGCGCATGGATGCCGTCAGATGAGGGAGCGAACGCAGGTAGGACCGTAAGATGTACAAGAGCGACGTCCGTTCCGGAGGGATACCATGTGCAAGGCACGTGAGAATTTACAAAGAAATTAGACACGTTTGATGATCGTCGGATGAGGAAGTGAAAAGGTTAGGACCGTAGAATATGCGTGAGGAACGTCCGTTATTAGTGAGAGATGTTCGACACGGAGCAAGGGATGTCCTTCAAAGGTCTGGGGACATCCATCAGCAAATGGCGAGTCTGGTTCTGTAACGACCCAAATTTTATTGCCTTTTAAAAATTGCGTAAAATTTAAAATTTTTCTTTTAATTAAATTATTTTCTTTGCAGTTGCATAGTGGAAGATTATTTTATTCTTAAAACCATTTAAAAGACAGTAATAAAATTCTTTTCGTAAAACATTTTGTTAAACACAGCAGAAGTCCTTTTTAAATAAAACAAATATATAGTTTAATTACTTTACAAAGTCCTTTAAAAAACTCTTTTACAAACCATCTTTCTTTAAATCCCTTTAACCTAACCAGCCACAAAATCCGCACGTGCAAATCCTTCATCAAATGCTCTTTAACCTGTTCTCATGTTTGTGTACCTACATAACAAGACTTAACTAATGAGCCTAAGGCTCAGTAAGTCATAAAATAAAAGGTATGATGCACATGTCATGCAGCTTTTAAAATCTATTTTTGTTTTCTGTTTCTATTTCTGTTCTGTCTTTTCTTTTCTTTTTCTTTTACCATTTTATTGATCTTTAACTTTATTATTCTGTCTTTAGTATTCAACTCAAGCCTCAACTAATGGGGGACTAGTCCTGATGCGGGCATGGAATACTAACGCACGTGATGGATGAACGTAACGCTTCTCACCTCCTTGGATAAGGACGCGGCTGCAAATTTCTTTCGTGATATAACTCACACGAAAGGGCCTTTAGATATAACTCACCAAAGGGTTCTTTGGATATCACTCACCAAAGGAAGAAAAGGATCTCTCAAATTCTCGAAAAGCAAAAGCTTTCTTTTATCAAAATTCAACAACTAACTAAAACATAAAATTTGGTGGCTTTATATAGCCTTTTAAGAACATAAATTAAAAAACTAAATAAAAGATAACCCAGATAAGTGAATCTAGATCTCCTAGATAAGTGGATCTAGATCTCTTAGATAAATGGATCTAGATATCCTAGATACGTGAATATTTTTTGTTGCGATTCTTGGTCGATTTAAAAAGTTTCCTTGATTTTCGGCTTGATATCTTTTGATGAATTCAAATTTGCATCATCCTCTCCGGGTTTTTGAGGATTTGACCCCAAATCTTCTTTATTTGATCTTTGATTTGATATCTTTTGATGGATTCAAATTGGCATCATCAATTATTTTCTTGATCTTCCACTTATGCTTGATCTTCATAATATTCTTTGAGCTTTGATAAATAATTGAATAGTCCCGTTTCACATCATCCTCCCGGGGTTGAAAAGGATTCGACCTCGAATCATATCTTGTATCACTATATTCCATAATCAAGCCCAAATTTGAAAGCTTGTCATGTATGCGCCGGTTGTCATCAAACCTTGGTATTTCCAAGAATAGACGGCTTGTACTCATCATATCACACAATAATATGATAGTGAAACTTCCATAAGAACAATCAAGTCGAGTTTGATGTACCTTGATCTCTACCTTTTCGTTTAGCCAACTCAAACTTTCTTTAAAATCCATGGAAGACAAATTTGTATAATTTTCTTCATCTTTGATTAAAAGACACACCTTTTTCATGTTGGAGCATGAAATATGGACAGGTTGCTCCCTTTTTCTTGTTGTGGCAACGGAGTCAACTTGGTTGTCTATCATATCAGATACTTGCTCTTTCTGATAATCTTCCTCTTCTAATTGAGGCTCCAAAGATAGTAATGGCTCTTATTCGGTTTCATCTCTTGTGATGTTTTCTACAACGATGCTAGGAGGATGTTGAGCTCGTTGTTTGTTTTGATTTATCTTTAGTTGAGCAATATCTCGTTGTAGTGAGAGAACAAGTTCCCACAAGTCTTCTGCCATCGTGGATTTAGTACTGCTTCAGATGCTCCTCAAGTCATCATGTGTAAAAAAAATGATTTTTTTTTGTTAGGACGGCTTTAGCTCTGATACCAGATGATGCGGGCACGGAATACTGACGCACGTGATGGATGAACGCAATGCTTCTCACCTCCTTGGATAAGGACGCAGCGCAGCTGTAAATTTCTTTTGTGATATAACTCACATGAAAGGGACTTTGGATATAACTCACCAAAGGGTTCTTTGGATATCACTCACCAAAGGAAGAAAAGGATCTCTCCAATTCTCGAAAAGCAAAAGCTTTCTTTTATCAAAATTCAACATCTAACTAAAACATAAAATTTGGTAGCTTTATGTAGCCTTTTAAGAACATAAATTAAAAAACTAAATAAAAGATAACCTAGATAAATGAATCTAGATCTCCTAGATAAGTGGATCTAGATCTCCTAGATAAGTGGATTTAGATATTCTAGATAAGTGAATCTTTTTTGTTGCGATTCTCAGCCGATTTAAAAAGTTTCCTTGGTCTTCGGCTTGATATCTTTTGATGAATTTAAATTTGCATCATCCTCTCCAGGTTTTTGAAGATTTGACCCCAAATCTTCTTTATTTGATCTTTGATTTGATATCTTTTGACGGATTCAAATTGGCATCATCAATTATTCTCTTGATCTTCCACTTATGTTTGATCTTCATAATATTCTTTGAGCTTTGATAAATAATTGAATAGTCCTGTTTCACATCAAGTCCACCCAAAGTCTCTAACCATGGGGATCATGTCCTCCAAGCCTCTATTTATGAGTTTGAGTTCAACACCAAAGCCTTAACCGTCTAACATTTGAATGTAACTCAACCATTGGGGGACGAATCTACCCAAAGTCTCTAACCATAGGGACCACGTCCACCAAGTCTCTATTTATGAGTTACATGCCAAAGCTTCAACTCGTTACCATTGGAATGCAACTCAACCATTGGGGGACTAATCCACCCAAAGTCTTTAACCATGGGGACTACGTCCACCAAGCCTCTGAGTTACATGTCAAAGTCTCCACTGGTTACTATTGGAACGCAACTCAACCATTGAGGGACTAATCCACCCAAAGCTTCTAACCATAGGGACTATGTCCACTAAACCTCTATTTATGAGTTACGTGTCAAAGTCTTAATATATCAATTATCCTTTCTTTACTTAAAACTTTACCACTATCATTTAATACTCGTTTCTGTTCTCTTTTTAAAACCATACATGAAAATTCATTTTCATATCGTTTTGAAAACCATGATGCATGATGCTCGTGAATGCATATAGTTCAATCATATCTCTATATAACCTCGAAACATGCTCATCTATTACACATATTATTAAAAAAACCTAATTCTATTAAACATCCAGCAAACAACATTACAATTCACTGAACATGCTCAATATCTTGTAAAGTAGTAAACAACCTAAATTTTCTATTAAAGAGGTAAACAGTTAGCAAACAAAGTCCTAATCCTTGCGATGTAGGGTCCAAAGACCAAAACATAGACAGTATCACTTACATGCGGTCCTTAGCGCGTTTATCTTTTTATCATTTTTCTCGTTAATACCTTCAAAATAATTAACATTTATTTTACCAATATTTACCACTTAAGAATCCTAACTTTGATGCCACTATTCCTCATTAATTTCGTAATAGAATATTATATTCCAATTACGACCTACTCCTTTAACCAAAATAACATAACCGAACACAACTCCCATCAATATCCAACAAGCATGCACATTACAAAGAGAAACCTAATTCTCGAAAGAGTGAACCAATAAAGGAGCAACTTCACAGTTTATTATTTCTATAAATAACAAACAGCACAATAGGCATTCAACCCCCAACCATAACCATCACTATTACAGCTAAAAAATATTACTTCTCATGCCATTTTCATATAACAAACACTTCAGATTAATAGAACAACACCTACACAACATCCAATGACATTTCTTGATAGAACATAACAATGAAGGATCACACAACAGAGATAAACAAAGAGCATTCCAAGCAACACAACATATCCATAATCTTCAACGTCCAATAACAACATCCAAAAAGTGCAGAACACAACCAACAGAACATTCTACCCATGACAATAGTTAGATTATTGAAGACATCCCAACATAACTATCAATCATTAAATAGAAGTAGAACTACAACAGAGCACTCATTTATCTTCAACAACTATTTGCATGAATCCATAAAATCCAAAAGAAACAACACAGGGAAATACTTGAAGGAAAATCACGAGGGACAGAGAGCACCCTTTTTCCCCTGCTCCTTATTCTTCTTCTTCTTCCTCTTCTTCTTCTGTTCTTCTCCGAGGCCACAGCTCTCGGCTTTACACTTACCACCAGAGAGCTCTCAGCTCTTTCTCTCCCACTCTGTGTTTTTATGCACAAATAGCCGACAGTAGCCCCCCATTCCACCACCCTATTCCATAGACTCATACAACATCTGATTTCTTTCCATACCCCATTTATTTCTTGTCGGTAGGACACACAACACTCGAACCGGTTCACATTACTGAACCCACCAATCCGTTGACAGACCAACAGTGTGGTTTGTCAACGCAATTCCAGCCATCGCGTTTGCCACCCTCGCCGATCACGCCACACCGAGCAATGCCAAGCAACAGAGCGCCAGAGAGAGAAAGGAAACACAAACAGAAACAATCGACTTACCATGGCCCGATGATTCACAACTCCAAATCATCCCTGTAAGCCACGGCACACTGAGCCCTTGCTCGCAATCGCTTGTCACTTAACGTCTCCGTCCGACACACCTCCGTTCGCCGAACAGTACCCCAAGCCCGAACTCAAGCTCCCCCTAGTCGTCCCTCGTCTTCTTGGCCTCCCTCCTCTTCGCCATCACTCTCCCTCTCTCTGTTTCTCTTTCTCTCCCCCTAAATTGGCACGAGCCATTTGATTTAACACCGACCAAATTGGTTCAAACCGAACCGGTTTAACTTTCCTCCAATACTCCCATAATATTCCCTTTAAATCATTAATCTCAATCACCATAATTTTAATTTATTAATTTAACACTTATTTTAACTCCATTTTATCTCAAATAAATCCTTTATTCAAACACAATTTATCCCCACTTCTTTGTCTTCAAACTGGGCCGGTTCAAGATAAACCATTTCAACCCTTTAAATTCTCATTTTTTGCTTAATCTCAATTTTTCGGTCGAGGAAAAGCGTCTGAAGCCTCAACAACATGTCGACCGAAATGGTAAATTACACAATCTGTGACAATTTTCCATGTTTAATTTAATAACCCAATAAAATATATCTTCCAAATTAATCCTAATGATCATCCAAAAAATTCCCATAAATAAATATGTCATTGGTAATACTCCGATAATTATCCAATTAATCAAAATACCCTCAATTACTTTCCAATTATCCTTATTAAATTATATTATGAAAAGTCGGTGTATTACAGGTTCTTCTGGGTGACATAGTCTCGAAGAAAGAGACCCGCGAACGGTGATTTTGTGCCCTAATAGAGGGTATAAATAACAAAAATTTGAGGAAGAGAGGACTGTTTTATCGAGGACGGCTTTAGACCTAGGTTGGAGACCATCGCGAAGGGAACGGATTTTAACGCTGGAGAATAAGTCTGAGTTGAGTCAATGATTTTCTTCCACATTTGCCGATCACTGTAAGTAATGCTGCATGTGTTTTGGCCTCTTGGCCCTACAATGCAAGGTGCTAGGTGGTTTGTTGTACTCCCTGTTTCGTTACGGTTTTATTGACTGATGGTAGCTCTTGAGGATATGTTTACTGCTTATATTTGATAACTCTCGAGGATTTGCACTCTGTGGATTGGGTGTGTTTTCTGTTATGGTTTTATAAGGAATTCTCAAGGATATGTAGCTATTGTGTTTTGTCTTGATTACTGTCATTTAGAAAGTCCCAAGTACTTGACTAATGATTTCGGTTTGATGCCTATCCTTCTGAGGATGTGTTGTTTACTGTTTTCTAATGGATTCTCGAGCATGTGCTGCCTTATTCACTGTGTTTTATTTTATGTACATTTAGGTAGGGATTTATCCTATAGTTCTATGGTTGTGATGATAGATAAGATTATGTTCTGTCCTTGGAGATGTATTTCTGCCATTTTCCTAGTAGGTTGAGGACCTCTTATGAAAATTAGATGGTTTTGTCCATGATGAAAAACGCATTGAGGATTTGTTGTGACTGTCATTCATGTTGCATTATGATCTATGTTCATGCATGAGTCAGCATATAAGAAAGATAAAAAATGAGGGATAAATGCATGAGATATAATTGAGTGTCCATCTATACCAAGTGGATGCGTTCTAGGCTAGCCCAAGAACAAATTTGTGCGGGTTGATCAACCAAACGAACTACCTATTTGGGCTGAATGGTTACTCACTTAATATCAAGGCAAAAGAAATATATGTAAATGGTTATTGAGGACAGACTGTTATGAACGGAAGCTTAAGGGTGATTGATTCTCGTAGTTTGTCTCCATTTGAGATGAGGCAGATCGGTGGAATCCGATCGTTGTGTATAGACGTGTGTAGCAGCTGATGGAGGACTCAGTAGGAGCCGTGTCTATTCCCCCCAAAGTTATGATGATACTTTGTACCTGTTAGTTTGCTTCTGGTTGAAATGGGGCAGATACAGTGGAATCCGATCGCTATGCATAAACGAGCGTAGTAGCTAACAGAGGGCGTGGTAGATGTCGTGTCTATGGTATCAACGATTAGTCTACTCATACTCGATGAAAGTGAAAGAGATGAAAGTGAAAGAAATGAAAGTGAAAGAAATGAAAAGTGAAAGAAAAACAAGAAGAGAGGTGAAATGATGTAACGACATGTCATGTTCATGGTCACATGCATTACTTGCTAATTCTTAGACTTATAGATGAGCTTTACATCGTAGGTAATGAAAAAATAGGGGACTTTACTGTGGATGATGTACAAGTGGAGGAAACTCACCCATGAAGAAAACTTGGCGATTGCTGTTCACCTTCTATGGTTCGTGGTTGAGAGTGTCAACCAACTTTGGTGATGATTTTGTTAAACTGTTTTGGTATATGACTTATTATATGTCAAAGAACTTTTATGGGCATTGTAAAAGAGATTTTTAAAACTGGGACTTGACAACGACCTAGGTGCTATTTTAATTTAAAAGTTTTTCCGCTGCGACTACTCTTACGTATGCATATGTTTTCTCACGTTTACTTTATCGTATATGATATACTGTTTGATATTCTATGGTTATGTTGGGAGAATGAATCCTCATGATGCTTTAGGCGGTTTTGGCACTAAAGCATCTCAAGGCTATTCCGTGTAATCTTCTACTGCGAGAAGATTGATTGTTTGTACGTGCGAAAAGGTGATAAAGCATTGGTGACATGTCCTCGAGTTTCAAGCCCCGGAAGTCAAAAGGGTAATAGGGCGGTGATAATGTGTCAATGGGTTTCAAGCCCCAAAACTTGACTAGGGTTTTTAGTCACACGGATCAGAAGGTTATTAGTCACTACATTTTGCTCACCTAGTACATTTTCATTTGATGGATGGCGTGACAGCGCGTAGCTCTACTCGTCGGCAACTGCATCAACTTTGATCCTACAGGTAGCTAGTTGAGGAGCAATTTGTCACGAGTAACCTTATCAGTTATCACGATTATACGAGTTGTGTCGGCATTGAGATTGGCTCGTCAGCAACTTGGGTGACATGTTGGATCTTTGAATCACCGTCATTTTGATTTCTCTATCTCATAAGGTGTTGCTTTTGGAAGATGGCTGCCTTTCTGTGATTTGTGCTGGATGGGTCTTTGTGTGACCATCATTTTTCACTGATGACATTTTCGCACATAAAATGATGTTTAAATATTTTGTGATATAGTTGTCTATGTATACAATAAGTTTTGATGAGGCCGCATCGATGACCATGAGCTGGTTTAATAAAATGATATAGAGATTTCAAATTATTTAAAATTGATGTTCGGTAAATAAGAAACATGACATTAGTTTTCTAAATGATGAGAAAAACAATTTTCGAATGCGTAACATTTAGTATAGATTTCCCTACTGAGTTTGTCACTCGTCCCTTAGACTTTATTTTTCTCAGGTTTGATGTATAAGTCTGATATGAGGTCATTGTAGGGGTGTCCCCTCTAATGGTTGTTTCAACCTTCCCTTGGATGAGTGGAAGTTTGTCGATCCAATCCTTGTATCTCTGGTATGTAAGGGTTTGTTGTTTGGGTGTTGTTTGATTTGATTCGCATAGTACATTATCTTGTTTATTATTATACTATTTGAACTTTTACTGATCACTCTAAACCTATGTGATTTGGGTTTTGATCTTAATTTCATATTAAGACTTCAACTTCATTCTAGTGTTGAGCTGAGCGATCAGGTTCTCTATGAAGATCAGGCCACCTGACCCGACTATTTTATTAGAGCTACCACTCGATTAGGACATACATCATTTCCAGGCTCAACTTCATTGGAGCCTGTTTCGACTGTTGCTTTTGATTATGTTGTTTCTAGGGGTGGGCATTTTGGGTTTTGGGTCCGGTTCCGGACCGTCCGAAACTGAGTAGTCGGTTCTCGGTTCCGAGAAGCCGTTAGCGAACCCAGAACCGTTCGGGTCTGGAACCGAACCTGGAACCGAGGTCGGTTCAGGGTCCGAACCCTGCGGTTCTCGGTTACGAGGACCTGTTTTCCAGGAAATCTGTAATTAAAAGTTTTGACCTGGGCACACACATCACAAATACATTTTCATTTGAGGTAGCCTGCAGCAAAATGCAAAATGCAATCACAGATTTTGCTGCCCCTGCTCGAAGAATCACCGTTGCTCGCAAGTTCATCTTCTGCAGCGAAGAACTCCCTATTTCTGTGCGTCTTCATCTCCCCAGTAGCGACGACGAACGAAGTGCTGCTACCGCGTCTGCCTCTCCAGCACCAAAGAATTGCTCGCCATGATCTGTCTCTCCAGCGTCGGCGATTCTGTCCAGCGATGAGCACCGCCGATTGATCTCCAGCGATGAACGAATCCTGCGTTTGTCTCCCGACTCCGCGAAGAACAGATTTGTCGCCTTTTGTCATTGTCGCGAGCGTCGAAGTTCCAGATTTGGGATGGGGTTAGGGCAGAGTAGATTCGGGGATTAGGGGTTACTGGTTAGGGCAGAGTGATTCGGGTTAGATATTACTAATTTGTCTGTTCTCGGGTATTGCCCTAGCTACCCGAGAACCGATTCGGTTTTTTCCCCCCTACTCGAGAATCGATTTTGAGGTGATTTTTGGAACCGATTATGGAAACCGAACCAAAATCGACAGTCGATTCTGGTTCGGTTCTCGATTCTTGCCCAGACCTAGTTGTTTCTTTTTCTTTGAGAAACCCAATCATGTACTTTTTTTGAAACTTGATAGTGTCGGCTTGGATGTATGTAAGTTGAGGGGAATAGTGGGAGTGCCATGTCATGTTTGTAATATTGGGAGTGTCATGTCATGTTCGTAATAATGCCCAGATTATTGAATGACACATGCTTGCTCCATTCTCCTCTGTGTAGAGTGAGAGAGAGAGAGGGACTAAAGAAGGGTCCCCTGCTCACACGCCATTAACCCCTACCAACACCATCAAAAGAGAGGAGAGGGGGGAAGCTTTTGACAGCTCCCCATATCACCATGTACACCCAAAATGTTTCTCTCTGTCACACACACACACTCTCTCTCTCTCTCCTCGATTACAACTACACGAATTTACTCAGATTTCAACTGCTCCGCGTTGAGAACTGTAATGTCTTCCCTTTGGATTCCATGGTTTCTCCTCTTATCTCCCTCCACATTCCCTGTAACTTGGTGCCTGCAGAATTAGAGCTCTTCTACAATCTCTACTTTCTCCATTCTCTCTCTCTCTCTCTAACTCCAGGAAGTTCTGACTTTTTTCCTCCTTTCCTCAATGTTTTGGGATTGAGAATGTTAATGGCCGTCTTTGAAAGGAAACTAGCTGAATCTGAAAAGGGTTTGCTGCATTTGCAAGTTAGACCCTTCCATCTCTATCCTCGTGCTCTTTTTTCTAACTTTATCTTCTTTACATGGCCATAACTCTCATCTAAAGATACAGTAAGAGGTCATTTACAAGTAAGTCTTTAACCTTTTTTTTTTTTAATTTTTTAAAATGACTAGGAACCCTCCCTGGCTCCCTCAAATGCTTACTTCTCTAAAACTCAATCTACTTTATGAAAGTCACACGTTAAAAAGAAAATAGAAACCGACAGAAAGCAGACTACTTTAACGTTGGCAGATGAAACTTGGCGGAGAGCATAAACTGAGAGGCTGCCATTTTCATTCACTTTCTCTTGCAGTGTTTCTAAAATTGCAAAAATGGGAACTCGAAATGTATATTAAATAAAAGTAATCATACAACAATCGAAAGTCTTGTTCTAATCTACTTTACATCTGAGTTTCTGGGTGAGGTTCGATTCAGTCTGAAATGGAAGAGATGACTCAGAGAAGAGCAGTCATGCTTCTCATCTCCATGACTTTCTTGTGGGAATTGGAGTGTAAGAAGCTGACGAACGTCGGACTCTTGGCCGGCCGATATTCCGGCAGCAACCTGCCGGACTTGTACCTCACACCACACGCATTACAGAGAGTCTTTGGCCCTAATGGCCCAGCCCTCCATTGGGGAGTTCTCTGTGACAGGCAATGGCTGCACCTTCTCTCCTTAGTTCCCTTCTTCTCTTCCCCTCTTCCTGTTCCTTCCACTTCCTTTGCCTCCTCCTTTTTGGGGACGGCCACCAGTTCACTGCCGGCGAACCAGTGGGTCTGTTGCTGGTCCAGCAGCGGAGGAGGCTCTAAGCTGACTGCTTGGAACAGGTTCTGTCCGTACTGTCTGTTTGGGTTTAGCTTATGTTTTCTATGCTTTTCTGATCTTTTGCTTCTGGGTTTTCCGGGGACGGTGAAGTTTGGAAGAGGGTTTTGGTGGGATTTCAGAAACTGAAAATCCTTCGAATTTTGAGAGGTTTTGACGTCAGCCGGCGGTGGGAGGCAGTTCCCTGAGCTTGATAAGCAGTCTTCAACAAATACAGACAGCCATTCTAAGCTAACATCTGCTTCCTGCAAATCATCAAACCCATTTGTTTTTCCCCCAAAACCTACAAATTAGCCACTAAGACTCAAAAAGGAAACGCTGGAGAGAAAGGAGAGAGAACCAACCAAACGAAGGAGAACGAACTCACCGTGCTTTGAGAAGCGAGGAGGTCGTCGAGAGAGGAAGAGAAACCGCCATTTGCAGAGCAAGGGGGAGGAGGGGAAAGGACTTTCTCTTGCTGATAGTCACAAGGGACTGATACATTTGGCAAGTAATCCATGAGCCACCCACAATAGATGCGTTTGAACAGCAGCGGCAGCAGAGAAGAAGAAGAGAGAGAAGCAGAGAGAGAGATATGAAAAGATGAGAAAAAAGTCGACAAATATTTGTAGTGTTGCTGAGCTTCTCAGTGATGACTTTCTTTCCAGCCTCGTTATCTGTCGGCAGATAAAAGTTAATAATCAAATAAGCCAACCAACAAGTATTCATTTCAAACCCACCTCACACTCTCTCTCTTCACTCTCTCTCTCTCCCCCCTACTGAAATTATTCAAAACCCAGCACGTAATTCAAACTTCGCTTTCCCACTGGTTGGGTTTAACAAAAGAAAAACCAGAGAAATTCAGAGAATGGAGAAAAGTACGGAGTATGACCATGGTGTTGATGTTATGGCAGTATTGAGTAGATGAGGGACCTCGCATTTATAATAGATCATCAATCATGGGTTGTCTGCCATTGTTGAGTTGGGTAATTTACAGAGGAGATTATGCTAAATTTGAGTTTTCAAGCTGCTGCGACTGCAAAAGAATAGAATTTGAAACTTGGGAAAATGGAGAGATTAAAGCAAACTTTAGAAGTGGGATCCACTGCCAGCCAAATGCATGTATAAACTGAAGCTTTCATGGGTCACCCCTTTGGATGCTTCATAATTTCAAAATTCGAATGGTCTTAAAAGAGGCCAGTTGCTGTTCGTCACCAGTCCATGGAATCTCTCTCTCCTCTCTCTCTTTCTCTCTCCCTCTCCAATACGTTAGATTAAGAATATAAATTGATCAAATTAAGGCCCGAGTAAGTTTTTTGAATTGGTTACAACTTGAGGCACCATTAAAAAATCAATACTTGCCGCGATAGATCATCTTCTTGATTGGATGTACAGTGAAATCATTGGATCTTTCAGGTAGAATTCATGTTAAGGTAGAGATTATTAGAGTTCGGAATGACTCGAATTCTAGTTGGGTCGGGTTTGGTCTCTATCCAATATTAGGGTTATTTATATTCTCTATATATTTATGCTTAAATCACAAAACTCATTGTACATTGATTTCCTGATTAGTGATTTCTCCTCTGCCTGTGGTTTTTCCCCGTTAGGATTTTTCACGTAAATCTTGGTGTCCCTGCTTCCACAGTTTTCTTTTTTCATTTCGCGTTCAATTTTCAAAAAAGATAATAAAAAAGATGTTTACTCAAAATCATAAGATGAAACCAGATTTATTTCGACACGAATAAGAGTAATAATAATGTCTGTAATGCTACAGTATTAGCAAATAATATGAAAAGAAAAACGGGTACGAGAAATAACTGCACGAGATAAACAAGTGGTTGATATTATCTCTGTGTACAAGAACTTGGCATTTGTTAAGGAATGATCTAAAGTTTTAGTTTTGAATTGTCGAAAGTTACCTCGTACGAAAAACAAAAGCATATTTGCGCGTAAGAATCAATATCGATTCAACATAAAACTATATAGAATGAATTTAGGACAATTTTCAAATAAACGCATGATCGGTCGTGTATATCGGTTCAGGTAAAGATTCAACGAAAAACAAAACAAAGAACGTAAAATAGGCACTACAAGGTTAACCCAAATGCAAAAACCCGAAAGCGGGGAAAAGCAAACGGACAGAAAAATGGTTAAATTAGTGAAATTGTGTGAGTCGAGGTGATCGGTCGGAGCCGGGCAACCCCAAGACAAATTATTTCTGGGCCGACTGGCCGGCCCATGTGACAGACGTTCGAACGAGGATTGGTGGAAGTAGTATGTTTAATTGACGGCCCACATTCGAAGTAGGCCTCCACCGCAGCTTCTTTGCGTTCTATGATGGCTGCCGTTATAGTCCCGTAATCCTCCTTACAACCCGAGCAAAATTTGCAGAAATTCGATAACCTGTCGGTGATTCTCTTTCATCGTCTCGAGTCCTCGTGGGAGCGAAGAGAAATTGACTGAGGAACACACGAATTGCGGAAGCAAACGAGGTATTTCTCTCTCTCTTCCTCCCTCTATGTCTAACGTTTCTTATCGTGCTTTTCGATCGGTTGGATATGTTGTTAGATCTTGATTTGTTGAAATCGGAGCAGATCAATCGGATCTGATTAGAATGGCGGCGGCGAGGCGACTTCGTAACCTTCAATCGCTGCAGGGTAACAAGGTCTGCGTCGATTGTGCGCAAAAGAATCCTCAATGGGCTTCTGTCTCTTATGGCGTCTTCATGTGCTTAGAGTGCTCCGGAAAGCATCGAGGTTTGGGTGTACACATCTCCTTCGTCCGATCCGTCACCATGGATTCCTGGTCCGAGATCCAGATAAAGAAGATGGAGGCTGGAGGTAACGAGCAGCTCAACGCGTTCCTCTTTCAATATGGGATTTCAAAGGAGACCGACATTGTCACAAAGTACAACACCAATGCTGCTAGCGTATATCGAGATCGAATTCAAGCCCTAGCAGAGGGCCGCCCTTGGAGGGATCCGCCAGTGGTGAAGGAGAGCCTTGGGGTTGGGAAGAAAAAGCCCCCATTGGCACATAGTGGAAGAGATGGTAATATTGGGAATAATGGAGGGTGGGATAGTTGGGATAATGAGGATGATTTTCGATCTTCTAGTGATATTAGGAGAAACCAATCAGCTGGGGATGTGAGAGGTGGAGGAACTAGAGGTGCGCCAGCCCGGTCAAGGTCGACCGAGGATATTACACGATCACAATTGGAAGCCTCTGCTGCAAATAAGGAGAGCTTTTTTGCACGGAAGATTGCTGAGAATGAGTCTCGTCCGGAAGGACTGCCACCTTCTCAGGGAGGAAAATATGTGGGCTTTGGGTCGAGTCCTGCCCCCACTCACAGGAATAATGTACAGGGGCAAGGAGACGTCTTCTCTGTTGTCTCTCAGGTAATGTATGAGGGGGAAGTCACCAATTCCTTCTTCTTTTAAGTAAATTGTAAACAGAGAATGGTTTGTCATAATGTTTGATTCTGTGCTGTTGTTTCTTGCAGGGGTTGGGTAAATTGTCACTGGCAGCTGCATCTGCTGCTCAATCAGCTGCTGTTGTAGTTCAAGCAGGCACTAAAGAGCTCAGTTCAAAGGTATTGAATTTATGTTGGTTGAAAGGTAGTTGTCTTTGCTTATGAAGTCATAGCCTTCATCTACTCGTTAGCTTGCTTCCTTACATTTGATGTTCTGATACTTTATTTCTGGGAGGGAGCTTGAAATTAATGTATTGAGGCTACTGACTTGAATTCATTGAAGACCTCAAACTCTATTGACTTTAGTATAAAGTGCATATTATATCTTAAAATTAAATGTAAAGAGCAAGTAGGTCCTTGTACTATTTTAATGGGCTAATAACCCCTTGAACTTATGGGCATTGTCGAATAAGTCATCGTTGTTAAAATTTTCATTAAAGAAATTACATTTTTGTCATTTAATCTTCTTTACTAGGCCATTTCTAGAGAGTAACTCAAATGCTATTGATTTGATGTTATTAAGAATGTCTCGGACATTTATAAACGGTTTTTATTTTTGATTTCAAGTTGCATTGGTTTTTTCATGCTATTGAAATTAACAAGTTGCATTTGTTAATTTCTTCTCTGCGAGAGTTACATGTTTATGTAAAAGAAAAACTTACCTTTTCACTAGGATGAAAGTTAACACTACTGTTTGATGTTGATAGATAACAAATTTAGTACTTTCCATATTTTCGAGGTAAGTTACACTCTTATTAGTAAGATAAAGCTCATATTCCTGGGTTGGTGATTGTTTTGGAGAAGCATGCCTTCTATTCTTATAATCCCGTTGCGGATTTAACGAACTTGTTATGAGGTTTTGATGGACAATGTAGTGAATTATACAGGGATGTAATCTTGCAAAGTACATTAATAAACTAATTTACAGGTGAAGGAAGGGGGCTACGATACTAAGGTCAATGAAACTGTCAGTGCTGTTACTGCAAAGACATCCGAAGTGGGGCAGAGAACCTGGGGAATGTTGAAAGGGGTGGTGGCAATAGCTTCTCAAAAGGTTGAAGAGTACACTAAAGAAGGCATAAACTGGAATAATGATGGTTGGGTAAGAAATGATAATGAAAAAAATGGTTACTATCAAGAATTCAATCAGGGTAATAAGCAATGGGATTCTTCCTCCGGAGGAGGTGGTCAATCGTCCGTTAGCAGCAATTACAATTCTTTCGGCGCAAATTCTTGGGATGATTGGGACCATAAAAGCAGTCGAAAAGAGGAAGTGAGGAAGGGAGTAGTGGAATCCATGGAAGATGGCTGGGCTGGCTGGGATGACCCCCAAGAAGATGGATGTGATAACCTTTCCCATGCTTCTGGTCATCGGAACCATGGTCACGCCGGAAAACCAGATGGTTCATGGACTGGAGGCGGATTTCTATGAGGTCCGTCGTCATATAACACTTCTAATGTTTTAATCTTTTGGATTGTGTTCGCTGCCTCTGTTCTCACTAAATTTGTCCTCCTTCGCGTAATCATTTTACAAAATTAAGGTATGGAAGTAAAATGGAGCAAGTCTTTTCAATTCTTTCAACAAAAAAATGGTTTTGTTTCGATTGAATCCTGTGTTGTCTCAACCATTGTTCTTGAACTCCATTGATTTCGAGCTCAGTAAAAATTGGATATGTTTTTTAGCTGTCATTTTGCTGTTTTTCATCGTCGTTATCACCCAGTGTAAATGAAATGCTCTTGGTGTTACTGATCGAATCCGTCATTTCATACCAGAATTGGACCAAATTATAAGCTTTATCTTTTGTGGACACAGATGCTTGGAGAATTGAACACAGGAATATGAAGTTTAGTTTGCACCAATTGGGAATCAAATTCAAGTACTAGGATGATTGATTTTCTTAGCTTACATAGAAATTTTTATGAATTTTGCAGAACCCTGCAATGTTTGATGGGTTCTTCTAGCTATTATTCTTTTTAACCGGGGTGGAACAATTTCTCCATTCTGAGAGATATACAAGTAATTGTTTGCGTGCATGAGTTCTTCACTTGGGACAGCTGATTATTAATTGAAACTTGGAAGTGTGATTCTGTTGTCTAATCCCTTACTTACCGTATCTTCTACCTATACTAGTTAATCATGATCATCATCAAGAACAGTCAATTTCTTTTGAGATACAAAGTTGACATACTACAATTCTAGGTTAACATGAATTCAGCGAGAGGGAGAAGCAAACTAGAATTTCATTCTCAATTGAAAACGCAATACAAACGATAAGAAATTGCAAATTTTCTAACCTAATGCGCGCAACAACAATATACAGGCTTCAGAATTTTCTGGTGAAACATCGACCAGATACCAAATATACTTCAGCCTCCGAATCCGTACAACGTCCTGCCTTGCCTCTTGAGTGCGTAGACAACATCCATAGCCGTGACGGTCTTTCTCCGAGCGTGCTCTGTATAGGTCACGGCGTCGCGAATGACATTTTCGAGGAAGATCTTGAGGACACCTCGAGTCTCTTCGTAAATAAGACCGCTGATCCTCTTCACACCGCCTCTACGAGCTAGACGACGAATAGCCGGCTTGGTGATGCCCTGGATGTTATCCCTAAGCACTTTCCTGTGCCTCTTCGCTCCTCCCTTTCCCAATCCCTTGCCTCCCTTTCCTCTTCCGGACATTTTCGCCGACTTTTCAACAGCTTCGCCGAGGTTGAAAAACAACACACTGGACTTTAGGGTCGCAGAGCAGACGAGGTGATGAAGAAAGTAACGATGGCGGTTTCCTTTTTATACATGGAGTTGCCTGAATCTGTGCTAAAAGATAGATGTTCGAGAGTGAAAATGGATTGTTGGATCGATCGGTTATCGACGGATGGTAATTATTATCCATGGGTGCCTCTTTTCTTTCGTCTGAGACGTCGATCGTATTTATATCGACGATCCAGAAGAAAAAAGAGAAGAGGATACGCGGATTGTGCTTTTCATAAGATTTGTTGACGTAATAGTCAATATTTGTATATATTATCCTTTTTTTTAATTTCAACTTAATCATTTACTAGAATCTTTTAAATTATACATGAAACTAATCTTATTGTTGGCCAAAACTCTTTACTATATATAATAGGACTTATCATCCTTTCTAATTTCCTCAAATTTACTCCCCTCCCCTAATGGATAAACCTCCACCTAGATTTTACTGCAATGGGGGAAAAGAATGAAGACCCAAAAATATCTAATATTAGGGTAAAAGTCTCCCTAAATACAAAAATATTAAGGTCACAATGTCGATTATGTAATGGTCAACCGCACACGGGCAAATTGATATGCAATGAATCATCCTTTTACCGCTAAATTATACCTGCTATTATGTTATTATTACGTATAAGTAGGCCTAAGTCATAATAAAAATAGGATCAGAAAAAGAAATCATGAAAATGATAGCCTTAACATATGTTTATCAGGGACACTAATTGTAACACCTATAAAATTTTCATAAATAATTTCATGTGTGATGTGGTAGTTTGGAATATATGGGGAATGAATAATGTCACAATAGAAAATTTATATAGTGTGTAGTGAATAATACTGTTGTAATAAATTGTAGAATTTATTAAGTCAAGTTACGGAATAAGAAAAACTGGAGTAAGAGATTTTATTTTTATAAAAAAAAATATGAGATTTATTAAGGAAGATATGAAATTATGAAAGTTTGATGTGGAAAAAAGTTAGAAAGAATAATGTAAGAATGTCTACGGAAGAATTATTGTTATTAAAAAATATTAGATTTATTAAGTAATAAAAATTGAATATGTAGAGAATTAATAAAGAGCAATGAGTAAAGCATCGGCGGAAGAGTGCCCACAAATTGCAATGGGGAAAAGAATATGTCTGCATAATGAACGAAGTCGTATTATAAAGGGCAGTGAACAATGAAGTTGTAGAAATGAACGTGTCTGTAGAAAAGAATGTGTCTGCATAATGGACGGCGTCGTATTATAAAGACGGTGTGTCACGGTGAACAGTAAAGTTGAGGAAAGGAACGTGTCTGCGGAAAGAAATGTGTCCGCAAAATGGACGACGACGACGTCATATTATGATAAGGAACATATCTGCAGAAGGGAATGCGTCTGCCACAAATAAGTAAAAGGAAGAAAAACGTCATTGTTCAGATTGAGTATCTACTAATTACGAGAATCCGCAAGAAAAGGATGAATCTGTTGTGAATAAGTAAAATGAGTAAAACATCGTCGTTAAATTAAAGTATTCATGAAAGGATGTGTGCGTGGCATACAGGTATTGGAGACAGTTTAAAAAAGATCCGCATATGAGGTGTCCACGAAAACATTGGTGTTCGCAGAAGCGTTAGTATCTGCAGTAGGAAGGTATCCGCGAAAGGATGTGTACGTGGTGGATCATGATTGGTGGACAGTTTAAGAGTGATCTGTGGGAAAGGTATTCACAGAAACGTTGACGTCTGTAGGAGTGATATTCACGAAAGAATAAGCGTATATGATAGATAGTGATTAGTTGATAAATTAGGAGGAATATGTGGGATGAGGTATCTGCGGAAATGTTAGCATCTACTAAAGCATTTGTGACCTCAGAAAATGCTGGTTCCCATGAAAGTAAGTGTAAAATGCCAACGTAACAGATTGTTATTGGAGAAGAAAGACTAGCAGAAGCTCGCCCATCCGCTGTAAGTACCAGACAAATTTAAAATGCGATTGTTCACAGCATCTGGGAGCTATGATTTGATTCTCGAACTGATAAGGAAACGATAATATTAAGAAGCGTTAGTTGCATGATTAACAAGTTATCGATCTATAAATACGAAAGATTGGGTCGAAACCCTAATCATCCTTGAGCCGCATAGTTGGTAGATTTTCTCTCAACCTCTCTGAAGGTATATTTTCTACAATGAGGATTTCATAAAATTTGATGGTTGATGGTAATGAATGATAAAACTGTGGAAGTTGTTTATAAGTTCTTGAAACAGAGTAATTGTTAAAGTTCAATTATTTTTCTTTTATTAACCTGATTATCTTTTTAATTTCAAGGGAAACAAACGTGTTAGAAAAGTTGAATATTACAGACTCTAGTAAGAACTTCAAGTAAGTGATGTTTGTTTGTGTTTGGCCTTTAGCATGCATCACAAAGTGCTAAGATAAGGTAGTATTATGCTGATATTCTACTATGATGCCTACAGATTGTTGATTGAGGATATGATTATTCTTTGTTGTTTACTGTTTATGTTTGAAATGTGAATCAAAGATATGTTTACTGCTTGCTAGTTATGTTACTATTATGCTTTGGACATTGAACTATTGATCGATGATATGTTTACTGTTTGTTTGTTACTGTTTATGTTGAAATGTGGATCAAGGATATGCTTACTGTTATTATGAGTTATGTTTATGAATGTTAAACTGTTATTATATGTCTCATGCATTATGAAAAACCTTTTTTTACCAATAGAGATTATCATGCATATGTTTTCATTAAGAAAAAAAAAAGGATGAAAAGAAAAATACGTAAGAGGTTTTGACAATTCGACACTAATGATTAGAGACTTTGGTGGATTTATCCCTAAATGATTTGAGACTTTAGTGGACTTGTTTCCCAATGATTTGAAGTTTTGGTGTCGCATCCCAATGTTAATGAAAGAAAAGAATCAAATAATAAAATAATAAAAGAACGAAAGAAAGAGAGAAAGACTGAAAACGATCATACATGTTTTTATGAAAATTTGTATCTCATGTTTATAACATATTTATGCATCCTTTACTAAACGTTAGGTTCATAGATGAACTTTGTGATATATGTAAGGATGAATTTACTGAGGAACTTGATGAAGTGAACGAATGAAAATTGCGGTTGAAGGAGAATTCTCTTGAGTGGAGCTAAAATGTTATTTGAGCGAAATTGACCTGTGAATGAAGATCTAAGGAAAAACGGATTGGAAAAAGGAAGTCCTTTTACTTTTAATTATGTTTTTAAATATTTGAATTTAAGTTGAAATATTTTACGAATATTTATGTTTATTTTATGTTGAATTTTTGTATGTTTGAATTTTAAATGAGATTTCTTTTAAGATTTATGCTGTATGTTTTAAAGAAAGTTTTTAAATAGAATTTAGAAAAGAAAAACTGCAAGAAAATTGATATATGATACCTGGTGTTACATTAATGCAAATAGTGAACAAGCAGTTAAATGATACAGATAAGTGAGGTGAAATCCTAAATAACAACTCGTCTCTTACCCTAACTATCAAACAACATCTCTTACAAAATCTAAGAGAAGAAAAGGAATTGATTGCTCTTAGCAAAATGGGTTTGCAAATTGGACCAACGAGAATCAAAATCAACTCAAGAATCAAATAAACTACAAAACAAACATAAAACACTCTCCTTGCCCACGAGAGAGGAGATACCGAATCGCAGACGCAAAGCAAAGTCACATGTTGTATATTTATAGGGGAAAAGATGCCACTTGGAGAAGACTGACAGAAACAAACGTGGCACAGCTTAAAGAATTTGAGCTTTGGTTCAACCTCACTGACTAGGATTATCCAAGTTTGACTCGAGATTGGACCTGGCCTAGCCCATCTTAATTTAAATGGTTTGAGGTGAGGTCCGCAATTTAAACTTAGTGTGGTGATGATATAATTTTAGGATTATGTTGTAACGATCCGATTTTTCATAACCTTTATTAAAATTCACTAAAATTTGACACTTTTTATTAAAACCTTTCTAAGATAATATCAGAGTGCAAACTGGACCGTCAAAACCTTTTTCGTTAAACATAACAGAAGTAGCTGTAAAATCTTTGTGAAAACGTAACGAGTTTATTAAAACATAGCGAAAACGTAAAATATTAAAGGAATACTAAATAATTAAATACTGCATTTGAGAAATGAAAATTAAACCATTAAATACAATTTAATTACAACCGAGTTCTATTTTACTCTCTTCAACCTAGCCAACCACGAGTCTCGCGCGTGCAAATTTTTCATCTCTGCTTTTTGATATGTGCATTGCCTTTGCATACAAGTACCTACACCTACACCACAAGTAAATTGTAAGCCCAAAGGCTTAGTAAGGAAAATGATTAGAAGTTCGGCGGCACCGTTGGCAATGCTGCGATATTCTGATTCTGTACTTCATCGGGAAACAAACTTTTGCTTGGCAGAAGACCATGATATAAGGTTTGGTCCTAAAAAGGTGCAAAAAGCACTTGTGCTCTTACGATCATCAGGACATGAAGCTCAATCTGCTTCAGTGAAATAATGAAGATCAAAACAGGTTGTCAGGGAAAAGGATATACCTAGATTTGTGGTCCCTCCGAAGGTAACGAAGAATTAGTTTTACTGCTTGCCAGTGAGCATCGGTGGGAGCATGCATAAATTGACAAACTTTGTTAACTACAAATGCAATATCGGGTCGAGTTATGCAACAATATTGCAAAGCCCCGACGATGCTCCTATAAAGTGATCCATTTGATAACGAGGTTCTTGAGTTTTTGGATAGAATAGGTCCAGAAACCATAGGAGTAGGGACTGGTTTGCTCGAACCTATATTTGCCCTGAGAAGTAGATCTGTGATATATTTGGTCTGATGCAACATCAAGCATTTATCAATAGTAGTTACAGAAATACCAAGAAAATGATGAAGTGAACCCAGATCACAGACCACAAATTTGGAGCGTAAGTATCCTAGCAGTTTGTTAATAAGTGGAATTGAATTCCTTGTAACTATAATGTCATCGACATATACGAGCATGAGGATAACGGATGAATGCTTCCGAAAAATAAATAACGAAATATCCAACTTTGATGCCGTAAAACTCCAAAGTAATAGAGCAGTATATAATTTGTTATACCACACAAGTGGTGATTGTTTCAAGACGTATAAGGATTTATGCAGTAAACAAACAACAGAGGGATTAGAAGCATTTACAAACCCCTGTAGGTTGTTGCATATAAATCTTCTTTGTTAAGTTGCCATACAAAGAAGGCATTGTTGATGTCTAGCTATTTTGTGGTCCAACCAAGAGAAATAGCTAATGATAAAGCAATATGTATAATAGTGGGTTTGACAATCAGACTAAAGGTTTCCTCATAAATAATGTCTTTGGTTTGATCATATCCTTTGGCAACTAGGCGGCCTTGGTAATGATTTATGGATCCATCGCTATTAAGTTTTAGACAAAATACCCACTTATAATTTATAAGTGTTGCACCGCAAGGTAGGGGAACAAGCTTCCATGTGTTATTCTTATGCAAAGCATCAATTTTTTCGTGCATGATAGCAAGCCAAAACTTGCATTTTGAAGCTTGTAAAAATGTAGTAGGTTCTGAAGTGGAGCCGGTATTTGTGTGGAAGGCTTTTGGTTTGAAAATGTCATTCTTGGATCATGTCCGCATGAGGTACAAGCTGTTTGTTTGCCTAGTATTGTTAAGAGCGGACATGTTGTGAATTAGAGATGGTGGAGGTGGGATAGAGTTCTGTGGAGATAGGGAACTAGAAGGAATTATAGGTGAGTTTGGAATTGGAAGTGAAGAACTGGAAGGTGCAGAACTAGATGTGTGGATTTGAAGTTGGGGTTGGCAATGATGGAAAGGGGAGGGCAATGATGGATATTGATATATTTGGGTTGGGGATATGGGGCTGGGATAGATTGGGAAAAGAAAAGGAACTTTCATCGAAGGCAATGTGTATAGTAATATAGACACGATTGGAAGTATGATCGAAGCATATCTTTTGTGATTAGCACTATTGCCAATGAAAATGCATGGAGAGGAGCGGGGTTGTAGTTTATTTGCAGTGAAAGGTTGGAGATATGGAAAGCAAAGACATCCAAACACGTGAAGAGAGTGATATGGCAGATTGGTGCCATATAAACACTCATATGGAGATTTAAAGTTTAAAATTTTCATTGGCATATAATTGATAAGAGTGACAACGGTTTGGAAAGCAAAAGACCAAAAAGATTGTGGGATGAAAGAATGGAATAACAAAGCGAGGCTGGTTTCAACAATATGATGATTTTTGCATTCAACACAACCGTTTTGATTTGGAGTGTAAGGACAAGAGATGCAATGATGAATACCTTGAGATTTTAAAAGTTTGGAAGGATATTGGAATTCCCCGCCCCAATCCAATTGGAAGCTTTTAATGGATTTCCCAAATTGATTTTTAATGAATGTAAGCAAGTTTGTAAAATAATGATAAACTTGATCCTTTGTTTTAAGACAATATATCCAAGTAAACCGAGTGCAATCATCAACAAACAGGAGAAAATACCGAGCTCCAGTGATTGAGGAGATTGGTGAGGGTCCCCAAACATCGAGTGTACTAAATCAAATGAGTTTTGAGAATGAGAATTGAAAACTTGAAAAGGCAAACAGTGACTTTTACTTAAATGACATGGAGTACAAACATTAGATGTTCCAAAGTCTAAAAACGAGAGATTACAGAAATTTAAAAAGCTAGATAATTTGGAGAAACTACGGTGACCTAAGCGGAGGTGCCACAATGTTGAAGATGGAGTTGTGGAAGGGCGAGAGGAGGCAGTGCTGGTTGTTAGCGAGAAGACGTGAGGAGGTAGTAGAATTTTGTAGAGACAATCACTGAGAGTGCCTCAAAGGATTATTCGGTGGGAGGTTCAGTCCTTGACAAAAAAAGAGTTGGAATGAAATCCAACAAAAATAGGACTATCACGACAAAGTTTGTGAATGTTGAGTAAATTGTGAGTAATGAACGGAGCGTGAAGAATAGAATGAAGTTTGAGTGGTGAGGAGGCAGTGGAAATCACAGCATGTCCGATATTAACAATGGAGAGAGGCTTACCGCTTGTTGTAATCACTTGCGCAGGGCCAATGTATGGGGCTGACTCTGTCATGGTAGAAGGTGATGGAGTGAAGTGGTGAGTAGCGCCACTATCTAGTAGCCAAGCGGAGTTGATTTGGGCTGCAGGGTGTAGCGTGGGATTGTTATCGAAGATATTTGCATTGATGTTGGAGTATTGAAGAAGGTCAGCTGAGTTGGCTTGAGGTGAAGCCGATGGAGTGAGTGGGCCGGGAGCAAAAGTCATGTTCTGCCTGTGGTAGCAAACCAGGGCCGTGTGACTCACTTTGTTATAAATCTGGCAGCGTGGCTTGAAGGATGTCTTGGGCCTGGGTTGACGCCAGGCCTGTTGGGTCAGGTTGGGTGACTCGAGAATGCCGCTAAAAGGATTGAAATTAGGGAGTGGCGATGGCGATGGCAGGCGAAAATGCCTAAAGGCTGCATTGGCTTGAAGGGAGTTGGATGACATAGTTATGATTCTTCAGTTGAAAGTCATAACTACGGAGAAGACTGTGAATCTCCTCCATTGCCGGTTGATCAGCACGTCCAGTGATGGCAGTGACAAAGGTTGTATTCGCTGCCCAGGCCTTCGAGAAAGTATATGACCTGGTCACAGTAAGTTACTAGTTCTCCTATTGCAGATAATGTGTTGCATATGGTTGTTATTTTCTGAATGTAAACAACGGCAGAGATGCCATCTTTTGAAATGTTGTGGAGTTGGTTGTGCAAATCTGCGATTCTTGCCATAGAGGAGGAGGCAAACATCCGACCGAGAGCATTCCAAATCTCAGCTGCGGTGTTGTAGCAGACTATTTGAGGGAGAATATTGTCCGAGAGATAGGAGAAGATCCAACTCATTATGAGTCGGTTGTAGCATTGCAAGAGACCAAACTTAGGATTATGTTGAAAAGTCATAGTGTCAACATATTGAGGGGGAGCTGGGTAGGAGCCATCCAAGACGGATGCCGTTGGCAATGACAACGTCAAGGATTTGAACTTTTCAGACTAGATAGTTGGTAGAGTCCAGATTGATTATGAGAGTCTGATTTACAGATGGAAAGGGAGAGAGGGAAGTGGACGAAGGAGAGGAGGGGATTGTGGTGATAGAATAAGCCATGACTGTCATACAAAGTCGAGAATCAAAACTTTCCAAGAGAGAATGAGAGAAGGCTGCTCTTTGTAATTATGTGTATTGTATTTTTGATAAACTTGTGATTGTTACAGAATATATAGAGTATATATATATATATAGGAAACTAAAATTATATTGTACAATTAATTACAATAATAAAAAATTACAAAGTATGTATTAACACCATCGACTCGCCTTTGAAAACATATAGGTAAAGGCGTCATTAAAAAAAAATTCTAGTTAAAATATGTTTTTAGTTTCCATAGTTTATGATTGGGTCACTTTAGTTCTCATGGTTTGAATTGTCAGACAAAAACATTTATAATTATAATTTAGTTTTTAGATATTCTTTCTATCAATTTTTGCTGTTAAAGTAGTGAATGTGCTAATTAAATGGTTTATTTAAATAAGATTTTTAGTTCGGTTTTATTTGTTTAACAAAACCGGTTTTTTTTACTCGCTCTCTTGTTCTCTTATATAAATCTAGCATTTGTTTGCATTTTAAATGTTTTAATTTATCCAATCTCGACTATGTTATGTGTGCAAGTGAGATGTATCAAGAGTTAAAATACCTTTCGAATAATACAAATAAAAAAAAAACATAATTTCTAGCAACTATTTTCTTTCTTTCACGCACAAATAAAAAAAAACGATTAGAGGAATTTATCAATAAATTCTCTAATCTTGATTATGATTAGGATATCTAACTTGGATTAGGATGAGAGGTAAGACAAGAGTAAGTATGGAAGAGAAAAATTAGATTTAAAAAAGAATAATGTAAACTTTTTTTTTCTTTCAATCATGAGTCTTCTTCTGCAGAATTCTTATTTTGGTTGCATTGGAAGATATTGATGGTCGTCATCTTCTTTGAGAAAAAGATCTCTATATCTTTTGAGACGTTCATTGTAATCCATATCTGCATTTATCTCTTTTTGATTTCTTTCTTTATGGCCAACGTGGAGTTCTCTTTGTAACCTTTTTTTTTCTTTCAATCATGAGTCTTCTTTTGCAGAATACTTATTTTGATTGCATTGGAAGATATTGATGGTGGGTTATCTTCTTTGAGAAAAAGCTCTCCGTATCTTGAGATGTATGGTAAAAGGTTTGTACGATCATTGTAATCCATTTCTGCTTTCATATCTTTTTCCTCTTTGTTCTGTATTTTATAGATGATTTTTGCTACTGTTCCGCTGTTGCTCATGTTGTGCCATTGTTGTTTCATGTCTTGCTTATAGTGTATTTCTATATGCTTTGTTCTGTATTTATTTAATGTATTTTTATAGATGTTTATGACAAATTAGGTAAGGTTGAGGAAGTTCTTAGTTTGTACAAGAGAGGAACATCAAGTGGATGGAAACCTGATCCTATCGCATTTTCAGTTTTGGCTAAGATGTTTGATGAAGCTAAGGATTATGATGAAATCAATTATGTCTTGCAAGAGATGAAGTCTCTTGGTGTGAAGCCGAAATTGATGTTAGAGGCGATGGGAAAACCGACAAATTAAATGAAATATAAATTGCGGCCAACTTGCCAGGGAGTATGAACAATGAGATTAAGAATACATAGAGCTCGTGCATTAAGAAGTTGAGGCAAAAAATGTTGACTGTGGTTGGTTATCGAGAGAGAGAAGCTTAAAGTGTGACACATAAATAATTATAGATTCATTTTGTTAACGGGTCAAAATTGAAAGATTAAAGTTAAAAAAAAAAAAGGGGGAAATGACCAATCAACCATTATCCTTTATTGTTGGTGACAAACCAACCACTATCATTTTTTTTTTATAACAAATTAACTACTGAAGTATGAAAAAAATGTCAAATCCAACATCGCTATCACGTTTGCCGTTAAATATGATGATATGGCACCACGGCGGTTTATATACAAACTGCTTTAGTGCCATAGTTTTTAAAAACTAAGCGAAAGATTGTGATGAACCGCCACGGTTCATGTAGGAACTGTAGCGGTGTCTCAATACACCGTGGTGGTTTGGTATGAAGCTGCCACAATGTATTGACACACCGCTGCGGCTTGACGACGAACCGCAGTGGTTTTGTTGTCAAGCCGCAACGGCTTGAGGACAAATTGCGGCAGTTTGTCGTCAAACCACCGCGATTCCAAGTTTATGAAACTTGAAAGCAAAACTATAATTTTAACCTCTTCACCTTCAAATGACCATAATTTTAGTTACGAGTGTCCGAATCGGCTCCATAATATATCAAATTGAAGTTCTTTCAGAAATTTAAGACTTGTCACCAAGTTTTTCTTGTGACCAACGTTTCTCGAACCCAAAATCACGTGTTTAAGCCCTCAAATTTGTGATCAAAGATTTTAGACGTGACAAACCGCCGCGATTTCAACTTTCATGACACACCGCGACAGTTCGTTCTCAAACTGCCGCGGTTTGTCATCAAAGCGTTAACGACAAATGTGATAACGATGGTAGCGATATCAATTTTTTATAGTTCAGTGGTTAATTTGTTAGCGAAAAAATGAGGGTGGTTGATTTGTCACTAATAATAAAGTATAATGGTTAATTTGTCATTTTTCCAAAAAAAAAATTAATCACGTGCGCTTGCTAAATTCAGAGTTTAAAGTATATTAAAAAAAAATGAAATAGAAGAAATATATTAAAAACAGAGGATGGTTTGGTTGGCCTTCACGTAATCCACTGGATCTCCTTCTAAAATTTGATTTTATTTCAAAATTCGATTTATTTAGTCAAGTTTTGTCTTAAATTGATCGAGTATGTTAAAATTCAAGATGGTAAGAATTTTGGGTCATCTTCTATTCTTCTTCTTCTTCTTCTTCTTCGTCACTGATAAAAAAACACGGCAATCTCAGTTTACCAGCGCAGTAAAAATAGAGTGTAAGATTAGATTAAATTCAGATTATGGGTTAAATTGTGATCAAGTTTGGAAGAATTCCGCCATTGTTAACAACCTATGAGAGATGAGAGATAATAAAATTTTCATCACAGAAACCCCAGCTCACCTACTAAGCCATCAGGAAAATGATGGCGCCTGAAAGCAACCTTGTCCTTTACCCAACGCCCCGCTTCCCCTCTTGTTCAATTATTGCTCTCCTTCTTCCCTACCCTAATTTCCATTTCTCCTTCACTCCACACCCATTTTCTTCATTCCTCCGGCCATGGATTCCACGCCCACCTCCGTCACCGTACCCCCTCCTTCCCCTTTCCCTCACCGGACAATCGATTTCTCCCCTCTCGAATTCATTCTTGGCCTCGTCGCCGTCATCACCATACCCGCTCTCATCTACACCTTCTTCTTCGCCATCAACTGCCCGCCTAACCCTTTCCGTGGCCGGAGGGGGAGCTCCGATTCTCAACCCGGAGTGCCCGGAAACACGGTTGGTGAGAGCGTCACCAAGGGTGTGGCCTCCGATGTGAAGTACCGAAAGGATGAGCCGGTGAAAGGCGTCGACAGCGAGTGCCCGGTGTGCTTGTCCGCTTTCTCCGATGGCGAAGAGGTGAGGCAATTGAGTGGATGTAAACATTCCTTCCATGGCCCCTGCATCGATAAGTGGCTCAATTCTCACTCCAATTGCCCCGTTTGCCGAGCTTTTGTCCCCGTTAAACGCCCTTCTTCTTCTTCCTCGTCGGTGGCGAGAGACGCCGATTTACATCAAGGGTTGCCCGATGCTGCCAGCTTGGTTTGACATCTCCCCCCTCTCTCCATTTGAATTGCAGAATTGCAGAAGTAGAAGATGGACTGGAAATTGGGATGGGAAAATGCATTGCTGTGTCTTTATTTGTTTTTTTTAATTAAATTATTTTCCAACTTGAAGAGTGTAAAAAATAGAAAATCCCAATATATAAATAAATAAAATGAGTTTTTCTTCATGAATTAATGCGTTTATGTGGGAATCAACTCTATGACATTTATTTATTAATATCACTAAAATCATCTTAAGTTTAGTAATATATTAAAATTCAATCTATGGAAATATGTTTAATTTAAACCTTATATCTTATATAGCTAAAAGCACCGAAAATTATGCAAAAAGAAATTATAAAAAAAGAATAACGCTACATTTATTCTCTATTTTTATTTTTTAATTAATATTTTTTAACGAGAAGCTCATTAATTAAAATAATTAATTAATTATAATACGTAATAAATATCTTGTCCGTAAATTAAAAAAAGAGAAGTAAAGTAAAAAATGAACATAATATTATTATTTTTTTATGGTAAAATATACTTTCAGTTGTTATAGTTTTAAATTTCTCCTGAAGCTTCTCGTAATTTTAATTTAATTTTAAATGATTTTGTAATATATTTTTATTATTAAATTAAACAAAAAAGAATTTCGAAATGATGTTTTAGTCAAACAATTATTTCTGAAGAGCAATTCTCAGATAAATTACGATAAAAACTTCCTCATTATGCAAGGAGTACTACTTTCTATCTACTTAAGTTCCATGTTTTTGGTAATGGACAATGATAATTGGGATTTAATATTCGAATTCAAGTGAATACATGATATAAATTTATGATTTTTTGTCTTTACAACCTTTTCGTTCGTTATAGAGATAATAACCTAAATTTTAACTTAGTACACTCTACTTATCTCGGATTTATATATAATCACGTCAACTTCTCAACAAACAATTTGAATCTCTTTATCTCATGAAGTGGTTCTAGGTCCAGAAAACAGAACTGTGTCATCCAACTATAATTTTTTACGAGTGAACTTAATAGGCGATCTTGTTGGATACATTAACATACCATCATTTGAAGACTTTCACCTTGTTATTCCAAGACAAGTACAGTTTTTTTGTCACTGTAAAAAAGTTCTTCGCGGATCTTTTGCAGCTTATTGTTTCTACTTTATCTGGTGGAAGGATGTCCCTAGTCAGTCATCTCAGATTTAGGGAGAAATTTTTCTGTGGATTTTGCTTGAAAGAGTGAGATTTACTTTAGATGGTTTTGAATGTAACAAAATTGGAGTAGGCTATGAAGCTTTTAAATTTCTGTGCATCACCATTCTCCAGTTGTTGCACAATTAGCTGTGGAATTTCTAGGAGGTAATTGTATAGAATCACAAAGCAAATGTTTTCAATCTTATCTGCTTCTTCTTTCCGTGATTTCTTTATCTTGTTTCATCAATTGTTAGCTATTGTCTTAAATGAAACATTTTGGTTTTTGATAGGCGGATCATAATCGTATAAATAGGAATCAGTTGCCATTGTATGGCGTGGAAGGAAGATTTGAAAGAATAAATTAGCATCCAGTTAAATATTAGTATTTTCATATTTGTATTAAATGTCTTTTTAATTTGTATGAAATTTAACATTTGAATCTGGGTGCAGAATGCATGGACATATTCATTCTCAATCGGAATCACTGAAGTTCTCAATACAAATCTCTTGATAGAATTAAGAGCTGATGATGTTGAATATGTCTACCAAAGGTGAGGATAACGAATAGTAGTTTTTTCCCTAAGCTTATTTGACTGACAGGTTAGGATAAATTATTGAAGCTCGCCATATGTTCATATTTTTTGCAGAAGTGATGGAAAAATATTAAGCATCAATATCCCAACATTTGAGGCCCTCTCTCAATTTGGAATCGCTATAATTACTACTAAAAATACTGGTGAAGTAGAAGCATCTTATAGTTTAACGGTAAGTAGGAATTTCTACTTGCTTAAACTGAGTGAAGTTCTTCGTTTAGGCATGTTGAAGGGCAGACACTCAAAAACGACAGTTTATTCGTGCTTCTTATTACCATATTCACATGCCTTCTATCTAAATTTGTTGCTTGGATTAAGGATTCTAGCTTTCAAAATACATAATGCAGTAAGATGATTCTCCTAATTTGATTTCAGTTATTAATCTTTCATTTTGCAGTTTGATTGCTCAAGAGATATCACGCTTGTGGAGGTACATTTTGATTTTAACAATTTCTCAGAAAATGAAAGATATTGTCAATACATGTTATTTATAGCAGGAACAATATTTTATTATGAAGCCCAAAGAAAATACAAATCATTCGTTCAAACTCTATCCAACAACTGATCAAGCAACAAAGTATGTATATTCTGGTAAGTTTTAAAAAGATTATGTCGACACTGTTATTAAAATTTTTAGCTCGGTGGCTTATAATATTCGATCCTAATTGCAATGGATCAACTGCAGCCATACTAAAGGATGCTGATTTTAATGAAGTAGATAGAGCTGAATGTCAGTTTTCTACCACAGCCACTGCTCTTGACAATGGATCACAGGTTTCTTTCTATCTTCAAATACATGTTTGATCGAAGACATTTTCATTCCTTGAGATTAAGAGCAAGCGTGGGTCTAAGTTCTAGCCTGGCAGAGCACATCTAATGTACCCTGTCTATTACAGATTAGATTACTCCTTTTCAACGTCCAAAGGATGGTATAACTGGTTTCTTTGAATCAATCAAAATATTGTGGAACAAACTATGGGAGAGTATGATAGATTTCACCCCTGGAAGAGCTTGCAGGTTTGTAAGTTCCAGTATTAAAATTTGGGTCTTCGTCCATTTAAATTATTGTCCCTTTCTTTGAGAACTCTTAGTACAAATATGAAAGTTTTCAGCGTACTAGAGTTAATTCTCTGTTGTTTTTCTGTGTGCACAAGGCAATGCACTAGATTCTTCGACTTTAGATGCCACATACAGTATATATGCTTGACTTGGTTGTTGATGTTTGGTCTTCTTTCGGCAACTTTCCCAACAGGTTAAACAAAATGCACGAGGGTGATTGTAGAACAAACAAATTACAACTAAGAATCTGTGAATTTGCTTTGCAGCGCTTGTGCTTCTGTGGCGTTTACATCAAAAAGGTTTCTTTGATCCTTTATATGACTGGTTGGAGGATCATTTAGGGACCGATAATGAGAGTGCTTGGGACACTCGAACTCATGGAAAACATGTACCGCACCATCACATTCACGCGAATAAGTATCATAAGAGAATCCACAAACTCGGGGATCGATATAAGAGAAGGAAGAGTCGCGATATACACAGGCATAAGCATTATGAAGTGGACCTTAATTACAATTACTATCTTCACCATGTTCATAGAGACAAGAACAAACGTGGGCAAGGCCTGATCAAATGTTCAAATTCCATTCCACAAATCGAAGACAATATTTGGCACCTGAGGTCTAAAGCAATAGCCTATGTGAGGATTGTGCCCTCTTTTTAGAAGCTCTTGGAGAACAAAATAAAAAAAAAAATCAATTTGTTGCTTCCTGGGTTTTGAGCGCCTTTCCTCTAACATGCTCTTCAACTTCCTCATTGTCCTTTTCCTTCCCTGTAAAAATTGAAGTCAATAATGACAAAACAAGAGAAAATTAGGGAAAAATAACCCTGGACTATTAATTTATTTACTTTTGATTAATTGTATTTTTTTATCAACTAATTGAAACTTGTTCTTTAGGGCAGGAAATATATTGCCAGTCCACTTGGTTTTTAGCCAAAACATAAAAGTTCCTGCCAGTTTTGTTTCCCAGGTAATTGATATTAGTGAAAAGTCAAATTTTGCTTACAAATAAAATTTTGAATGGTGAGAAATGAATAAATCAAAATCTTTAGATAAAGGCAGATAAATATATTTACATAATGGACATTTGCATTATCGTCTTTACATAGAAGTAGACGATCGAACGTTAAGAGTAGGTGTCTGATCGTACTTATAGAACATACGTCAAAGTATAGACTTTAAAGAAAAGTAGACGATTGTACTTATAGACTGCATGTTCTTTCCCAAAGCTTTATGTAGTGAAGAAGTATAGTTTGTTGAATGCAATTAATGAATAGTTTGTGGATTATACATTGAAAAATAGGTATGTGATAATGTTCGCCGAAAGTGAATCTCATCGGTTGACGGTCATATGACAAGAAGGATGCAATTGGTAGATTCATGTCTATTCACGAAAGATAGAAATCTGTTATGCCTCTATCACAATGGGTGTCAAACCAATATGTGAACATATTCAAAAGTCAGATCAACTAGGACAATCCTTCCATCATTGTGACAGTCAAAAAGAATTTTAATGTCAATATTACACCCAATTTTGCTAGAAAGGGCAATGAATAAAGCTAGAAAACTGAATGAAGAGGAAGTTGATGAACAATATAAGCAACTTGTACGAAGTGGAGATTTTGAGGTCTAATTGTGACTGCACATTGGTTGTTAACATAGATAAGAATGATCTTACACCCTATTAGATATTTCAAAAGATGTACATATGTTTGATTATGTGCAAGAGAGGTTTGCTGGAGTGGCATCTTGTCCGACTTTTGAGGGCTAAAAACGCTTCTACGTACTCCAATTTCCCTTACAAAATTCAAAACTGTGAAGCTTTGCACATTCAAATGACGGTTTCTCCCTGCTGCGGCGAGCGTTTTTTGCACAAGTCACATTGATCTTCTCCTAATACATATGGGTGACATGTCTCCAAAAATGGCACCGTATTATGGTGTCTGCATATAGCATTTTTATGGCTAAGCAAAATGTTGCAAAATCTGGGCAAATGGGAGAGGAAAGCGGAGGTAAACATATTATTGTATATGCAAAATTTGCATATCTTTCACAAAAAAGTTTTTACTTCTCAATTGGTTTTTACATGGTAACTTAGGCAACAGGTCCAGAGTTTGATCCCCTATGATTCACTTTTCTTCCTTTTTCATGCATGAAATTTTTTTATCCTGCATGAAAATTTTTTGTATTGCATGCATGAATTCTCTGTTTCCATTGCAAATAGAGAAATTCCAACAATTTTAATTCCATTTGCATGACAATAAAAATATTGAACACCATTTCTCGTCGAAAATAAGAAAATTTTCCTAGAACAAAGCATGATGATTCGCGGCAGATTGTGGTTGATCTGTCGTGAATTGTGGTTAATCCGTGGTGGAAAATGTCTCGATCTGCAGCAAAACATTGATATTATAACGTTGTTGTTATAAATATTGTTCCACAGTAGATTGAATCAATACATATTCGATCCGCCGCGGAATGAAATCAATACGTTTAACGGCAAATGGTTCAGGTCGCGAGAACCGAACTTTCGTAAGGTGTTAGATGCCGACTAGTGGCCATTCTCCCCTCCAGGAATCTCCAATCTCCCAACTCGAGCTACGAGTTTATACAATATGTAACCGTGAGTAAAGAGCGGTTTGAGGCGGATCCCATCCTAACATAATGAGTTAGAAGCATTCATATTGTATATCTCAGTTTCTTGCTGGGCCTTCGACTCACAGTTTGCTTGTTGTGTAGGTGATCGTGTTATTGCAAATAAATTAAATAGGAGCGGTCAATGAAAGATTTACAAGTGCGAGCGTTGTGGTTGGCAAAGCTAAAGAGAAAAAAAGTCTTGTAATTTCAATATTATCAGTTGCTTACTATTCCGCAATTTACTTATTTGAGTTTCCGCTACGTTTTCAGTAAAAGGATTTATACTTATAGTTTTCCATTATTTAAATAATGAGTTGAAGGAAGGATTTTAACGGTTCGGTTTTAAGGAAGATAACTCTGATTTATTAAATATTTTAATTTTACTCATTTTTAAAGATAAAGAAAAATCTGGTCAGTACAGTTGGTATCATAGCAACTGTGTTTTAAAAATGATTATGTAAATAAGTAAGTAAGTAAGTCCGAAAATAAGTTCGTAAGTAAGTAAGTTCATAGGTAAGTAAGTAAGTAAGTCAGTAAGTAAGTCAATAAGTACATAAGTCAATAAGTAAGTCCATAAGTAAGTAAGTAACTAAGTAAGGCAGTAAGTAAGTCAATAAGTAAGTAAGGAAGTTCATATGTAAGTATGTCATTAAGTAAGTCATTAAGTAACTAAGTAATTAAGTAAGTCAGTAACTAAGTATGTCAATAAGTTAGTAAGTAATTCAGTAAATCCGTAAGTATGTAAGTAAGTAATTCATGAGTAAGTAAGTAAGCAAGTAAGTAAGTAAGTAAATCCGTAAGTAAGCACGTACGTAAGTAAGTCAGTAAGTCCGTAAATAAGTAAGTAAGTAAGTCTGTAAATAAATTCGTAAGTAATCAGTGAATAATATTTTCTGGCATGAATAGTAACTTCGGTGAATAGTGCTGTTGGCATGAATAGTAACTCTGACATGAATAGTAATTTCAGCATGTATAGTGTCTGAGAATAGTGTCGGATTATTACCCGACATGAATAGTACTCGGCATGAATAGTGCTATCGCGGCAATGAATAATGTTGCCGTCGGCAGTGAATAGTCTCGTCACCGGTGATGAATAGTGCCATACCATTTCGATGAAAAAAAAAATGCTCCGATTTTGCTCAATTTTGAATTCTAACCACAAATAACCTTACATAGACTTCTATTCTATCAATATATACTAGAATTTTTCCTCGGATTTGAGTTTCCAAGAAAGATGTTTTAGCGAAACTTTTGAATCCGACGCTAATAATTTTCAAAACTTTAAACTCAAAAATAGATGGGAAAAACTTACCAATTCAAAAACCGTCTTCACAAATGTTACTCGTGCGGACGACGGGAACACAGATCTGTCTTCAAAAATTAAAACCGTCATGAACAGATTTCTCCCTCTCTCTCCGATTCTTTTCATCTCTACCATTTGTGAAGAAGAAGAAGAAGAAGACAGAAGTGTGAAGAAGAAGAAGACTTCTTCTGTCTTCTTCTTCTAAAAAAAATAATATTTTATTTCATAATATATTATAATATATAATATATATTAAAATTATATATTATATTATTCCGATTTAAAATCTGATTTAAATTTTGTTTTGATTGAAATACTAATAAGAATAATTTTGTACTCAAAATAATTTATCAAAAATATTTCTGAAATTTTATTATTGCTCAGTAAAATTTAATTTGATCGTTTTTGACCATTTGAAAAAAAAAATAACACGTGGTCGCTACGTGACAAAATGGGTCAACTTTTCAACGCTTGACCGAAAATTCGCGAAAAATTTTACATATCAAAATTTTAAAATCATTTAAAATCTCGAATTTTACAATAAGTAAGTAACTAAGTCCGTAAATAAGTAAGTAAATCCGTAAGTAAGTAAGTCCGTAAGCAAGTCCGCTACTAAGGAAGTAAGTAAATAAATAAGTTAATAAGTAAATAAGTAAGTAAGTCCATAAGTAAGTAAGTTAGTAGTACGTAAGTAAGTAAGTCAATAAGTTAAGAAAGTAAGTAAGTAAGTCAATAACTAAGTATGTCAGTTAATAAGTACGTAAGTAACTAAGTAAGTCTGTAAGTAAATAAGTAAATAAGTCTGTAAGTAACTAAGTAAGTAAGTAAATAAGTCAGTGAATAATTATGATGTAAGTCTGTAAATAAGTAAGTCCGTAAGTAAGTAAGTAAGTAAGTAAGTAAGTAAGCAAGTAAGTCAGTAAGTAAGTAAGAAAGTAAGTAAGTAAGTAATTCGGTAAGTAAGTCCGTAAGTAAGCACGTAAGTAAGTAAGTCCATAAGTAAGTAAATAAATATGTAAATACGTAAATAAGTAAGTAAGTAAGTAAGTAAGTAAGTTAGTAAGTAAGTAATTCCGTAAGTAAGTTGGTAAGTCCGCAATTAAGTAAGTAAGTAACTTAGTAAGCCAGTAAATAAGTAAGTAAGTCTGTAAGTAAATAAGTAAGTAAGCAAGTAATTAAGTAACTAAGTAACTAAATAAGTAAGTAAGTAAGTAAATAAGTAAGTAAGTCAATAACTAAGTATGTCAGTAAGTCAATAAGTATACAAGTAAGTAAATAAGTAAACCAACAACTAAGTGTGTTAGTAAGTAAGTAAGTAAGTAAGAAGTAACTAATTAAGTTAGTAAGTAAGTAAATAAATCTATGAGTAAGTAAATAAGTAAATAACTAAGTAACTAAATAAATTAGTAATTAAGTTTGTAAGTAAGTAAGTAAATAAGTAAGTAAGTTCGTAAATAAGTTCATAAGTAAATCCAGATGTAAGTAAGTAAATAACTAATGTAACGCCCCGTTTTATTTACAACTATTTTTCTATTTTAAAAATTGTGGTATAATTTTTTTTTTGCTTAATTTATTCAAACGTGTAAATTCATTTCTTTTGAAATTTTATCAAAGTCATTCAAGCGAAAGTAGATATTCAAACAGAATTTATGACTTACAATAAAAGTTTATGATTACAAAACATTTATTTTAATTCACCACACCTATCATGTTATGAGTCATAACCAACCAAGTCGAACCTAGCTGATAATCTAAGGGATCGTCCTGAAATATCTCCTCCTCTGCTGATACATCAATATTATTATCACCTACATCAACAAGACTTAACTAATAAGCCTATTGCTCAGTAAGTGATATAAAATAAAATAAACATGCTATGCACTTAAAAATAAATTTTTGTTTTTTGTTTTTATTTCTTTTTTCGTTTTTCATTCTCATTTCTTTTCTGTTTACGCTCCAGAATACTCCAAAAAGAACCGGGCTTACTCTGGACTTTATACCCTTGGTCCCAGAATACCCCAGAAAAAACCTTAGGCTTACCCTGGACCTTAGTCTCAGAATTCCCGGAAAGAACCTCTGTCTCACTCTGTACTTTAATACCAGAATGCTCCGAAAAGAACCTCGGGCTCATCCTTTACCTCATAGAATGCCCCGAAAAGAACCTCGGGCTCACTCTGTACCATATCCATTATCATTTTTTTATTCTAACTTTACCCTTTTTTTATTTGTTTCCTTTCTCTTTTCAAAACCATGCATGAAAAGTTATTTTCGTGTCATTTAAAAACATGATGTATGATGCTCATACAGTTCTATTATTCCAATAATCTCTAACATGCTCATCTATGAAACATATCATTAAAAGAACATAATTCTAATAAACATACAGCAATCAATGACACAATATACGAAATATGCTCAATATGTAGTAAATAGGGGTGTGCAGAACCAAACCGATACCTAAGAACCGGACAAGAACCGGCGGTTTCGGGACCAGTTCGGTGTATTGGACTGAAATCGGTTCTGCTTAAGCAAGATCAATTTTCTCGGTCCGGTTCTCGGTCCTCGGTACCTCAGAACCGGTACCGAGTGTCTTCATTTACAAACAAAAAATTAGGGCACCTGGTCCTCACCTCTCATTCTCAAATCGTCCCAACGTCTCCTCTCGCTCCCTAGCCTCCCGAGTCCAGACAGCCAACCACGAGCCTCCCGAGTCCAAACAGCTGACCATGAGTGACGAGCCTCCAGAGCCTCCCGACTCCCTCCCTGTCCCAGCGTCCCATCTTCTTGACCGTCGAGCTCCAGCGCTGCGCACCCTCCATTCCCGAGCGACGAGTCCGACTCCTGAGCTCCAATCGACCACGATGACCAGCCCTTGGTCAGTCAAAATCCACTTCCAGGTCCGCAGCTCGGTCAAGTCTCACAAGTTTCAATCTCCAGATCAGCTCGGTCAGCTCCAGGTCTAGCTCCAGAACCACGACCAACCCTTAGTCAGTACCAGGTCCAGCACCAGCTCTAGCTCCAAGCCCTTCTGTCAGTACTCAATAAATCTGTTCTGTTTTGAATTATGATTTTGTGATTGTTGATGAATCTGTTGATTATTTGTGATTTATGTTCTGATAGAAACTGCAACTCTATGATAACCGTAGGAATTAGGAAAGAGATTTTGATAGATTTTCAATTTGTTGTTGCTGCGATTTGGAAAGAGATTTTCAATTTCTATTTCTATTTTGACAGATTCTATTTCTATTTCTATTTGATAACCATAGGAAAGGAAAGAGATTTTTAATTTGTTGTTGCTGCGATCTGGAAAGAGATTTTCAATTTCTATTTCTATTTTGATAGATTCTATTTTTATTTTTATTTGATAACCGTAGGAGCTAGATTCTAGTGATTTTGAAGTTGAACTGTTGATTGAATGTTGGTGGGTTCTGTTTGCTAAGTGTGATGGTTTCTGTTCTGTTTGCTAAGTGTGATGGTTTGTGTATTGTGTAATTATTTAGGGTTTTTTTTTTGCATTTTATGTTTTTATAAATTTTTATTATAATTTCTGATATTAAAAAAAAAGTTTGGTACCAAACCGAAACCGGTACCAAAAAACCAATTCGGTACCCGGTTCCCATGGGACCGGTACTGATTTTGGAAATCCAAAACTGGTATCGACCTGTTCGGTGCTGTTCCACTGTGGAACAGGACCGAATTGGACAGTGAACACCCCTAGTGGTAAAGCAATAAATAGCCTAAATATTCTATGAAAGTAGTAAACACACAATATACAACCCCTAATTCTTGTGATGTAGGGTCCAAAAACTAAAGCACAATAAGTATCAACTTACCTGGATTTCTTAGCGGGTTTCGTTCCTTATTCTTTTTCCTCGTTAATCCCTTCAAAATAAGTTTCCTTTACTTTATCAATATATTTATCCATTATAACCTCTAACTTTGATACAATTTTAGTAATTACCTTTTAAGTGTTCTACCTTTTATTATTATTTTTTCATTAAATGTTTTATCTCTTCGTGGATAGTACCGATTAGAATATTCTCAGGAAAGGCTGGCGGTTCTTGATAGATCACTTAATACCAGTCTCCTAGACAGAATATCCTTTCCAAATAAGTTCCCAGGACAGGCTGGTGGGTCACAATGGATCCACTTAAATACCAGTCTCCTTAAACATTACTTATTTGTACAGTACAATTACAGTACTACAATTAATTGTAATAATAATATTAATATATTTTTATTTCTAAGTAACATGGAGATAATAACGCTATTATATTTTAATTTACCATTTCTAATTTACTTTGGTAATAATAACGATAGTATATTATATTTAATCATTTATATAATTTTGGCGATAATAACGGTAATATAATGAATTTAACATTTCAATATAATTTTTGTGATAATAACGATATCATTTAGTATTTCAATATAATTTTGGCAATAATAACGATAATATACTGAATTTAACATTTCAATATAATTTTGGTAATAATAACGGTAATATATTGAATTTAATATTTTTAAAACAATATAACAATAATAACAATAATATTAATTAAAATTATCAACTAAATATCTTTAGGAGGGTAGGGAATCGTTACTGAAGTTTCTAGACCGACCGCGTAGTTTTCTTTCGTCGAAAACTCCCCCAAAAATCAGATTGACAAATCTACCCCTGAATTATGAAATCCAAAACTCACCCCAAATTTTCCAGAATTTCTCCTCCAAAAATTCTCACAATTCTCTCAAGTTCACAACTCCCTCTCCTCTTCCTTCACTTCTTCAATTTGGTGCCTTTCACAATGAAATTTAAGAGGCTATATATAAACATTTGGAAGAGTAAATCAATGGTTTGATTAAATATTCAGTCTGTTAGTTAGGTCAAAGTTTGACTATTTTTCACAGAAGTTTGGCCAAATTTGAAGAATTGTTGAAGAATAAAGAAAACAACCCTAAGTGGAAGGTGGGTGGAAAACACAAGACAAGATTGAATTTCACACACTTCTTTTTAATAAATTCTAATATTTTAATATATATATATATATATAAAATCCAACTTGTTTATTAAATCAACAAAACACTACTACATTACACGTTTTCTTTTCCATGTCACCTTGATCCATTGTCCAACTATTCCACTCTTACTTACATTTTCATTTAATATAATTCTATTTCAGTAATTATTTCATTCTATATTAATTCATTTATTTTATATTATTTTATTATATATGTATAGTAATTTAATCTATCTAATTCTTATTTACAATTTAATCCGAATACCCATATAATTTATTCAATTTTATTTCCAATATGTCGTTTCCTTTCTAATGTCCTTATTTCTTTTTCAATTAAATTCCAAAAATTCCAATATTGAGTTTAACAAATTTTCCAACATTTATACACTAAAAAATACAACATAAAAGAATTAGATGAGCTCGATAAATTTTGGGGTATTACAAATAAGTAAGTCATTAAGTACATAAGTCAATAAGTAAATCCAAAAGTAAGTAGGGGTGTTCACGGTTCGGTTCGGTTCGGTTTTGATGTGAAATCAAACCAAACTAGTCGGTTTCGATTTTAAAATTACAAAACTGGAATCGGTTTTAGAAAAATCAGAACCGAGTCGGTTTCGGTTTTAAAATATTGGTTCCGGTTTCGGTTCGGTTTCGGTTTTTTCTTTATTAATTTTTTTTCAAATATTATAATAAAAATTGTATAAAAATTATAAAAACATAATTAATAACAACAAAATTATTCTTCCTCTTCTCTTTTCAAAACAAAATTTTGTCCAAAAAATAGTTATTAGGTCTTTTGGAGCTAAAATCACTTCAGAGGCTGAGGCACGAATGACCGAATATGGAACTTCAAAAACAAAAAAACATTATAAACGTATTTTTGCGGTTCGGTTTCGGTTTTTCAGTTTTGAAAAACTAAAATCGGTAACCGAACCAAAACGCTCGGTTTTTACAAAAGAGAACCTTATTCGGTTTTTTTAATAGAAAAAACCTTATTCGGTTTTGATTTTTTGATCGGTTTTGGTTCGGTTTGTCGGTTCGGTTCAGTTTTGAACACCCCTATAAGTAAGTAAGTAAATAAGCAAGTAAGTCTGTAAGTAAGTAACTAAGTAAGTCAGTTAGTCAGTAAGTCAGTTCGTATGTAAGTATGTCATTAAGTAAGTTATTAAATAACTAAGTAAGTCAGTAACTATGAATGTTAGAAAGTATGTCAGTAAATGAGTGTGTCAGTAAGTAAATAAGTAAATTCGTAAGTAAATAAGTAAATAAGTAATTCAGTGAGTAAGTAAGTAAACAAGTAAGTAAATCTGTAAGTAAGTCCGTAAGTAAGTCCGTAAGTAAGTACGTAAATAAGTAAGTAAGTAAGAAAGTAAGTCTGAAAATAAGTAAGTAAGTTCGTAAGTAATCGGTGAATAGTAAGTAAGTAAATAAATAACTTTGTAAGTAATCGGTGAATAGTATTTTATGGCATGAATAGTAACTTCGGTGAATAGTGCTGCTGGCATGAATAGTAACTCTGACATGAATAGTAATTTTAGCATGAATAGTGCATGGGAATAGTGTATGTGAATATTACCCAACATGAATAGTACTCGACATGAATAGTGTCATCGCCGGCAATGAATAGCTTTGCCGCCGGTAGTAAATAGTGCTGTCACCGGCGATGAATACTGCTCAGTAAAATTTAATTTGACTGTTTTTAACCATTTGATCAAAAAAATCACACGTGGCTGCTATGCGATAAAATGAGTCAACTTTTCAACACTTGACCAAAAATTGACGAAATATTTTACACATCAAAATTTTAAAATCATTTAAAATCTCGGATTTTACAATAAAAAAAATAAGTAAGTCCGTAAGTAAGTAACTAAGTCAGTAATCAAGTGTGACAGTAAAGAAGTAAGTAAGTAAGTAAGTCCGTAAGTAAGTAAGTTAGTATGTACGTAATTAAGTAAGTTAGTAAGTAAGTAAGTAACTAACTAAGTATGTCAGTTAGTAAGTACATAAGTAAGTAAGTCTATAAGTAAGTAAGTAAGTCCGTAAGAAAGGTAGTAAGTCAGTAAGTAATTAAGTATGTAAATAAGTAAAACAGTAAATAAGTATGTCAGTAAGTAAGTATATATGTACGTCCGTAAGTAAGTAAATTCATAAGTAAGTAAGTAAGTATATAAGTACGTTCGTAAGTAAGTAAATTCATAAGTAAGAAAGTAAGTAAGTATATAAGTTAGTGATTAAATAAAGGGAAAATGAAAAATCAACCATCGTGGTTTGCGGTCAATGACAAGTCAACCACTGTGGTATGTTTTCTAACAAGTTAACCACCAACGTATGTGAAAATGACAAATGCACCATCGCTGTCCGTAAAAAAAAGCTGATGGCCCCACCATGTATGCCTGGACGCCGCGGCGTCCAGGCAATTTGCCTCCAGGCCATTTGCGTCCCTCTGTTAAGTCAGGTGAATTAATTCAGCAGAATACATAATCCGAGTGGTCTGCGATATTCGCATGTATTCTATCGTTTTCCCTTATTAGCTAACCCTAGAGAAGTCTGAGCTGCGCTGAAGCGAGTAGAGAAAGGGATTTTGGAAAAGTTGAAGAATTTGTTGGAAAAAATGGCATCTTGGAGTGTTACAGAAGGTGGTATTAACGTGAAGCTGAAGTGGGCCCTTCAGAGACATTATTGGCCAATGAGGAGGTACGTGGCTTTGGAAACGAAGTTGCTATTATTTTGCATTTTGTCTCAGCAAATTTAAACGAAGAGGACGATGAGGAACTCCGATCAGCATGCCAATCCACTAGTGATGAAGAGATGGACATGGCAGAGAGTAGATTGAGACGCCAACCAGAAGCAGAGTGCACATTTGTTGGTATGGGGCTAGGCAAAAAATAAAGTTCCTTGAATAAAATTAGAGAAGAAATTGTTGATTATGCAATGGATAATGGGTACGGGATAAAATTCACCCACAGTGATGCGCATCGATTGAGAGCTGCTTGTCAAGAAGGGTGCATGTGGTGGCTGCACGCCTCACAAATAAAAAATGAAATGACGTTTCAAATAAAGATGTACAACGACGTTCACACATGCTCCAGACAAATGGAAAGCCGCCATGCCACAGCCAAATGGGTGGCAACGCATTACTTGGACAGATTTAAAAGTCAGGCCGACTGGGCCATATCTTCCATAATTGAGACTGTCAGGAAGGACTTCAACGTCAACATTACTTCCAGCCTTGCTAGAAGGGCAAGAAATGCGGCTAAGAAAATTAACGAAGGGGATGCCAATGAGCAATACAAGCTCATATGGTCCTATGCTGAGGAGATTCGGAGGTCGAATCCCGGAAGTTCACTGCGTGTTGACCTCGATATGAGTGTATTTAAAAGGATGTACATGTGCTTGGATGCATGCAAAAGGGCAGTGCTGAATGGTGGTAGACCTGTTATTTGTTTAGATGGCTGCCACTTGAAGGGAGCGACTCCGGGGCAACTGCTTACTGCTGTCACCATCGACGGGAACGATGGTATGTACCCGATTGCTGTAGCAGTCGTTGAAGCAGAAAATAGGGCTTCATGGAGGTGGTTTCTAGAATTGTTGCTGGACGATCTAAACACCCCTTCTGGCAATGGGTGGACGATTATTTCTGATCGACAACAGGTAAGGTGTTATGCACTGCTTTTGCATTATGTGTTTATGTTTGTCATATATTACCAATGTCTGTCTCATATTATGCATCTTTGCAGGGACTAGTGCCAGCTGTGAGAGATGTGGCATGGCAAGCAGACCAGCGGTTTTGCATCCGACACCTGTATGCCAATTTTCAAAAACAATTTAAAGGCAAGTTGTTGAAAGATGCAATGTGGGCTGCATCAAGAGCCACAACAGTGAGGCAATTTGAGAAAGAGATGGCCAAGTTACGTGTCCTTGACCTGGCGGCCCATGACTATTTACGTGGAATAGAGGCGACATGCTGGGCCAAACATGCCTTCTCTTCGATCCCCAAGTGCGACATAAGCCTCAACAACCTCAGCGAGTCCTTCAATGCCTGCATCCTACCCGCCCGGGACAAACCTATTCTAAGTATGTTCGAGATCATTCGAAAGGGCATCATGGGTAGGATCGTCAAAAAATATGAAAAGATGGCTCAGTCGACCGAACGGTTGTGTCCAATGATCAGCAACCGCCTCTCCAAAGTACAACATGCCAGTAGAAATTGGAGCCCTCAGTTTGCAGGAGCTGCCCAGTTTGAGGTCAGCAACGGTACCGACATGTACGCTGTTGATTTGGAAAGGTGTACCTGTACATGTTACCGGTGGGAGTTGACCGGCATCCCGTGTGTGCATGCAATCCCGTGCATTCACTTCATGAGGAGATCTCCTGAGGATTTTGTGCATTGGTGCTATCACCGGGAAACATACATGGTGATGTACTCCCACTTTCTCTGCCCCCTTAATGGACCAATCGAGTGGCTTCCTGTGACGAATCTTGATCCAATTATCCCACCGCCTTTTAAAAGGCTTCCAGGAAGGCTGCGCGTCCGTCGAATACGGGATGTGGACGAGGCCCCCAGCCAGACAGTGCTAAGCAGAAGACATTTGAGCGTCACGTGTGGGCGGTGTGGTAGTGTGGGGCACAATGCCCGCACGTGCGAAGGGGGAGGCCAATCCAGTGCAGGGGCTGGCAGTGGCAACACAGGGAGAGGCAGAGGCGGCAGAGGAAGGTCGGAGGACACCTTTATGGGGTTTAGAGTTCCTGATAGAGTTCATGAGACGCAGGTCCGTGCATTATCACGTTATGCTTTCAATTGTTATTTGAAATATGCTCATTTCCTTTTCAATGTGATCTGCAGGAGTCTGATACGGAAGGTCCTCCCACACAAACGTACACAAATGTGGACCTTAACCTGCCGTGATACAATTGTTTTTTCTTTCGACAAATGTAGATGACAGTGAAATGGCACTGATGTAAAGTTGTGTTTTTCTGATATAAAAAGAAGTTTTGCAAATTCAAAGTTTTGTGTTACTAAGTTAATGTTTTTTTTTTCAATTCCAGGGGCGTTACAACTAATCAATTGACCTGACTTCATAATTTTTTAAAAATTTTGACATAATATGCCTTGTTTCTTTACTCCCCCAAAGCTACTCTCGTACAACCTGCACAAAAAATAATCCCAAACAGTTCCAGTATCATCCAAATCATCCACTAAATGTAAATTATACATAACATCTTTTTAACAACATAACATTGACCTACACTACGCCTTCTTCTTCCTGGTCGGTTTCGGGCGCAAATCCGTAATCAGAAACGACAAGTGCGGGTCAAGAAATACTCTATCTGCTCCGGCGAACAACGGCCCCTCATACTCAAAGGTTGGAGGTTCGTGCAGGTGGAATTGTTCCTTAATTTTGCATTTTCCTATCACCTCCATCCCCGCAGGGGTACACCGGAAGACGCCGAACCGCCTGTAATGCAAAGGGAACAATTACGTGGAAAGCAATATTAAGAATGTACACAAGGGAAACTTCTTACCACTGTTTGTCGGTGGGAGCTACGATAATGGATATGGATTCCGGCAGTAATTTCTGGTACGCGTATTGCTGGTGCAGGTCAACGGACCACATAAAACAATCATGTCTTGGGTGTGTCTGCAATGTAAACAACGCATTATATGATATCAATGTAAACTAGAGACGCGAGCTGAATACTTACGTGAATCCACCCTACGGTGAGTAGACCGTGTTCATGTTGATGTCTGAACACATGTTCGTCTGCGCCGTCGACCGCATAGCACTGCATATAAGTTTGGATGAGTACTTAGATAAAAGCTTATAAACTAGCACACAACGAAGGCCTCTCACAGTATCTGCCGTGCCCTTCTGCTCCGGGAAGATGATCTCGCTGACGACGTACTCATTGTCGGTCAGCTTTCCCCCAAGAATTGCGCATGTCTCAATGTTCCTTCGAAGATTACCCTGACAATAATCCTTGAACTTACTCATCAAATCATGAGCCTGCAACCAAAATGTCAAAAAAGGGTGAGCGTAAACATTAATGAACACACATATATACCGAAATGAAAGACATACCACGCGCACAGTTCTCAGGGGCGGCGGCTCCAGAGGCACCGCTGGAGGAATATGTTGGCTGCTTCCAACAGGGTTGCTGCCAATTAAAAACATGTCATTACATGAAACAAAATAAAGTAAAAAAGTGGAATTAGCGTTCAACGGAATTAACTTACAATCGGAATGTCGTATCAGGTGCGTCTGAGGAGGATGACGCGGATGCAAAATGGGGTGATCGCCTGTCACCTGGGTTCAGGGCTGCCACCATGTCACGATGCCACTCGGCAGATTGCATATGCCATTGTTGTGCTATGGCCCACCTATCTTCTGCGAGCTTGGCCGCTTCTTGTATTTGGACCTGTTGCATTTGCAGCTGCTCTTGCATTTTTTGCATGTGGGTCATGGACATATGGTGGAGCTCCTCCATCCTGCTCATCCAAGCGAACGTCTCATCAGGCATCGAACTAAAATGAGATGCCTGAGGAGGAGGAGGTTGTTCAGGAAACGGGACTGAATGCCTTGGCTCTGACCGGGGTGGATGTCTTGCTTCCTTCTTTGACTTGCGCATCCATTCCCCTCCAGTTTGGGTGGTCCCCATTCGGTCCACTAATGAATTGTTGTAAATGTCATTGACGGACTCTTCAATTCTAGGTTCCGTCTCCGGGATGGGGACCCCTAACTGCTCAACGATACTCTGGATGAGCCAGTTGTACGGCAGTGACTTCGCCGAGTTGTTGAGCACCTCTTGCATGTGGCTCAGGATGATATATCCGATGTCCACCTTTTGTCCCGTGAACACCTTCTCTAGCATGTAGAGATCCATGCTGGTAACAAGGTCTCGATGCCCATTCCGAGGCAAAATTGTGTACGTCATTATCAGATGGATCAATCGGGCTAAGGCATTCAACTCCTTGCCCTTTGGCTTGCTGTACTCGCAACCTCGGGATCCTGATGCAACAATCTAATCACCTCTAACCCACGTCCTTGTTTGACGAATTGTGGCGCCCGAGACATATGATAATATTCATCGCTTGGCTCCTCCAACACACATCCAAGCATAATGTTCACATCATTGGCCGTGAACCTGACCTCATGTCCAAAAATATATGTGTGCACCTCTTAGGGTTGGGTGGAGATGCTCAGATTTGCATAGAACAATCGTATAACTCGCTCGCAATAACTGCCCCTCATCCGGCACAACCCGGCTAACCCAGCAGCCTCAAGCATACAATCAATTCCCATCTCTGCGAATGAGTCCAAATCTACTATCTTGGACACAATAATGGTACGACGTTGGATATCTTCTACGAACCGTGCTTTGCAATTCCGGTTCCAATATAGTTTCGACCTTGAACCCACTTGAACGGGTTGGATCGGGTCGCTGGAGCAGCCGGCTTCTCCTTCTTCAGGCTCAGCGGTTTCTTCCACCGCCGCCACTACATCGGCTTCGAACGCCGCAGTTTGAACAGGTTCAACTGCCTCCATCGTTGCCTTCCCACGCTTGGAGGTCAATTTCTTAATCTGGGATTGCATTCTGATAGTTGAGAGTAATTCACCAACCTGCAATATAATAACCCACACAACATGTCTCAGTTAGTTTTCCATTTTTTTTTTTTTGGCGTCCAGGCACTGGCCTGGACGCCGCGGCGTGCAGGCCAACATTGGCGTGCAGGCCAAAATTGCCTGGACGCCGCGGCGTGCAAGCCAAAATTGCCTGGACGCCGCGGCGTGCAGGCCAAAATTGCCTGCACGCCGCGGAAATGTGACCGGCGCCGAAGAGACTTCGAAGAAACTTCGAAGAAACGCAGCAAATCTACCTCAAATCAACATATACACACAAATCTACCTCAAATCATCAACATATACACACAAATCTACCTCAAATCGTCGTCGGACGTAGCTCCTCTCCTCTCTTCGTCGCACGCAGATCCTCTCCTAGTCGCACGCAGCTCCTCTCCTCGTCGCAAGTCTGTCGAGAGATGCAGATTAGGGCTTGAAATTTGGGCGAAATTGGTTTAAGTATAAATTTTTTTTTTTTTTTAATTTCAAAATCATTTTGGCCTGGACGCCGCGGCGTCCAGGCATACATGGTGGGGTCATCAGCTTTTTTTTACGGACAGCGATGGTGCATTTGTCATTTTCACATACGTTGGTGGTTAACTTGTTAGAAAACATACCACAGTGGTTGACTTGTCATTGACCGCAAACCACGATGGTTGATTTGTCATTTTCCCTTAAATAAATAGTCAGTAAGTAAATAAGAAAGTAAATAAGTAAGTAATTCGGTAAGTAAGTCCGTAAGTAAGTAAGTAAATCCGTAAATACGTAAGTAAATAAATAAATAAGTAAGTAAGTTCGTAAGTATGTAATTCTATAAGTAAATTAGTAAGTCTGCAAGTAAGTAAGTAACATAGTAAGTCAGTAAGTAAGTAAGTAAGTAAGTAACTCTATAAGTAAATAACTAAGAAGCAAATAACTAAGTAAATAAGTAAGCAAGTAAATAAGTAAGTAAGTCAATAATTAAGTATGTCAGTAAGTCAGTAAGTAAGTAAGTAAGTAAATAAATAAGTCAATAACCAAGTATGTTGTTAAGTAAGTAAATAAGTAAGTAAGTAAGTAAATCTGTGAGTAAGTAAATAAGTGAGTAACTAAGTAACTAAACAAGTTAGTAATTAAGTCCGTAAGTAAGTAAGTAAATAAGTAAGTCTGTACATAGGTCCGTAAGCAAGTAAGTCTGTATGTAAGTAAGTATGTAAATAAGTAAGTAAGTTAGTAAGTATATAAGTCAATAAGTAAGTCCGTCAGTAAGTAAGTAAGTAAGCAAGTAAGTCTGTAAGTAACTAAGTAAGTCAGTAGGTAAGTAAGTAAGTCCGTATGTAAGTATGTCATTAAGTGAGTTATTAAGTAACTAAGTAAATAAATAAGTTAGTAACTAAGTATGTCAGTAAGTTCGTAAGTAATTTAGCAAATGAGTATGTTAGTAAATGAATATGTCAGTAAGTAAATAAAGAAATCCGTAAGTAAGTAAGTAAGTAATGCAATGAGTAAGTAAGCAAGTAAGTAAGTAAGTAAATCCATAAGTAAGTACGTAAGTAAGTAAGTAATGCAATGAGTAAGTAAGCAAGTAAGTAAGTAAGTAAATCCATAAGTAAGTACGTAAATAAGTAAGTAAGTAAGAAAGTAAGTAAGTTTATAAATAAGTAAGTAAATAAGTAAACAAATAAGTAAGTAAGTAAGTCTGTAAGTAAATTCGTAAGTAATCAGTGAATTGTAATTTCAGGCATGAATAGTAACTCCTACATGAATAATAATTTTGGCATGAATAGTGCTCATAAATAGTGTTGGTGAATATTACCTGACATGAATAGTACTCGAAATGAATAATATCGTCGCCGGCAATAAATAGTTTTGCCACAGGTAGTGAATAGTACCGTCACCAGTGATGAATAGTGCTGTACCATTCTGATGAAAAAAAACACTGTGATTTCGCCCGAGTTTGTTTTCTAACCATAAATAACCTTACATAGACTTTATTCTATTAATACATATCAGAATTTTTTCTCGGATTCGAGTTTCAAAGGAAGCTGTTTTATCGAAACTCTCAAATTCGACACCAATAATTTTCAAAACTTTAAACTCAAAAATGGAGGGGAAATCTTATAAATTCGGAAACCGTCTTCACAATTGTTACTCATGCAGACGACAGGAACACATATCTGTCTTCAAAAATTAAAACCGTCATTACGGAATTCTCCCTCTCTCTCCAATTCTTTTCCTCTCTGCCATTTGTGAAGAAGAAGAAGATTTCTTCTGTCTTCTTCTTCTTAAAAAAAAATATTTTATTTGATAATATATTGTAATATATAATATATATTAAAATTATATATTATATATTACGTTATCCCGATTTAAAATACGATTCATATTTTGATTTGATCGAAATACTAACAAAAATAATTTTTTAATCAAAATAATTTATCAAAATTTTTTTCGAAATTTAATTACTCCTCAGTAAAATTTATTTTGACTATTTTTTACCATTTGACCAAAAAAATCACATGTGACCATTTTGCGACAAAATAGGTCAACTTTTCAACGTTTGACAAAAAATTCGTGAAAAATTTTAAAATCTCAGATTTTACAATAAGTAAGTAAGTCCGTAAGCAAATAACTAAGTCAATAAGCAAATCCGCTAGTAAGAAAGTAAGTAAGTAAATAAGTTACTAAGTAAGTAAGTCCGTAAGTAAGTCATTAAGTACGTAAGTAAATAAGTTAGTAAGTAAATAAGTCAATAACTAAGTATGTCAGTTAGTAAGTACATAAGTAAATAAGTTTATAAGTAAATAAGTAAGTAAGTCCGTAAAAAAGGTAGTAGGTCAGTAAGTAAGTAAGTAACTTAGTAAATAAGTATGTCAGTAAGTAAGTAACTAAGTAAGTAACTAAGTAAGTCAGTAAGTCCGTATGTAAGTATGTCATTAAGTAAGTCATTAAATAACTAAATAAGTAAGTCAATAACTAAGTGTGTCAGTAAGTTAGTAAGTAATTCAGTAAATGAGTATGTCATTAAGTAAATAAGTTAATCCGTAAATAAGTAAGTAACTAACTAAGTAAGTTAGTGAGTAAATAAAAAAACAAGTAAGTAAATCCGTAAGTAAGTTCGTGAGTAAGTACGTAAGTAAGTAAGTAAGTAAATAAATAAGTAAATAAGTAAGTCTGTAAGTAAATTCGTAAGTAATCAGTGAATAGTATTTTTTGGCATAAATAGTAACTACAGTGAATAGTGTCACTGGTATGAATAGTAACTATGACATGAATAGTAATTTCTACATGAATATTATCCGAGAATAGTATCTGTAAATAGTACCCAACATGAATAGTAATTTTGGCATGAATATTACCCATGAATAGTGTTAGTGAATAGTACTCACATGAATAGTGCCAATGCAGGTAATGAATAGTGTTACAGCCGCAATGAATAGTGTCATCGCTGGTGATGAATAGTGTCGTACCATTCCGACAAAAAAAAAAAATACTTCAATGTCCCCAGATTTTGATTTCTAACTACAAATAACCTTACATAAACTTCTATTCTATCAATATATACTAGAATTTTCCCTCGGATTTGAGTTTCCTAGGAAGCTGTTCTAGTGAAACTCTCAAATTCGAAGCCAATAATTTTCAAAACTTTAAACTAAAAACAGACGGGAAATGTAATATCTTGATTTCCATAATGGGATTATATAAAGATAATTAAAAATTAATTAGGTATATTTGGGTTATTGAGAATTATTTTGGAAAAACTGAATGGAAGAAAATGAATTGGACCAATAATAATCATAGAACAATTTTGGAATAAATCAAGAATTTGAAACGAGTCGTTTAATTAAATTGAAGGATTTACTCAATGAAAGAATTATGGAATATGATTAAATTAAGAGAATAATTTGATTAAATTAAAAGTAAGATAAGTCAAAAAATTGTTTTGTTAAAATATAAATATATTATATATATAAATATATTATGTGTATATATATATATTATTAAAAAGAAACAAATAGCAGCATATCTGCTAAAATTGTGAGAAGACGAAGATAGGGGAGAAGAGAAGGGAGAAGTGGCCAGATCTCGTCGGCCGATGACTTGCGACGACCAGACTTCGCGGGGGTGGACGGCGCGCGGGGTGCGCCGGTGAGCACAGTGCGGCTCGGTGCGGCGTGCAGCGTGCGACGGGTTTGGGATGCTTGGCGATGTCCGATTTGCAGGGCACAGGTAAGTTCGGTAAAAATGGTGTGCTGTGGTGGGTCAGTCTTCTTGGTCTGTAAATTTTGCCTCCTTGATGTTCGATTTACTGGATGGATTATTGGATAGTTAATGCTTTTGGCAAGGACGGTGGTTACCGAGTTTTCTGTGGACCTTGCCTTGTCCGCGGATCAACAACACATTTTTGGTAGCCATTACTTGTAATAGATGGCAATTATGCTGGTTAGATGATTGTCTGCCAGCTGCCATTAGTTCCTGCCTGTTAAAAGGATGAATGAGTCTTCTGTTAGGGAGAGAGTTTGTTGAGCCGAGAGAGTGAGTTGTGAGGGTGGTTCTAAATTGAGCAATCCACTGGGTTGGACAACTGTTGCTGCATTCTTTCAGTGCACAAAGGACCTTAGATAACGGTAAGGAATTGAGAGGTTTTGGCCGTGAAAGCCCTAGCCATAAGTTGATGTGTGTGTGTGAGTGTAGTTATAGCTTCTGTTTCTCCTGTTAAGCATGTTCTCCTCTTACGCATGATTTTAGAAACTGAAGGTTAAAGCTATGATGAATCAAAGCATGTATAATGGACGCTTGACATATGGGTTTGATTTCTTTAATTCTTGTCATCTGTTCTTCAATGTGCAGCTATTATTTGATGATATTCTTTGTTGTCTTAAATTTAACTCAGTAACATATTTATGCTAGCTTAAAGCATGCGTAGTATGTAGATGATGTAATTTAATTGTTCAAAGCATTGAAGTGCCTGACTTAGTTTATAATGTTATTATTTCGTGGTTCTGGTTAGAAACCTTATGGTTTTAGTTAATGTAGCAATATCGAATTGTTGAGCACATTTGGTTGACTATTCGTTCATTTCATGGTTCTGGTTAAGTGAGCATATTTTCGTTGACTTCGTTAAGCATATTGTCATGAAACATTGTTTTTAGTTTTGCTCTTATTATTAATTCGTTGGTATGATTCATTAGTTATATTTTGTCGTCAATTCCGAAGCATGTTCGTAGGATTTATTCTCCATATAATTCACTGTTAATTTCTGTTTAGTTCATTGTTATAATGACATGAATTTACAAAGCATGTCCATTAATCTGGTTTATGATAATGACTGGTAATAGCACGTTTGGTTAAACGCTATCATTTCTTTCATTATGAGAAGCATGTGATAATATTCGTTTCATTCATTGTTTAATGTGGAGTTCCTAAAGTGTTGCTATTGCTTCTCATACATGTTTTGTTTGTTTAGGAAAAAGCTAGGTTGAATTCATGTTAATAGAAACCAAGTAGGGGTAACCTTCAGGATGGTACCCACATGCATGAGTGAGGAAAAAGAAAGGACCCTAAAGGTGGGTATATGCCAGGAAAGAAAGAACCCTAAAGGCGGGTATATGCCGGAAAAAGAAATAACCCTAAAGGCGGGTAAATGCCGGAAATAGAGAGTTGAGGTAGATGGGTAGTCCGGATCTAGCCTAGCTACTAGGATACACCCTTACCAAGTCGGGAAAGGGACTAGTATGCACATAGGAGGTTAGATTCCGTACAACAATGCCATCTCAAAAGAAAACTCTCAATCTCCAGCTCGATGTACGAGTTTAAAGAACGAACAAAGAAAAACGAATGTAATGAAAGAGTTTGGTTTGGGTGGCCCCCATTCCAAGAAGAACTAAAGAGAGAAATGCATATTTGTTTTCCCCCATCTCCTTACTGGGCGTAAGCTCATGTCCTTACTTGTGGTGTAGGTAACGAGGGAATTATGCCAGCAGTTAAGGACGAGGTTATTCCGGTGGAGCCTGCGGTTGGTTCGACAAAGACGCCAACGGAGTAGTAGTACGGCACGAAGAAATGAAAGAAAAGGAGAATCAATAAGAGCTAAAATGAATGGTTATTTTACGTTAAAGTTCCTTTGTGCCTTTATTTGAATATTTGGAATATTATGTAAGTTTTAATTGGGAACTAAAATTCTTAGATTTAAATTACGTTTTAAATAACGTTTTCTGATATAACCTTGCTATTCGGTAAAAGTAGATTTTCCTGTTTAATTATGCTTCCGCAACTTTTATAAATAATTTTTATTATTTAACGAAAAACAAAAGAAAGAGTTTTATGAACGATTCGGATTTTGATGCACTCTGATAACCCTTTTTCTGTAAAAACGATTTTAAATTGTCATATCATTAAGGTTAATGAGCTTTTAAAACGGTTAAAAAATTCAGGTCGTTACAGGAAAAACTTACCAATTCGGAAACCATCTTCACAAATGTTATCAAAAATATTTTCAAATTTTTATTACTACTCGATAAAATTTAATTTTACTATTTTTGACCATTTGATCAAAAAAATCACACATGGCCACTACGCGACAAAATTGGTCAACTTTTCAACACTTGACCAAAAATTTGTGAAAAATTTTATACATCAAAATTTTAAAATCATTTAAAATATCGGATTTTACAATAAAGAAGTAAGTAAATTCGTAAATAAATAAGTAACTAAGTCAGTAAGCAAGTACGACAGTAAATAAGTTAGTAAGTAAGTAAGTAATTAAGTAAGTCCGTAAGTAAGTAAGTCAGTAAGTACGTAACTAAGTAAGTCAGTAAATAAGTAAGTAAGTCAGTAAATAACTAAGTATGTCAGTTAGTGATGTGATCCAAAACTCAAAGAGTGACAATATTGCAATCGATTAAACTGTTCCACAATAATCTGTCCACCAAACTTCAAATAATTATATCTTCGCGACCTTATTGAATTAAGAGCTGAATTTTGGAGAGGCTTCTATCAATAATCTCAAGACAAACATATCGAAATTTCATGCAAAAATTCAAACAGCATACGAAGTTATGATCGAACAAAGACAACCCTCGGATTAAGGTTTCTAGAAAAATTTCTGTCGACCTAGAATCAAACGACGAGTTCTCTAAGGGCATACACTCTTTCAATGCTAATTTTGGAGGAGAAACACCCAACAATATAAAAAATAATCCTGCCAAAATTGGGCGCTATCCAATGAATGGAAACAGGTCAAATAGATGTCTCAAAACCAAAGCAGAATTTGTATCACAACAAGACAGATTCTCGGCTAAGATAGTTTCTTTATAAAATGCCTATTAACACAACCAAATCTCAACCAAAATGCAACAATTCCAGAATATCTCAAGAAAATAACATAATCTTCTAGAACAAAGGATCCCTTTTCAATAGTTGATACAAAAAGAAAATAAAACTCCAAGAAGTCTGCACACCTCTATTGGAGAGTGGGCGACTTGCTCGGCCTTACCAAATCGGAAGACACTCTCCAAGGGGATGTTGCTTCTTCTACCCCCACACCATAATGAACCACCACAAGAAGGGAATGGCTTAGAAGACATAGCAATGATCAACTCATCGAAGAACCAACAAGAAGGGCCGAGTTGATGTAGAGGATGAAATGGCCGAGTGGAGAGGGAGAGCTCCCACGGGTCTTCACACCAAAATGGAGCTAGGGTTTTTAATTTCTTCAAAAAGTTCTTTCCCTCTTCATTAGGGAAGGCTAAATAGCTCTCTAATGACTGTTCAAAATAAATTACAAAAATGGCCTAAAATGAAATGACAAAAGTGACCCCAAATAATAAATCACAAAATAAGTCCGAGGTTGGTTTTTTTTTTTTTTGTCTCTGTAAATGGAACGTTTGACATATCAAACAAACCCCAAATATAACTCAAAATACCTCTTTGGAAAGCTATAGGCGTCGGCTACAAACTGTATGAAGAACATTGTTTCATTTGACATCATTCTGGTCTATAAAAAATATCAAATACTCCACCGTGGTTGGTTTGTAGGCAGACTTGTAATGTCTACCCTTTCTTCTATAATTTTGCTTCCAAATAAGTGCAAGCTTAGGAGCTCTTTTATCCTCATGCTTTGGCTCATCTTCAAGATTCTTTAGCTTATTCCAACCTACAAAATAATAACTTATTAATTAAACAAGAAGCCTCATGGCTCAGGTTTTAGTGGAGGTTCTTGGGGCACATCATACTCTCGGGATTGAAAAAGAATTTGTCCTCAAATCCAGGGAGTGTACTTGATTATCTTCCACAAATCTTCCTCCTGGATCAAATGGACAAAGTTGCTTGATGTCCAGAGTCAGCTCCATCATATCAGGCTGTGCATATCTCTTTTCTCTCATGATCTCGAAACTCATGATCTTACAACTCTCATGTCCGAGAGACATATCAATATCAATAATAATAAAACTCAATGGTACCCTTAAACTAAAATTTGTTCTTCTATCAAAAGAATAGCTCGCAAGGTCATCACTAAGAATCTTCTAAGTTAAAATTTTTCAATTTCCAGAACTAGGCATCCACAAGTTATTAACCACCAATGAACTACCATTATAATAATAGGAAAGTTTCACACCCACAATATTACAATTTTCTTTCCAAAATTCAAAAACAGCACCAACAACAAAAGAATCTCCCATCCAACCAATTTTAAAGAACCATATAAGTAAGGAATTTAACACTATGTTTATTTCTTGGGGTGCATACTCAATGGAATTGGATCCACAACAATCAGAAACAAGATGATGCGATAACAGTAAAATAGAGTGATAAGTATGTTAGTAAGTAAGTAAGTAAGTAAGTAACTAAGAAGTAATTAATTAAGTCAGTAAGTAAGTAAATATGTGAGTAAGTAAATAAGTAAGTAATTAAGTAATTAATTCCATAAGTAAGTAACTAAGTAAGTAAGTAAGTTCGTAAATAAGTCCGTAAGTAAGTCAGTAAGTACATAAGTCAATAACTAAGTCTGTAAGTAAGTAAGTAAGCAAGTAAGTCCGTAAGTAAGTAAATAAGTAAGTTAGTAAGTAAATAAATTTACACGTAAGTATGTCATTAAGTAATTCATTAAATAACTAACTAAGTCAGTAATTAAATATGTCAGTAAGTTAGTAAGTAATTGAGTAACTAAATATGTCGGTAAGTAAATAAGTAAATTCGTAAGTAAGCAAGTAAATAAATTACTGAGTAATTAAGTAAGCAAGTAAGTTAGTAAGTAAGTAAAAAAGCAAGTAAGTAAGTAAATCCGTAAGTAAGTCCGTAAGTATGTAAGTAAGTAAGTCTGTAAGCAAGTAAGTAAGTCGGTAAATAAGTAAGTAAACAAATAAATAAGTAAATAAGTAAATATGTTAGTTTGTGTGTAAGTTCGTAAGTAAGTAATGCCGTAAGGAAATTAGTAAGTCCGCAAGTAAATAAGTAAGTAACTTAGTAAATAAGTAAGTAAGTAAGTAAATTTGTAAATAAGTAAGCAAGTAAATAAGTAAGTATGTAAGTAAGTAAAGTAAAGTAAGTCTGTAAGTAAGTAAGTAAATAAGTAAGAATTAAGTAAGTAAGTAAATCTGTGAGTAAATAAATAAGTAAATAACTAAGTAACTAAATAAATTAGTAACTAAGTCCGTAAATAAGTAAGTTCATAAGTAAGTAAGTAAGTCCATAAGTAAGTGAGTTAGTAAGTAAGTAAATAAGTTTGTAAGTAAGTCCGTAAGTAAGTAAGTAACAAAGTAAGTAAGTTATTAAGTCTGTAAATTAAAAAGTAAGTAAATAAGTATGTAAGTCAGTAATTAAGTCAGTAAGTAAGTCAAGAAGTAAATTTGTTTGTAAGTAAGTCCATAAGTAAGTAAGTAGTAAATAAGTAATTCCGTAAGTAAGTCTGTAAGAAACTAAGTAAGTAAGTAAGTAAGTAAGTAAGTAAGTCAGTAAGTAAGTCCGCAAGTAAGTAAGTAAGCAAGTAAGACCACTAGTAAGTCTGTAAGTAAATAAGTAAGTAAGTGAGTACATATGTAAGTAACTAAGTAAGTTAGTCCGTAAGTAAGTAAATAAATAAGTAAGTCTATATGTAAGTGTTTCATTAAGTAATTCATTAAGTAACTAAGTAAGTAAGTAAGTTAGTAACTAAGTATGTCAGTAAGTTAGTAAGTAAGTCAGTAACTAAATATGTTAGTAAGTAAGTTGTTGTGAACATGAGCCAATTACGGTTGAATAACACGAACAGAATTGAAAGAAACTAGAAAAGTAGAAAACACAGATTTTTACTTGGTTCGGACAAACTAGTCCTACGTCCACGCGTAATCATCGATCACTATATTGATATTCTGAGAGTACAAAGAACCTAACATTACAGCAAAAGAACCACATAGATAAAACCTTTGAAAATTTACCGAGAATATCCTCTCACACTCTAAACCTAGAACATAGCAAAAAAACCCAAGCTTGTTCGCTGTCACTAATCTTCGCTATCTTGCATCACTCTTCTTCGTCTCTCTCTATCTTCGCTAATCGCTTCTCCAATTCGCATAACCGCTGATTATTGCCTCAGTCGATTTCCCTCTGTTTTTTTGTTTCTTCCCTTATTATTTTAACCTAGCAGATTAACCTGCAATTTATAGAGTAACAGATTAGTACCAACGGAATCTTCTTCAGTAGGTCCCAACGGACTTCCTTCATACCAGAACGGACGTCCGTCATTCTTCTCCAGAAAACGTCCATCAGATTTCTCCGTTAGAGGGACGTCCACCCTCTTCACAAATCTTCATCCGTTCCTCTCACCATCATAACTGCCGTCTGAACTCCATGCACAAGAGACGTTCGTCTTAGCCCAAGGGACATCCATTCCTCCAAAAATCGTTTCAACTTTCACAATTATCCACCTTGAAACCATTTTTGAATCTGATCAGACGATTACCTCTCAACAACGAAGCTATTCAACCTGAACATTAGCTAAATTTTAGCAAAGCTTAAACTTAGCCAATTTCAAAACCTTTATTGAACAATCTGCTGAATTTTCCTTGAGTTCCACCTTTGGCAGATTACCCTTTTGAGATAAGACAACATTTCCTTGTCTCCTACTCCTCAAAAAATCAATCCCAAGCATTCTTCTTGCTTGTTTCATATCTTTCATTTCAAAATTCTTGGCCTTCAATTTTGAAACAGCTGAAGACATGAATTTTCTTGAAACAAACTTATCAAACCAATTGTTCCATTGCTTTGGAGATTTCTTCCCCCCATATAATTCCCTTGACTTGCCAGCAACCATTACTTTATCCCACAATTTCCTGTCACTGCACTTCATAGTTCCTCAATTATACAAAACAACAGATAACTTGAGAGTATATGCAATTTTCTCCGCATATCCAAACCTTTGACCAGATTTAAAAACTCTCCCTAATCTGTCCTTGGTGAGTTGGTAATTCACCAACTTGTCCACTTCATCAACTCCTTTTTCCTCAGTTGACTCCACCTCAACTTGAACACCGGATGATTAATTTTGACTCTACTCACTAACCTGCTCCACTTGTAAATTCCACAGTTGAGTGTCTTCCTCCTGAGCTTCAATCATTCTTGATGATTGACATATGATAGTCTTCCCTTGCAGAATTTATAACCCATTTTGCAATCTTGCTTTCATCACAGTCAAAATTTCTTTCATAACTTTCAGAATTTCATTCTTTGGTTTTGTCCAGCATCCAGAATTATCTAGCATTCCAATTGACAATAAATTTCTCTTGAGATCTGGAACATACCTGACGTTCTGAATCGTCTTCACACATTCATCAAACATCAGAATTTGAATGCTGCCAGAACCCTCAATTTTACAGGGTTCATTATTGCCCAATAAAACTTGGCCACCTGAACCTCCACTGAAATTATGGAGCCACTATTTCTTATGTGTCATGTGAAATGCACACCCAGAGTCTAAGACCCAATGGTCTCTAGGATTAGTAACCGAAGCAACCAGATCTGTTGATTCAATCCCATCAGTAGCAACTGAAGCTTCTCCTCTTTCAATATTCTTTTCATTCTTTTTCTTCTTTCACTCATAGTAATCTTTCTTGAAATGACCCTTTTTGTTACAGAAGAAACACCTTCTTCCAGACTTAGACTTTGATCGTGATCCGTTGCTTGAATTCTTTTGATCCCTTATTGGAGATCTTCCTCGTACAATCAACCCTACACCATGGGTGTCCTCTTGGTATTCTGTACGTCTTTGCAATTCCTTTGAATTTAAAGCAGCATTTACTTCAGACATTGTCAATGTCTGTTTCCCATATAACATGGTATCTACAAAATGCTCGTAGACCTTAGGCAAAGAACTTAACAGAATGATGGCTTGATCCTCCTTATCAATTCTGACACCTATGCTGTTTAAATCCAAAATTATCTTGTTGAAGTCATCCAGGTGTTTCTGCATTTCCTTGGTATCCTCTATCAACAATGTATATAGTTTCCTTTTGAGATATAGTCGATTTGCCAACGACCGTTTTATATACAGAGCTTCAAGTTTCATCCATACCGATAATGCATCCCTCTCTTCAGTGACTTCCTGCAACACTTTATCACCAAGACTCAACAATAACGCACTATGAGCCTTCGTCTCTATCTCCTCAGCCTTTCTTGTATCTGTTTTTTGCAGCGTCAACATGGCTTCTTTGTCAATTGCCTGAGCCATACCTTGATGCATCAGCAAGGCTTTCATCTTGATACGCCATAGACTGAAATGATTCATCCCTTTGAATTTCTCCACCTCGAATCTGGCCATCATAGAATCTTGAAGAAACTAACGGCTAATTTGAAGAATAACCACACTATTTTATTTCCAAGCTCAATCTTGAACGCTCAATTATCCACGCTCACCGCACCAATTGTTGTGAACATGAGCCAATTACAGTTGAATAACACGAACAAAATTGAAAGAAAATAGAAAAGTAGAAAACACAAATTTTTACGTGGTTCGGACAAACCAGTCATATGTCCACGGGTAATCATCGATCACTATATTGATATTCTGAGAGTACAAAGAACCTAACATTATACCAAGAGAATCACACAGATAGAACCTTCGAGAATTTACAGAGAATATCCTCTCACACTCTAAACCTAGAACACAGCAGAAAAACCCAAGCTTGTTCGCTGTCACTGATCTTCGCTATCTTACATCGCTCTTCTTCGTCTCTCTCTGTCTTCGCTAATCGCTTCTCCAATAATTGCTTAACCGCTGATTATTGCCTCAGTTGATTACCCTCTGTTTTTCTATTTCTTCCCTTATTATTTTAACCTAACAGATTAACCTGCTATTTATAAAGCAACAGATTAGTACCATGAATTCTTCTTCAGCAGGTCTCGACGGACTTCCTTCATACCAGAACGGACGTCCGTCATTCTTCTCTAGAAAACGTCCGTCAGATTTCTCCGTTAGAGGGACATCCACCCTCTTCACAAAATCTTCGTTCGTTCCTCTTGCCATCATAACTGCCGTTTCGACTCCATGCACAAGAGACGTCCGTCTTAGCCCAAGGAACATCCATTCCTCTAAAAATCATTTCAACTTTCACATAAGTAATTAAGTAACTCTGTAAGTAAGTGTCACTACCCGAAGACGGGCCGAGCAGAACCGCCGGGTCAGGCGATCTGATCCTAGTAGAGAACCCGATCACCCAGACCAAGGCGTGTGTTTTAGCAGAAGACTTATAAATATTTATTTCGTCCCAAAAGGTATGGGCCTAGGTCCAAGTAAGGATCACGAGAAAATAACGGTGTATAAATTAAAATGTTATCTAAGTACTGTGCAACAAATCCAATCCAACAGTATAAGGTTTACAAACCAAATAGAAATGTCAATGTTCTAACCAAATAACGATTAATCACTCAAGTAGAAATAATAAAACGCTTCAGCTTCTGATCCTCAGCTACTCTTGCCTTGACCTGAAGTTTTAGGGGAGGAGTCGTTTAGGATGAGTGACTAACTCAGTAAGGTATAGCTATACTTGATGCACCTCATGCAAAACTGGTTTTTCTCTATTTTTGAAAACAAGGTTATATTTCTCATTTTTACTGTACATGGATTTTAATTTGAAATCTCTTATCATATTATAAATCTGGCCCAAGGCCATCGATGAAGCTTTTATCGAAAACTCGATATATACATAGACAACTATACCTCATAAAATAGGCCATCATCGCTTTCCAATCCAAAAACGTCATCAGTGAAAATGGGTGGTCACTCAAGAACTCACCCACCACTCAACATAGAAGAGGTGGTCACCCGTCGATGACAAGTCTCAGCGATTGACAACCGTTTGATTCATGGGACAAACCCTGGCCAGTTTTAGGGGCTTGCGACCCAAGGAGACGTCATCACTCTCCCGTACTGGTTTACAACTTCTAGGGCTCTCAACCTAAGGACACGTCACCCATGCCGTTCTGTTTTTGCACGTACAAACAATCAACCTTCATGCAGCAGAAGGTTTCAAAGGGGACAGTCTCGTGATGCTTTAGCGCTAAAGTGCCAATGCATCAAGAGGGTTCATCCCCTTGTATATGCACAATAATTTTAAACCATATACGAAATTAAACGTGAGAAAACATACTACTAATAAAAACTGACGTGCTGTCAAACAGTTCCCGTCATCTTTCAAGTGTGGTATTCCACAAAATAATTATTTTTGAAAACGACATGCAATGAGATGCAACGCAATGCAAGAGGTATAGAAATCCCTACCTTGTTGACATTCTTTCTTGTTGAGCAAAGCAACTGTCTCCTCGGGAATTATATCACACTCACCAAAATCGTCCAAGCCTGACAAAGGCATAAATGCGATAATTTCATAATTAAATTCTAGGAAATAAGCGGAGGGTCCTATACGAAGAAGAGGAGCCCAACCAACGTGTAACGATTCATCTAATAATCCCAACAAAATCCCCAAACTTTATTCCCTTAGTAAATATCCAATGTGGACTCACTATAACTATCAGTTCTAATAAATAACAGTAAAACATACTTTCCAAATATAACGGAATTCCAACTTAGCTATTTTTGCAACAACGGAACCCTCACCAATACTCTTTATCTTATCTCACTCCGCATTTAGCACAACACCTTAAAGTCCATTATCAAGGTAAAATCTCAGAATAGCAGTAAATAAACCAAGACAATTCATTAATGAATAACAATAATCCAACATCCCTTTTGTACAATGTTTAAACCTTAATGGCATAAATGAATTAACAGCAGCAAATGACTTGCAAAACTATCCAAACTCGATTTCAACAGAACATGGTAATCTGCCAAAACTATCAAACAACAATTTCATTCTTGGTCCCTTATCAATTTGCAATAGCCCAAATAACACAGCAATATCCAAGCATATATTCATAGTTAATCTCATCAACCCAAAAAAAAATGACAGATTGCAGAACATGTTATCAAAGCTCTCCATCAATATAAAATGTTGTAACTCTACAACTAGTAACCCTTAACCAAATAGAGACCAAAACAATACCCATATACAAAAACTTCAACACTAATGTCATTCCATTATGAACAGAAATCAATTATCTCAGTGATCGGCACTCCAACAAACCAGCAAATTGCAGAATTTATTCAATCCAGCTATAAAACAGAACCAATCAATTTTTCCAAGAACAAAATCTAACCCAACGCTCACCACTGTAATTGGCAGAAATCACAATAGAGCATAAGTCATAGGGGTTTCCATGATTTTTCATCAAAAATCCAACAACAAAATAGAGCCTACACTAACAACTAACCATGAACCGAAATTTCAGTCACCAAATCACAGCAATGTTAAGAAATTATCACCCAAATCAAAAACCAATTTCTCAATACAGGCAGTAGAGAACAGAGCAGAACATTGCTCACCTAAATTGAAGGAACAGGGGAAGCTTAGCTTAGCTCTGCCCCTTCGGATTGTTCTTCGATGGGCTCCCAGCCACGGTCATCGAAAAGAATCGCTCCCCGTCCCAGTTTCAGCATTGTTGTCTGTTCGGAATGCTGAGTCTTCCGTCCCTGCCTCGGCCAACCCTCACCCGCGGTATTCTCGGCTGCCGCTCGGAAAGCCTCTCAGACAGAGTAACAAGTCGGCGTCTTCGCAAAATCACCCCTCACCCGCGAACTCCTCTTTCGCGTTCTCTCTCTCGCAGGTGTCTCCCTCTCTTCTCAAAACCCTATTTTTTTTCTTGCTGCGTACCCCTACTGCTTCTTTTTTAAAATTCCTTGTCTTTTTACTTCTTTTTCATTATCCCTCTTCATTATTATTATTATTACTTTTTTTTTTATCTTCCACCACTTTTTGTTTTCCCAAAACATGACTTTACGCTTTCTTTGTCCTTTTTTTTTATATATATATTTTTAACATTTCTTATTTTAAATCCTACCTTTTTTCCTTTCCTTTCAACTTGCCACCACTCTTTCTTCTTTCCCTCCATTCTTTTCATTTATTTTCTTCACTATATTAAATTCCTTAATTCTACATTAATTTTATTTTTGTCTTATTCCCATTCCTAAATAAATTTTATTTTGACCAATCATATTCCTTCATTTAATTACATAAATACCCCTAGATATTAACATACATACCATACATCAGCTCTTAATCTGACTTATTCCGGGCATTGCCTAACAACGTTCGTAGCTTTAATTTAATTCTTCAAATTTCCATTACTCAAATTTAATTTTTCGTTCAGAAAAATTCTAACTCCACTGATTTGACTAATTGACCAAATTTGCGTACGTGGTTGCCACGCGACAATTCGGGTCAACTTTTCACAATTTGACTGATGCCAACATGCAAAATTTACACCTGGAATTTCTTATTTAAAAATTTCACGGGTTTTACAATAAGTAAGTTCGTAAGTAAGTTAGTAAGTAAGTCAGTAAATAAGTAATTAAGAAAGTAAGTAAGTAAATAATTCTGTAAGTAGTTAAGTAAGTAATAAAAGTAAGCCAGTAAGTATGTAAGTAAGTAATTTCTTAAGTAAGTCTGTAAGTAAGTACGTATGTAACTAAGTAAGTAAGTGTTTAAGTAAGTAATTAAGGAAATAAGTAAATAAATAAGTAAGTTAGTCTATAAGTAAATAAATCGGTTCCCTTGGGTTATTAGCCGAATTTGACTTGAAGAGTTATGACTCAAGAAAAATAAATGGTTTTGGATAATAGTTTGTAAAATGATGAATTGTTGTATGATTCTAAATGATTTGAATGAAATTTTAAAATAAGTTTTAAAGTTTTTCTACTTAAACACTCTGATTAAGTTTGAAATCGCACGTTTTCATTTAAATAAAAGAAAAATTTTAATTATGGCTAAAAATGAAAGCAAATAAAAGGTTTTAAAAATACAGAGTGTTACATAAGTAAATCATTGAGTAAGTAAGCCAATAAGTAGTAAGTAAGTTCATAAGTAAGTCTGTAAGTAAGTAAGTAAGTTTGTGACGACCCGATTTTTCATAAGCTTTTAAAATGTTTGAAATTTAAAACTTTTGTAAGATAACTAAAATCTTTCATAATCAGAGTGCCAAAATCGAGCGTCAAAAATCCATTTATTACATTCGTTATGAAAATCATTTATTAAAACATAGCGAAAGCGAAAATATTTTAATTAAACACGATAAGTAAAACACTACTTTTTCAAAACATTTTACTCGTCTTTAGCCTGACCAGCTACAAGCTCTGCCCGTATAAACCTTTCATCGACTGCTTTGTGTTATGTTCATCATTCTTCTCGTGCATACACATGTACCTACACCACAAGTAAACTGCAAGCCCAGAGTCTTAGTAAGGAAAGGAAAAATGCATATGACATGCCTCTCTTTAATTCACTTGGAATGAGTCCGCCCCAAACCAATCTTTTCATTATGTTTCATTCATTCGTTCATTACTCGTACGTCGAGTTAGAAGTTGAAGGAACACGTACTAGATGGAATAGTTTGATCGGCTTCTAGCCTTAAGTGGACTAGATCCGAACTACCCATCTGCCCTTCAACCTCCCAACATTCATCATTCATCATCGTTCATTGCATTCGTTCATTCATTTCGTTTTCCTCACTCATGCATGTGAGTACCACATCGAGGGCACTCCCTACTTGTTTATATGAACATGATGCATGTTGACATAATATAAAAGAATTGATAATTCAAACAATACGAGTAGCAAACAACAAATAGCAATAATGGAAATCAATGAATAGTAAGAATAACACGAATAGTATGCAACGAATGGAAATACTGACATTAATTGAAAACAAACTCAGAAACAAATCGAAAACGACATATAACATGCTTGATTCTACTGAGCATAACAATCAAAATATGGCAAGACGAACAATTAATAATATGAGAATTATCTAAGCGAAATGAACATGCTTAACGATGATATGAAAGCTTAGACATATAATCAATAATTAAATGGAAACATACTTGGAATTTATTAATAGAAACGTCATTAAAAACGTGATTTTATTCTAAGTAGTTAAACATGCTTGGATTGGTTAATTATGCTAAACATGCTCATATAATTATTATTCTAAAAATATGTAAATGCTTGATGGTTTAGCATTAACACCTAAGTAAAGAGAACTACAATTTCTAGCCAGAACCAAGAAATAACATCATTATAATTAGATTTCAAAATACGAGACTAAGTTATCTATGCATGCTATTCTGATTAAAACAGAACATAACATACTAAATAAATCATAAGCTGGAAATCTACCTAATGAATCTCAATTAGAACATGTTCTACAATTCGATATAATGAGAATCATGCTAAATGAATTGATGCTAATTAAATCTAGAGCATTTATAACTCCTAACTAGAACCAAGGAATTTACAACAAGTAAAACAATTCATAAAAATGGAAACTCTAACTTATGCAGTTCATAACTTATTCATTCTCATCTTATCGTCCTATCACTTTCCACTCATCATTCGTTTCATTTCTAAGCATCTCAATTCAACATTTATAGTAGGGAAGATATACAAGAAATCAAACAACACAGCAAGGAATCACAATCAATAGAATACACTGCACAAAATATTCAAGTAATGACCATCAAGGAAAAAGCAATACAATTCATACAATACTTGTGGGTAGGGCTTTGACGATGAAGACTCTACCTAATCCTTACCTTGAAACTTTATTGTATAATGCATTTAAACGCTATCCTTCCCCTTCCTCTTCCAATACCTTCACAATCAGCAATCAATTCCAGATTATTAACTAACTTGCTAACTCAACAATAGCTAACAAATTGATAATTAAATCCATCCACCAACACCAGAAACCATTTTTACATATCAACGTGCAAGCGATAATAATGCTGGAAGCTTAACTAACATGTAGCAGTAACCAACTAGTCTTCAACAATGCACTTCAGCAATACACAGATTAATCAAATTTCCAGAATATATTCATCCAATAGTGAACCGAACTCAAACCAACAGAGTACGACCATAGAAGCAATGATTCACATAGATAATTCATTTCTCAACTTATCCACAACTAGTTAGAATTCAAACAACTATATTTTACAAACTTTAGAGGCAGTGACAGACAACCAAAATCCCATAATCAAAGTAAAATTCAACATCAAAATAAGGGCATGATTATCGACTTCCTTTTCATCCAAAACAGTAGACAATTATCCTAAACACAGCAACAAAATTCTCAAATTCAACAGATGAATCAGAAACCAAGCCACACAGTAGTGAATGAAGGAACAGTTCTCACCAGAAGGACCGGAGAGGCCAGAGAGCTTCTTCACCATAGTCATTCCTTCACCTCTGTAATTTTCATGGCAACACCAACTACAGAACAAACCAAACTGTAGAGTACAATTCCACGGTAATTTCCATCAACAGAAAAAGACGAAACAGGAAGCACGCACTACTCGGCATTGGAGGCTGAGAACCAAAATACAGGGAACTTACCTCATGCCGGCGTCGGAGAAGACCACCCTTGTTGTTTGAAATCCAGTCCTCAGCATCGCCAATGTTCGTCTAGGTCAGGCGCTGCGAACACTGCAGCTCGCGGTTCCGTTCGCACCGGCGGTTCAGCATCTCCAGCCGCGATGTGCTTGCTTGTCTTGTCTCAACGGCACCGTCCAGGCACGTTGTCGCTAGCTACTCGTCGGAATCGACCTCGTAAAGAAGCCCTAGGCCCGCTAGAGCCGCTTCTCCTCTTTCGCCGAGTTCTCCCTCTCATCGTCGCCTCTGGTCTCTCTCTCCCTCTCTTTCGATTTCTCTCTTTTCGTCCCTATCTCCCTCTCTCTACTTCTACTCTGCTAATCGCGAAATGGCCAGAGGCCATGCAAAAAATATCCTTCCCCTTAATTGCTTCTTGAACCGGACCAACACACAAACACTGAACTTGTTTGGCTGAACCGGTTCAGCTCTCCTTCCCCTCTTCAATTAATTTTTCTTTTAATTTTCCCATTTTAATCATAATTAATTAATATTAAAAATATATTTAAGTGTTAAACGTTCGTATCGAATATTAACCGACCCAATTTCTAACTCTCGATTTATCCTAATTATCGTTAAAAGATTATTCGAGGTTCAATTTAAATTTCTTATTTTTTTTTCCTTAATTGATTTCTATCAAATTAAACTTCCAATGAATTCTCTTAAATTATAACCAAATGGTTACGTCCTTGGTAATATCCCGATAATTATCCAAATAAATCCAAAATTTTCAAATTATACTCCAATTATATTTATTAAATTTAGATAAAAATTTGGGGTGTTACAAAGTCCCTTAGTAAGTAAGTAAGTCCGTAAGTAAGTAAGTAAATAAGTAAATAAGTAAGTAAATCCGTAAGTTAGTAAGTTCGTAAGTAAGTAAGTCCGCAAGTAAGTAAGTACGTAAATAAATAAATACGTACATCATTAAGTAAGTCAGTAAGTAGTTTAGAAAGTAATTAAGTAAGTTCTTAAGTAAGTCTGTAGTAAGTATGTCCTTAAGTAAGTAAGTAAGTAAGTAAGTAAGTAAGTCCGTAAGTAAGTAAGTCTGTAAGTAAGTAAGTAAACCCCTTAATAAGTAAGTAAGTGAGTAAGTAAGTAAATAAGTAAGTAAGTAAGTAAGTAAATAAGTAATTAAGTAAGTAAGTAAGTAAGTAAGTAAGTAAATAAGTAATTAAGTAAGTAAGTAAGTAAGTAAGTCCGTAAGTAAGTCCGTAAGTAAGTATATAAGTAAGTAAGTATGTCCGTAAGTAAATAAATTCGTAAGTAAGTAAGTAAATCCGTAAGTAAGTAAGTAAATCCGTAAGTAAGGAAATCTATAAGTAAGTAAGTCCGTAAGTAAGTTAGTAAATAAGTAACTAAGTAAGTAAGTCCGTAAGTAAGTTAGTAAATAAGTAACTAAGTAAGTAATTAAATAAGTAAGTAAGTCTGTAAGTAAGTAAGTAAGTAAGTAGTAACTAAGTAAGTCTGTAAGCAAGCAAGTAAGTAAGTAAGTAATGTAATACCCCGATTTTCTGTAACACAATTAAGTCAAAATATTTGAGAAATTAATTAGGGATTGTTTGTATAATCATTGAGGATTTATTTGATGGAAAATTAATTGGGAAACCAAATCAAAGAAATTAAATTAAACTGATAATTATCATTAAACAATATTCAAAATAAATCGAGAGTTGAAAATGTGTTGATTAATATATGATATCGATTAATATACGATATATATATAAATGAAGTTAAAGTAAAATAAAAGAATGATTTAAAATAAAAGAGAAATTAAAAAAAATGAGAATGAATTAGAAAATGCATGTGTAGTAGTAGAGTGTTTGGTGGCTACCTCGAATGATGTGCCTTTTATTATTTTTATGAGAGTCTTTCTCCACTAGTGAAATTTTAAAAATAAAAAATGGATAATGAGTCTCCTGCTGGTAGCCGATTGTGAGTCATCCTTCACTTGGGTTTTGTCATTTTCTTCTTTAGTATTGTTCTTTTTCTCTTCGGCAACATAAATATAAAAGAAAGAGAAGGGAAAGTGAAATGAGAATAAAATAAGGGAAATTTGGTATGTGTCTTCCACTCATCTCTCCATTTGGGTTTTTCTTTACTTTGGGCAGAGTGAAGATATGAGCGGAAATGGGCAGAGTGATAGGAGTCCCTCCACTCATCTTTGGGTTTTGTTTTCTTCCTCTTTATTCTTTTGCAGTGTGTGATTAATGAGCAGGAGAGTGAGATTTCTTTCTCTAATGGTGGATATCTGTTGTTTTAAAATTCATTTCCCTAATCTAATTTTGGCCTAACTCTCCCACTTCGACGAGAGGATTTCTATTGGCTACTGTATGGTTTTCCTTTTTCTCTAATGGCAAGTTTGTGTCTTCCACCTTCATTCTCCATTTGGATTTATTTTTCTCTTCGGCTATGTATATAAAGGAAGAGAGGAATGTTGTGGAGGGGGAAATTTGGGTGAAGGACAGTGAGAGGGTGAGTGAGCTATCGTTGTTGCTTGCTTGGATTGTCACAAAGAAAACCTCGTGTTGATGTTGGGAAACAAGGAGAGAAATTCTATAAAGGAACTTCGAAGAGGTAAGAAATGGGTGTAGTGGCCAGAGGAGACCCTATATCACGAGTCCTTGTTATTTGGATTTTGTGATTTTTGTTGAACACTACTTTGGTTGATTTTTATGGAATGTGCTCTGCCAATCTTTAGATAGATTTAATTCCTGCTGATTTTACTCTGATGAAGAACCTGCCTTGTGATTTTTCTTGCTAACCGTGAGGTGTAGACAAGAAAGGATTAATTGAAGTATTAACATGTGGGCCAAAAGAAACGAAATTAAAATAAAAAGAAGAATTAAAATAGAGGGAAGGAAGAGAAGAAATCGGCTGAAGGAAAAGGAGGAGGATTAATTGAAGCATTAACATGTTAGCACATAATAATACATGTTTTGAGGGCATTTTCAATAAATACGGATATAAATAATATAATAAAACCATTATGAATAATATCTATACAATTACAATAATCAACTTATTAATTCTATTAAAATATTCATTATCAAGTCATTATCAAAATAAATTAAGCTTAATAAAAATGCTAACAAAATGGACGTTTGTCATAGATTAAGGACCAAGATGACGTCTTTCCCAACTTAAAGCAGACGTCCCTCAACCTATGACGAACGTCCCTTTGGCAATTTGGATAAACACTATTTTCTCTTCGGTGCGTCGACAACATAAAGGAGGGTGGAGGTATCCGAGGAACGTCATTCACCGTGGTAAACTTTGAAATTCTTGAATGTTCGATTTTCTTTTCAATCGCAATGTAGAATTTAATAGTGAAGTTCATTTTTCTTAGAGGACTAAGAGTTTAACATCGACTTTGGAGGTCGACACTGACAGACGAGATAGGCAGTAAGAGGAAAACTTTTCAGGTAAGGAAAAATGAAAATTTTAGGATGGATTTGGACGGATTTTGACGTTAGAGTGACTGTGGCTTTTTTCTCAGCAATTTTGGATAGAAAACGTGACGGGATGGTTTGTATCGTTTATTTCCTATGGTTTAAAATTTTAATTATTTACAAAAATTCTTTAAGGTTTGTCGTGTTTCTTATTCCAACTATAAGTATTGTTTTGTTAATTTCTCTAAATTTAATTATAACAATATATTTGATGACCAACAAATGAAATAATAAAAAGTGTAGGGATTAAATTGAAACGATTTTTTAAGGGAGGACTAAAATCATATTATATCTATCTTTGCAATTAATTAAATTAAAATTAAAAGGGAGATATTTAAAAACGAAATTAAGGGAAAATTAAACAGGGTTTTACTTCGGACAAGCTGTTACTGCCACGTAACTTAACGGCCGAAAGGGAAGAACAACGCCTCCAGAAATCTAGCAAAACAATACCTTCATCCTCGTCCATCGCCATGTTTTTCGACTTGCCTGAATTTCAAGAGCATTACCATCATCCATTATAGTCGTTTAGCATTTCTCCTGCTGATGAAGAAAACTCACTCGCTCTCTCACTTTAACTCTCCGTATTACTCAGATCGGAAATGGGTATTGCCGCTGACATTTATTTCCACAATTTTTCTGGTTTATGTTCTAATTGTTACTTTGCCGCATGGTAAATCGAGCTCTGGGATAGATTTTTCTCGCGGAAGGTCCAATAGTAGGGATTCTATACCAGACAAAGGAGCGATAGGGCTTCCGACGCTGCCGAGGTTTGCGTATTTGATTTCCGGTTCTAAAGGGGACGGTCCGTCTATTAGTCGGCTTCTGCAGGCCGTATATCATCCCAGAAATTATTATTTGTTGCATCTCGATTTGGAGGCCTCCGATGCAGAGCGGCTTGAGCTTGCCAAAGATGTGAGATCGAAGACTGTAATTAGGGATTTCAGGAACGTAATGGTGGTTGGAAAGGGCGATTTGATAACTGCGAAGGGCCCTACAGCGATTGCTTGCACTCTACACTCGATTGCTATATTGCTGAAGCGGCATAAAGATTGGGATTGGTTTATTAATCTCAGCGCCGCGGATTATCCTCTCGTAACGCAGGATGGTGATCGTCTTCTTCTTCGTTTTATGTTTAATTCTTGTGTTCTAATCTGAATCAATTGTTCATTTCTAGACTGGAATTCCTACGTTGTGTACACCTGGCCCATGAAAACTGAGTTTAATAGAAGAGAATGAGTTTATCCTGATATGAACTGTCCAGGTAGTAACATGGATTAATTTTCTGTAGTATTTCTGTATAATGATAAAAACAGAAGAACAACTCTAGAATTGAGCCGATATGATCTTGTTCTTGGATTGCTTGATGTAATCGAAAGTTATTAGATTTATGGATTTTACCTTGCAACTGACTGATTATTCTTTCTAGATCTTCTGCATGTCTTCTCGTACTTGCCGAGGACACTTAATTTTGTTGAGCACACGAGCAATCTTGGCTGGAACGAGTGAGCATGTTTATCGTACAAATGGATTCATCTCTACAAATCGATTATACCCGTTTTCTGACTTTTGAATACCACATTTGCAGGAATCAAAGAGCAAGACATGTAATTATAGATCCTGGCTTGTATCACACAAAGAGATCCGGTGTGTTTTGGGCCACCGAAAAAAGAGCCATGCCCACTTCCTTCAAGATCTTCACTGGTAAAATAAGTACTTCTTATCTCTTCTCTTATGAATCTGCACTAAGCTTGTTTCCTTCTAATAATCCATTGGAGGAGGAGGCAAAACTTGACAATGTAAAGACTAATCGTGTAATCGTCCTCTTCTCACTTTGGGAATTCACAAATCATGGTTCGATGGGACCGGGCCGTGACAAACAAGATCGTACTAAATGTTAGACGTAAGATACGAGCTATAACATTGATCATATTCTTGTTTTTTTTGTTGCCTAATGAACTTGGAAAGAGCAAACCATGAGTCTATCCGCAATGGTAAGACTCGAAAATTAACACTAAATTAACCACGAACTTTGAAAAAGTACCACAAACCCAAAATTTACCTTACTCCTATTTCTAAATGTTTCCCAACGCTTCAAATGATCCATCATCTCCTCAACCCTCCAAAACATGTATATCACCCTCGTTCCATAGCCCACACCAGCACTTCCCCACTACAGCAACTAATTCTGCCACTAACCATTTCAGCCAGTCCAGCATCCTGAAGTTCCCTTGAGCTATTGTCGCATACTTCTTCAAACATATTCTTTTTCTTCCTATTTCACTCTCAAATTTTTGAGATTCTATATTTGGATCGGGGAAATTTACTTTCTTTACTTCATCTCATTGAACAACTTAAGCCTGATGCTTTGATGTTAATGGCTAATGATTAGAGATTTTGCTTCATAATCGAGTCTTTGATTTGACGATGAATTTGCAGGTTCTACGTGGTTGGTTCTCACAAAATCGTTTCTAGAGTTTTGTGTTTGGGGATGGGACAATCTCCCTCGAACTCTCCTTATGTACTACACAAATTTCTTGGCTTCATCGGAGGGTTACTTCCACTCTGTCATCTGCAACCACAAAGACTATCAGAACACTACAGTGAATCACGACTTGCATTATGTGAAGATGGATAATCCTCCCAGCCAGGGCCCGCTCAATCTGACTTTGGAACATTGGAGCGGCATGGTCGAGAGTGGGGCCCCTTTTGCTCGGAAGTTTGCGAGTGGAGATCCGGTGCTCGACAAGATCGATGAGCAGCTCTTGAGGAGGTCGGACGGTCGGTTCACGCCCGGCGGGTGGTGCGTGGGGAGAGGGGAGAAGGATCTCTGCTTGGTTTATGGGAATCCGAATGTTGTTAAACCGAGTCTCGGTTCGAAGAGGCTTGAAAAACTCGTGGTGAATCTGCTCGATGAACAAAATTTCAGACCCAGGCAGTGTAAATAATATTCTAAGTCTAGCTTGTCAAAAAACACAATTGAAAATACGATGTTTTATTAATTGATGATTTTTATTAATGGAAAAGGGTGAGCTTTTACGCGTTGCACTCAGTCACCGCAGTGTATCAGGCAATGCCCGACTCAACAGTGGATCAGGTCGGGCAAGTCTAGTCCATAGAAATTCAGACCAAATCTAGTCAAATGGGTCCTGGTGCAGACCTTTGTCCAAGCTCGAACCAATGTTCTAAGTTTTGACTCGACCTATGGGTGAACGTTCGAACTGGGTTTGGGTCAGCCCACCAAATAAAGCTCGCAAGTTGGTTTATGGGTCAACCATCAAATACAGTTCATGTACCCGACTCTGTATTCAAAATTAAATGCAGATAAAATTTGAAGTAAAATCAAGGATTTCACATACTATATGACTACATGATGATGAAGACATTAACTTAAGCTTGTAGAATTACAATCTTTCTATTTTCATTGTGGAAGGATCGAGTTTTAACGCAGCGGTTTTTGTTAAAGTTGAAACGATTTTTGAAGGAACAGATGTCCTTTAGACTATGTCGGACGTCGCTTGGTAAAGGAATCAGAAGAACAGATGTCCATCATGGATAAGACGAACGTCTGTTGCATGAAGTTCAAACGGCAATTATGACGACAAGAGGAACAAACGAGGTTTTGTGAAGAGGGTGGACGTCCCTTTGACGGAAAAGCTAACAGACGTTTTCGAGAAAGGAATGACGGACATCCCTTGTGGTCTGAAGGACATCCATCAGGACCCGCTGAAGAATGACAAACGTCCCTTCTGGTCTGAAGGATGTCCATCAGGATCCATCAGTACTCGTCGGTAAATTTTAGCCTACTCGTCTAGAGCTTCAGACGTCTGTTGGAGAGGACGGACGTCCATTCTGGAACACTATAAATAGCACATTAATCTACTAGGTTAGTAGTGATTATTAAGAGAGATAATTCAATAAACAGAGAATCAGAGAGATAATCAGCAATTGAGCGATTATCAGAGAGAGATTAGCTACATATAGAAGGACGAAGGAGAGCGAAAAAGAATAGGAGCAAGATATCGAAGGACAAGTAACAGCGAAAAAGCTTGGGTTTTTTTGCGGTCTTCTGGGTTTCGAGTGTGAGAGGATATTCTCTGTAACTTCTCGAAGGTTTAATCTTTGTGATACTCTTGCAGTAAAGTTTAGTTCTTTGTACTCTCAGGATATCAATATATTGATCGACGATTACCTGTGGATGTAGGACGAGTTTGTCTGAACCGCGTAAATTCTGTGTGCTTTCGCTGTGTTTTCTCTGTTCTCAATATTCTATTATTGTTATTCAACCGTAATTGACTCAAGTTTACAATAGTTTTTTTTCTCAATTTAAAGGTTGTTGAAATAACGAACGAGATTTGGAAAAGAGAAAGAGAAAACAGTGGACACCGAATTTACGTGGAAAACCCAAGAAGAGAAAAACCACGGGCAGAGGAGAAATCACTAATAGAAATCGGTACAACGAGCTTTGCGGTTCAAACATATATTTATAGGAATAAAGGAAACCCTAGTCATACTGAAATTGGAAACCTTAATCCTGTAGGAATTAAGAAACTTTTAATGTGGACTAAATCGACCTCACTCAATTAGAATTCAGGTCACTGAACCCTAACAAAAGTTTTTTGTGGAGTAGTTGTAACTTGTAAGGTCTTAAAAGATCATGTACACAGACAAGTGGAGTGCTAGATTTATTCATTATTCATTAATGGGATTTAAGAAATGATGAAAAAAATAGGGAAAATGAAAAATCAACCATCGTGGTTTTAGATCAATGACAAATCAACCACTGTGGTTTAAGTCTTAACAAGTTAACCACTAACGTATGAGAAAATGATAAATTTAACATCGCAGTGACGTTCGCTGTTAAAAATTAGTCAGGACGCCGCAGCAGTGTTCTGGGACACCGCAGCGGTGTCGTGTGTTGCGAAGGAAAACACAAAGTTTTGTCTGGACGCCGCAGGGGTGTCGTGAGGACGCCTGTGGGGTGTCCCGAGACGCCCCTGCGGTGTCTCGGGACGCCCTTGACGTGTCTCGGGACGCCCTTGCGGTGTCGTGAGGACGCCCCTACAGTGTCCTGGGACGCCCCTGCGGTCTCCTTCAAAATCAATGTTTTTATTAGATTTTCGACCTCTTCAACTTCAAACGACCATAACTTTCGCTAGGAGTGTCGAAATTGGACGCAGAAGGTATCAAATCGAAGCTCTCTCAAAGATCTACATTCATTATATAGTTTACCCCATGACCCCCCTGTTTCGACCTTTAAATCCATCGTCTAAGCCCTCAAATCTGCAATTTAACATGTTTAACCCTAAATTATGTAAGACGCCGCCACGGCGTCCTGCGGCGTCCCGGGACACCGCCGAGGCGTCCTAGGACGCCGCTGCGGCGTCCCGGGATACTGCTGAGCCATCCTAGGACATTGCGACGGCGTCTTGAGAAATTCCAACGGTGTCTCGACTATATTTTAACGGCGAACGTAACTGCGATGGTTAATTTATTATTTATACGTATGTTAATGGTTAATTTATTAAAATTTATACTATAGTGATTAACTTATCATTGATTTAAAATAACTATGGTTGATTTGTCATTTTTTCAAAAGAAATAAGTTAATCAGATGATTTAGCTAGAGCAGAAGCACCATGATTGAGGGGGCGCGTAGCAGTGGAGGGGTCACCTCATTCTCAGTCTCATGCAAAATAAAGAAAAAAAAAGGAAGAGGGAGAAGAAGGGACAGGTCGGACCAGGCAAAAGCTTCTTCCGGTCGGCAAACAATCGACTGTTCTGTACATTTGTTTATTTGATTTACTGTCTTTAACTATCTCTCTCTATCTATCTATCTCTCTATCTCTCCGACCAGCCTTTTTCATGCAAGCTTGAATCTCTTTTCCTGTAGTACAGTACAGTTCAGTAGCTGCTGTAGCCATGGACAAACATCAGGAGGAAGAAGCTTAGAGACGAAGAAAGATCAGAAGTTAGGAGGAGGAAATTACATATAAATACCCAAAAGGCTCTTCCTTTTATTTTTGGTTCTACTTCTTCCACATACACCATCTTCTTCGTTTCTTTATTTCTCTCTCCTTCTCTCTCTCTCTCTCTGCAGCTCTCTCTTTGTTGATGTAATTCTCCACTAGTCTCCGAGAAACCCATCAAACTTTACAAAAGAGAAAGAGGCTGAAACCATGGTTTTTCCCTCAATGCCAGCTTATCTTGATTCTTCCAACTGGCAACAGGTAATTTAAGGGTTTCGTAAGGTTCTGTTTTCATGGCGTTTCTTCTTTGCCATAAAGCTAAAATTCTAAAGAACAATATTCTTACTTTTCTTTTTTGATAATACCTGGTTGAATATACCAGCTAAAGTGTTCTTCGTTTTCTGTGGCTTTTCTGATCGTTTTTTGTTTTTTAGGAGCAAACACTCAATCAAACCGGAAGTAGTTCCAGACCTAGCTCTCAACTTCTTCCTCCACAACCACCACCTCCTCCGCCGCCTCAGCGCACTCATGGGGGTGCAACCTCCGGATCCATCAGACCAGGTTCCATGTCGGAGCGAGCTCGAATGGCTAACGTACCCTTACCGGAAGCAGCCCTGAAATGCCCGCGATGCGAATCTACAAACACTAAGTTTTGTTACTTCAACAATTACAGTCTTACCCAGCCTCGCCATTTTTGTAAAACCTGTAGAAGGTACTGGACCCGAGGAGGTGCTCTGAGAAACGTCCCAGTTGGCGGCGGTTGTCGCCGGAACAAAAGAAGCAAAGGCAGTAGCTCCAAATCACCGATCAGCTCCGACCACCAATCTAGCGGCGCTGGTTCGTCGAGTATGATTTCTTCGAACAGTGAACACGCTGATATATTAAGCCTGGGACCCCAGATCCCACCTCTAAGATTTATGGCTCCTCTTCATAACCTCAACGAATTTGCCTCCGGTGAGATCGGCTTAAACTATGGCCTTAATTACAGCACTATTTCTGCACCGATGAGCGGAGCCGGCGACCTAAATTTTCAACCGGGAGTTACTTTAGGTGGTGGTGGTGGAGGAGCTGGGTCTCTCTTAGGTCTAGATCAACAATGGCGGATACAGCAAATGCCGCAGTTTCCTTTTCTTCCCGGATTCGACCCATCGACAGCGCTGTTTGAAAGGCCGTCGAGTTTAGGGATCAATCACTTGCCCTCAGTGAAAATGGAAGAAACCCAGCAAGATCAAGGGCTTAACTTCGGAAGACAGTTCTTAGGACCAGTTGCAGGAAATGAACAGTTCTGGAGTGGCAACAATGCCTGGTCAGATCTTTCTGGTTTCAGCTCTTCTTCTGCAACCAGTAATCCTCCTTAAAAATCTCACTACCCTCGTAGGTTGTTCCATTATACCTAGACATGAAGCTTTATTGGTATTTCTTTTTTTGACTGATACTATCAAACTCAGTAGAAACTCAATTTTCCATGAAAGTGAACTGTTCTTGGGAATTGAATGAGATAGACTTTACTGTTGTTACTTCACGAGCAATGTTACTACACCCTTGGTTTTGTTTTTTTATGATTGGAATGTATGGATTGGTTTGATCGACACTCTTCAACTATTATACTTGATTTCTTCTCGAGATTCTTCTGTTATTGAATTGATCGGGTTACCTGTATAGCCAGCATGACGTGAATCTTATCTTCTATAACCATCCATCTTGGCTAGTGCCATATTGTTAGCTCTAGGTGTAAGTTTTCATAGTCGTTCTCAGATTTTAGCTTAAAAGAAGTCGTACTAGCATAGAGAATGATCTCACTTTTAAGTACTCATTTCAACAATATCCAAATAATGTGATATTGTGCCCCATTCTGTTCTCGATTAGGTCATCATTGTATAGAGTTTGGTCCTCATTGTTTACCTTGATCCTCGGTCATTTTGATCTTCACAATACATACAACCACTGTTACACTTCAACTATTATTTTTCGAGGCTAAAACTTGTAAAATCTGTCAATTTTATATTAATCAAATTTTGGAGTAAATTTTTTGGCATTATTTAAGGTCAAATTATTCTTTGTTGACTTGAATTTTCATAGTTCGTTAGCGTTCGAGCACGTGTGATTTTTCGATCAAATGGTCAAACTGGTAGAAATTGAGAGTTCTCTCACACTTAAAATTTTGAAATTTATGTTAGGTAAATCAATTTTCTCGATTAAAGTTCGCCACATCCTAGAGAGAACTCGAGACAGAACGGAAAGCGACATGACCTGAACCCAAACCGTGTCGCTCGACCCTTTTACTTTTAAATTACTTATTTAGGCAGCGAAAGTGTAAAATCTGTGATTTTTGGATTTTATATTTTTATGAGTAAATTTTTTGCTTTGACCGAGTCAATTTATTTTGAGTTGACCAGGTCCCTGTTATGTGTCACAGGTCATCAGCCACGTGTGAAGGGGTCCAGTTAATAGTTAACTTGTGCAGTCTGTGCTCCCTTGCGGCATGGAACTGCAGGATTCTCTTTGGTAAGTTCTCATTTCCTTATTCATTTATTTTTAATTTTTCCTTTTAAAAAGGAAATCCTCATTGTTTCTCTGCCCAATTCGTGTTCGTGGCATTCTGATCTCCAACCTTTTTGAAAGGGTTTCGCGGGTAAGTTGTTTTCTAGCCTCGTTTTGTTGTTTAAAGTTTGAGTTTTTTTGCGGCTTTCGGATTTGAGCTTGGAAACTCAAATTCGAGGGAAATTTCTGATTTATACTGGTAGATTTAGAGTTCATGCAGGAATATTTGCCGTTTGGAGGCAAAAATATGTGGAAACGGTGCATTTCTATAGCAAAATCTGTGCCAGAAAGTCATCCCAGTCGACCTCTGGTTGTTCCGATCAACCCCTAGTCATGTCCGGTCGATCATGGATGAGGTCATCCGTATTTGTGTGCCTCAGGTTGATTTGCGGTGGACCACAGCAGTCATCCGTGGCTGAAGGGGTCGACCTCAACAGTCGATCGCACTAATGGTTCAGTTGACCGCATCTCGACCTTTTTGGCCACTGACCATTTCCAGTCAGCTGCAACAGTGAGCTGGTCGACCATGAAATGGAAAAATTGGACACTGGAGGCCCCTGGTCGACCACGGAGGTCCCAGGTCAATAGGTGGTGGTCCCTGGTCGACCACAGGAGGTCTCAGGTTGACCACACAGTGTCATTTGTCATGTTTTTGAGTCGTTTATGCATCAGTTGGATTCCTAGATTCGGTATAGGACCCTTCTACCATTTCATTGTCAATGTTGATGGAAAATTCCTAAACTTTGGCATGGTTTTAGGCTCGATCGAGTTTGTAGATTTTGAGTTGATTACTGATGACTACAGCTGAGTCTCCTCGGCTGTTGAGTCATTCGATTTGGGAGTGTTGTACCTCGTTGACTGTTAGGTTGTTTGAGGTCTTTTGCTATTGAGTCTTGGGCAATTGTTGGCAGGTGTCGTCGCTTGCTGCTTGGTCTTGGTTGAGCATGGCTAGGTCTCGTCCATCGTTGTTGGGTTTAGTCAACAGTTGGGCAGTCTCAGTTGACCCTCACTAAGTCCTATTGATCGTTGTGAGGTCTCGGTTAACTGTCGATGGATCTCGTCGACATTGGATGGTCCCAGTTGACCGTCGTTGAGTAGTGTTTATGTTGTGAGGTCTCGGTTGACCTTCGCTTTGCCTCGTCGACCGTTGTATGGTTCTGGTTGACCACCATTGGATTCTGTTTTATGATGTTTCTTTTACGTTCGATAAATGTATAAAGCATGATGTTCTACTCTCTATTTGGTTTCTGCTGTATAGTATGAACTGTTGCGTGACTTGCATGGAATTGTACAAGAATGAATAAACATAAATAGACGTTGGAGATTGGAGGGTTTAGTGATGGTGATGTTTGGGAGAACCAAGAGATGATGTATCTCATCTCCGTCAGAATTGAGTGATAGTTCTACTCAGGTGTCGTGGATTCGGTGTTTGGGAGAACTACAAGATGAGGTATCTCAATTTCTATCGGGATGGGTGATGGTTCTACCTAGGCTAGATCCCCAAGATGTATCTATTCTCGTCCGATGATATCTCCAATGCTCTAGACTCTAGTGAGATTGAGAATAAAGTATGAAAGGAATAAGTTCTTTTGTGATATGAAAAATATGTATATTGTGCCTCCATGAGTATTTCACTTTATTACATTATGTCTCTTACTGGGCATTACGCTTACAATTCTCTTGTGATGTAGATGATGATTGTGATCCTAATGATGTGCATGTGAAAAAAGTATGATGGGATGAACGCTTGCATTACTCGGTGAATGTTGACCTTGGAGGTTATGGCTCATGAATTGGAATAAAGTTTATTTAATTATTTTTCAAGAGTTGTTAAACTGTTTTAGTTAATGTTTATTTTAAATTGTTTCAAAGGATGATTTTATGTTTAATTTAAATACTTCCGCTTATGCTTACTCTTGTATTTGCCTTTCACTTGTTTTACAAATGTGCTTTAAAAAGAAAAAGTTTTATGTGAAAAATGGGATGTTACAGAATATGCGGGTGACATGTTTTTTGCTGCACTATAGTGTCGATTGATTGAGGTCATGCGCGCGCTACTTTTTTGGTTCCATAGTACAAGATCCTTGTTTGGCGCCTTAGCGCACCTGTCTTTAAGCTATAGTATTGATCATGTTTTGGAGCATTTTGATCCACTTTCTTTGGCCTTATTTTTGGGTATGTAGGGCCTTATCGTTTTCTTCTGGTTTGGATTTCTAATTCCAGTATAGAATTCAACGACATTGGCGACCTGTCGCTGGCCGAGAGTTGAAGTCTCGACCTACTTTCCAGTAACCAAAGTTGAAGGGGGAGGTTTATACTGTGGCTCAGCGTTTGTTGAGCCAAGGTTCGTCTTCTTTTTCCTCGGTGTGACAGTAAAGGAGGATGGTTCCTTCTATTTAATGGAAGAAGGAGAATCAAGGATTTTCCTTTCCTATTTTGTAGCGCTTCCGGCAAAACAGAGAAGGAAAAAACCCTACTGGAATTCTCATTCCTAAATAGAAAAATTCCAGCAATTACTACACATGTCTTGCGAGCATTTGATAGGCAAAGGTTCATGAATGACCTTAATTTCACGAAGGTTGTTTTCCTAAGGAAAATAATGGTGACACTATTTTCTATATAGCTACCTATGTATTTAACAATTGTTTTTGAGATTCACCCCACTAATGGCTGTTGGAGCTTATTTTAAAATGGTAAAAAGATTTTGATAAATGTAAATCCATACATTACATTTTTCACTGGCTCATTGTTTTAAAAAAATGATAAAATTAGTTTTTTATATGCATTGAATAGAGTATAAGATTCTTTACTTAGTTAATCTCTCAACCCAAAAGACTCTATTTTTCTTAGGTAAAGATCATGGAGGTCAGGAGTAGCTGATTGTTGTGGTGCTTTCTTTTGTTTTCCTCTTTTTCCTTCAAGTGTTTATTTTCTTTCTTTCATGTGGTGATGACTCTTTTATTTCTTTTCTTCCTTTCCTTATTTGTATATTATATTGGGTGTGAGACGTTTTATTTCATGAACAATATTATTCATTTGGTTCTATATTTTACTATCATTATTCTTTTGTAATCATTATGTGAACTTTAGCTCATCTCGTATGACTTATGCCTTTAAATTGGTTAAATCTTTTGTTGTAAACAGAGTCTTTGTCATGACTTGGAAGCTGGCCTAATATAACCGCTTGGTTAGGTGACCCGATTCTCATAGAGAATCCGATCACCCAGCTCAAGACGTGAATTTTTAGTGAAAGACTTTTGTAATTTAACGCGACCCAAAAGTTATGGGTCTAGGTCTGTATAGTGATCACGAGAATAAATAGTGCGTAGAAATAAATAATCCAAAGTACTGTGCGATAAATCCAAACCAACAGTAATAGGTTTACAGACCAAGTATTAATATTCTCACCAAATAACAATTTTAAACACTATGAGCATAAATGAATGGGATATTCTGTCTCTGAGTCCTTCACCGCTCTTCCCTTTACCTGGAATGAGAGAAGGTCATTTGGGATGAGTAACTAACTCGATAAGGAAATCTAAACTAGATGCAATGCATGAGAAAATTGGTCTTTCTCATCTTTTAGAAAACAGTGTTATGCTTCTCTTTTACCGTACATGGATTTTCATTCGAAGCTTTTTATCATTTTAATAAATAGGTCCAGTGTCGTCGATGAGGCTTTTATCAAAAAACTCGTTGTATACATAGACAATTATACCTTGAAAATATGTCATCACTATTTTCCGATCTGAAAACGTTATCAGTGAAAAGGGATGGTTACTCAAGGACCCGTCCGACACCTATCAGAGAATAGGTGGTCATCTGTCGATGACAACACCTCATGAGACATGAGAATAGGATGGTACCCATGTCTGTAGACCAAGCAGAGTACCCATCTGTGATATCAAAACAAATGAGATTGTCGATGTTGGGTTGCTCCTCAACTAGCCGTCTACTACATCTAAGTAGATGAGGGTTGCCAGCGAGTCGTCACACCACCCATCACTTGTAAAGGTGCTAGGCGAACAATCCCTACGATTGAAAACCTCCAATCTGTGGGACTAAAATCCTAGCTAGGTGCTGGGGCTCGAAACTCATGGACGCATCATCACTACAAAGGCTTTAACGTTGAAGGGTCACGTGCAAGGCAACCATGTTTTTAAAAGGTGTAGACTTTCTCAATTGAGATAGATATCCCTTGTTTAAAATGGACATCCCTCTTCATATATCAGACGTCCCTTGTTCAGAAACAGACGTCCTTCGACTTGAGACTACGTCGTTTCGCCCATAATGGACATCCCTAGTCTCACAAAGGACGTACTTTGGCTTAAGACTATATCTTTCAGGCATAAACCAACATCCGTCTTTGGTCGAGGGTCATCCATTTTATGTTCGAGGGACTCTCTGAATGCTAAATCTACCTATATAATCGTGAATGACGTCCCTCAACACAAAAGATGAATACTAGGGGATGAATGGCTATGAATGCCATGGCATGTCCGTGAATGCTGAGGGAGTCCCTCAGTACTAAAAGATGAATGTCCGTGAATGTCGAGGGAGGCCTGTGAATGTTGAGGGACTTCCTTCAATACTAGAAGATGAATGTTCGTGAATGCCGAGGGAGGTCCATGAATGTTGAGGGAGAGTAAGAGTAGGTCTCCTCAACTATATAAGCGGTAAGAATAGGCCTCCTCAATTGGAATATACGTTGAGAGCGCAAGATTACCTTAAAGGAGAGTTACCTGAGAGCGGTTGAAGGAAGTGAGGTTTGAGGTTTGGTTGTTTCATTGAACTTAGTTTGATGTTTGCGTTCCTTTTGCATTGTCTGCGGCTTGTTTGGCTGAACAAGCTACATGCAATGCAAGAAGAACGGAATGGATGAACCAAATTCAATGAATTATACCTATAAGTCTGTTGGAACATATGCTTCAACAATCAAACCTCACTTCCTTCATCCACTCTCAGACCTCGTGCTCTAGTTTATGTGTATTTGTAAATTTAGTTTGTAAATTATGTTTTGGATAGTTCTATATGGATGTATTGTATTGGTAATGCAATGGATGAATGATTGTGTTGGGCAAAAATCTATTATGCAATGAAACCATTTACGGACGTCTCTCATCATAAAACGAACACTCGGACTAAAAAACAGACGTCTCTCGCCATAAAACGGACGTCCCTCACCCTAAAACGGACGTCCCTTGCCAGAATATCAACTACACAGATAACTTAATTGTACAAAATCTCAATTGAACAAATGTAATATAACACAGATGAACAAAGATACAATAACTCAATTGTACAAAATCTCAATTGAACAAATGTATTGTAATACAGATGAACAAAGATACAATAACTCAATTAGACAATATCTCAACTGCCTCAAATGTACAATTACATTCTTCAAGGTTTGAGCCAGAGATCGACGACATTGAACTGTAAGTCATGGTTCATCCCAACATAAGTGGGGAGCTCGAAAAGGTTCTCTGGTTTGTGCTCATCGTGAAGATGAAATCCTTTTTCTGGACACTTGCCAATCACCAACACCCCTAAAGGGTGCGAGACTTGAAATATGCCATGTTGGCTGCAATTGGGAGGAAAAATTAGTTTGTCACTTCCTTGAAAGAGCAGGGTGAGAAAATATACCAGTTTTTATCTGTAGGGGCCATGACGATTGCAATTGCTTCAAATAACAGCAAATGATAGCCATACTGGGTGTGTAGTCAACCGATGACATGAAACATGTTTGATTCGGGTGTGTCTAAAAGAAAACAATATATTATACGAGGGAAAATATTGCATGAAGGATTAAAAATGCCTTACATGGATCCAACCAAAATTCATCAGCTAGTCCTTCAGTTGAACTGCAAATACCTCCTCCTCATTCAATGCCATGCACTACATCTTAAGAACACAAGATATTTATTTTCAATAACAGCGTCTTAAAAATTTATTACACATTCTTACCCAGTCTGCTCTTCCTGTTTGCTTTGGAACGATGAGAGTTGTTATTGAAAAAACATCGTTACTCGAAAAAATGACAACATGTCGCACGATGTCTTCAACATACAATCAAAACTGAGAATAACTTTGAAATGATATTGTTTCTTACCCTGGAGCCGCAAAGTATACCACACATCTCCACGATCCAATGGCCATTAACGATCGTCCGCGATGCAGATTGGGGGATGGGCAAAATCCATCTTGGCTGTCAATTCTGATCGAGGGACGTCTGTTCTCGATCCAATGGCCATGAACCATCGATTGCGATCACCTTTGGAAAATGACAAATTCCATCCTCGCCATCCATTGTGATTGAGAGACGTCCGTCCCTCTTTCCAATGGGTAGGAGGGACATCCCCTAATAATTGCGTTGGACGTCCCTCGTTGTTGCGGGACGTCCCTTATTACTGCCTTGGATATCTCCGTTAGACGATTTTTGGCGTTAACGAAACCGCGGCGTTAACGTTGATGGATTTTGACGAAAAATGTGACTACGAGATTGCCATCGTTTTTTTATTATAGTTCAGAGTTTTAGTTATTCATAAAATTTTTTCAAAATTTAACTTATTATTGATCCTAAATTATATAGTCTGGAGTAATAATTTCCCATGATTTTACAATGGTGTACATAATTTTCACTGTTTGTGGTTCAGCTTTTTCTTAGCATTGCCATTTCTGATTACGGCATCTTCTTCAGCGAGACCCATTTAGGTTTAGAAGCAGATTGAGACTGATGAACACTTACCAGTGAAGATCATTCACCTATCCCAGTTCACTTTCCCGAGAACCAAACAGAAAATATCTGGGAGACCAAGAATTTGCAGAAATGATTGATTTTCATAATAATTCCAAAGAGAAAACGCCGGCAATTTCATTGGGTGGGAGAGATAAAGAGAATGATATAGTAATAATATCTGATAGTACTTATTTGTTGGGTCTCTGTCTTCTCTGCTGTTCTTTATATTCAAAAGAGTCAGTCTCGAACTCAGATGCGTTGATTTCGCTGATTTTGGGACTCTCAAAAGACCCTCCAAAACTGGCCCCTCTTCTTCTGTTTTGTTTTCTTAGAAAATTCGTATCCTCACTTTCCTGAGAACCAAACAGAAAATATCAGAGAGGTACATGAGTTGAATGTATTGCAGACGCGCCGAGGAGCATTTAACGTCACGCTTCAGAAGAAGACGAAGGTGTGCTTTTGTCAGTGGACAGTGATTTGTACGCAATTCTCTGCAGCGTGGAGTTTTTTCCTACTCGTGCTCTCTAACCCTTAAGACTTCCCCTTTCATTGGAACTAGAACACTTGATCCAAAAACCCTATTTTGTATTCATTTGTAGTGTTGCTGGAATAAAACAAAGGGTAAATGACAAAGTAACAACCGTTGTTTGTGTTTAATGACAAGTCAATCACTATCTTTTATTTTTTAATAAATTAACTATTGACGTATAAAAAAATTACAAAGTCAATATCGCTGTCATGTTCGCCGTTAACAAGCTGACAGGACACTGCGGTTCTTAGACTAAACGCTGTAGAGACTGAAACGTGTCGGTCTCTATGAGATTCATCCATCCATGAAGAGAAGAAAGCTGTTGATTGTTGCAAGCAATTTGAACGAAAAAAGAGTCAACCTAAAACCCAGAAGGAAAAGTCCACGAGAAAGGATCAAAACTATCTAGATGTAGCATCAAAACTATTGTCTCTTAGATATGAAATGGTGGATTCTGGTTCATCTGCAATTGTTATATCCATGCTTGAGGTCTTGTTTTTATTTTGCATGATTTCTGTAGATAACATGATGAAACTGCCTCTCGTTCTTTCAAGTTTCTCAATCAAGAACCTTTAGTTTTGACTTGAGTCTACATTTAGATCTGAATGACAATTCATAACTGGTTTGCAAAGAGGAAGTGATGTTCCACATTCACATGTAATGTATGCATACTTCATCGTGGAAATTGATCAAGCTAAATTACTTGTAGATGATTCTAAAGTCAGTCCAGAGGTGATGGAACACATGAAAAATGCAGGAGTAGATTTGAAACCATATGATTCCATAATTCCTGAAATCGAAAGGTATTGTTTGGAGCTTTGAAATAGCAATTTCTCAATATATTGGGAAAATAGAGAAGTATGATACACCAATTCACTCTCCAGACCTTCATCAATTTGATATCAACAAACTATGGTTCTTTTGCCCAGGACTTTGAGCAGTCTAGCTTGCTGTTGTAGATATAACTCATACTCAATGGTTGAAATGGTTGTTTTTCTCAGTTTTTCTCACTGTGGGTCTGCATTTCTTTTGATTGACATTAATTTTGTTTTGTATTCTTTTGCTTCTTGTTATCTTAAGATGAGAGACTGTGCATTACTCCATTATGTCTTGTTAATGAATTAGAAATTGGTTCAAAGAAATCATTCTTTCATTTCTTCAGGGTTGCAAACCAGTAGAAGCCATGGACATCACAGGTGGGTCTGCAAATGCAAGTCCTTGCTCATCATACCAGCAGAGCCCGTGTGCATCATATGATCTAAGTCCTCCTTCAATGTCCATTCTCTTGTGGGTTTTCACTGAGACAGAGACCGTGGGTCTCTTGGTCTCATAGAGACGCCGTCTCTGATCGCGGTCTCTGTGAGACCAGAGATTGCGGTCTCTGTGTGAGGCGAGGTTATCTTGGTCTCTCGCTTTGACAGCGCGACTTCTTGTAAGTTTCTTAATAGCGAACGTAACAACAATGTTAGCTTTGTCATTTTCTCATACGTCAGTGGTTAACTTGTTAGAAAATAAAGGATAGTGGTTGACTTATCATTGACAAAAAACCATGATGGTTAATTTGTCATTTACCAAAAAAAAAAACTAAAAATGGTTATTGTGTTTTATTTTGTGTAAATGTATATAGAATAATCAAATATAAATCGCAAAAAAAAAACATGAAAATTAACGCGGCAAACTTTAACAAAGAAAAAAAGCACTAATAAAATAAAGAAATTTATTTTGCCATGAGAGCTTATATATGCAACAAATATATAAAATTCCTAGAAACCCTAGGACAAAGAAATAAGATCCCTATTGTTGTTCTATTATTTGGCTCAAGCAAAATAGATTTTGAGCCACTAAACTCTAACATTATTCCACAAACTATGATACTTTATTTACTTTGGGATGAAATCAGCACGATTTATTGTTAGGTTTTATCTTAAAAAGACTTGTAATAAGTGAAGATGATAACTTACCTTTATCAATGGGACGAACCTCTAAAACAAAGCCCTAGTTAAGCCTAACCGATTTTGAAGTGGACTAAGGCCCATGCTCGACTGAACCCACTCACATTTCGGGGTTTCGATTTGGCCCACAGACCATGGACTCCAAACTCGCTTGCAGGCCTATCATTTAAAGCTTAGTGTCGTGACCCTTATAGTTTAGCATCTCGGAGCTCACATTAAAAAAAGGTTGTGGGCCAACGTAGTAAATTTTAGCTTAGCGTTGTGGAGCTCTATACAAAATTATCTTAAAAAGGTCGTCTCGCATGGGTCGGGCCCCGATTAGGCCTCATAAAAAAATATTAGGGACAAGATCGAGCTGCAGGTTGGTTGCTGACCCGAAATGATAACTACTAATAAATCATTTTCTTATACTTTTTCGATGATATGAGATTGTTCTTCTCCTTTGTTTTAGGTTTACCCTTCATAATTATCTGATGTTCAGTCGTCATCGCGTTCACTAGATATTTTGTCACAATTGTTTTTGCAAGTTTTTGATTATTAGGTTTGGGGATTATATTCCATGTTTTCCTTGGTTTTCTATTGTTGAAATATTTAGAGTTAAAGTAAATGCTAAAGTGCATATTAGTCATTAAACTTAAAGTTGAAACATTATTTTTGGACAAATAACCTTCTAAACTTAGGGATATTAGCAATTAAGTCTCCGTCTTTAAGGATGTCATAAAAAAATAACGTTTTTGTCATGTGATCTTCTCTATTGAACAATTTCTAATGAGAAACAACTCTCGATAGAATTATTTTGGCGATTATAGACATTGGGTTTTCTGACTTGTTTCTTTTTGGAAATCTCCAAAATTACCAAAATCGTTCTATTGGAAATTGTTTCTATCTCGAAATCGTCTAATAGAGAAGATCATTTGACAAAAACATAATTTCTTTGACGGTACTCCTAATGATGAGAATTTTTTTGTTAATATCTCATAAATTCATAAGGTTATTTGTTTAAAATAAAAGTTTAAAAATCAACTTACTCTTCACCACCTAAGTTTAAGAACTAACTTGTAATTTTCCCTCTAATAAGTGTATAAGGGGTGCTTGTAAAATCCGTAATTTTTTAAATAATTAAAATTTGAAGGTTTTTTTTTTTTTTTTTTTGCGTTTAGTGAACTTAAATCATCTCATGGTCGATTTTAGAGTATGTAATTGATCTTGTGCTAAAATGGTAACTTCTGGTCAAGTAATCAAAATTGGTAAAAAGTGAAAAATTACAGCGAGGTTAAAATTGTAATTGTATTAGGTAAATTTAAGTTTTCTCGAGATAATATTTTAGATAACATTTGAATATTGTTTGTATTCTATTCGAATGTCTCTAGGGCCAGATCTAATTTAAGAGATTACCAAGAAAATCATACTTATCGGAGAAAGGCCAAAGACAGTGTAGAATTGACAAAAATGTTGCGCTGATATTAGGAGACGAGAGGTTGAGTTTGTTAAATCTGGCAAATTTAACCACCCCCCTTCTTTTTTTTTGGGAGGGGGTGGTTTGGCAACCCCATTCATCGCCAAGATAAGTTTCGAATTCCATGGGTTTTTTGTGTCGTTCTTTCACAAGGCAAAGTTCAATGGACAAATTTAGTTTCTTCAAGGTTTGAGAGTTGAGAATTGGCGTTGCGAGGACGGTTCCAGCGAGGCAATTTGGAGCATGAGTTAGTCTCTCAGGTAAAAAGAGAAATCTATTTTTTTTTTATATAGAAAATTTTCTATTTCATTGGTTGGGATAATGAATTGTGGATATGAATCGTAGTTATTGTATTGTTCTGGAAGATTTTAGTGTTTGGGGAGAGGTCGGAGGTTGGAGGGTCAAATCCAATCCATGCCTTGGCCATTCGATTTACTATTGACTCTGCAGAATCGTTGGAGATGAAGGGTAGGACGCGACTTGAAATTTTCCAAGTTATGGGCAAGCAGAATCTGGTCAGTCGACTAGATTGTTATAAGTTGCGACCCAAAATCTTTTGAGCTGCGACCCAGACTCATTTGAGCTACAACCCATCATTTTTTAGGTAGAAATTCAAGCCCTGTTTTCGGCCGAATTTAACTTTACCCTAAATTTTTTACTAGATCTTTATTGGGTTGTTTCGGGAGCCATATTAGCCCATTTTGAGCTCCCGACCTTCTCATTCTTTGGTCGTTATCATTTAGCCTAAAAATTCAAATACTTTATTTTAAAGTTTAAATTCTGATTTTTAGTAAAATTATTATGATTAAGTTTAAAAGTTTAGGAAATTGTCTAACTTGTCTGCTATTGGGCTTCATTGGGTCATTTTCAGTTGGACCTTGGTATTGATTGGCCCAAACTCGAGGTAGAAGTTATTTTATGTTTAACATACGTCATATTTTTTCATATTAAAATGTATGACATTTCATTGAACATTTAATTTATTATTCAGTACAATTATATTTTCCTTTACATATATGCATTGTTGTTGTTAACTAGACTCATGAGACAACTGTATATACCATGTCTTTACGCGCAAAATGCTAACCTGATCAGGGTCTGTTTAGCTATTATGATTGCCTGAGTATTGCCGTTGTTAAATTTTGTTATGTACTCTATTGCTCGTTTTTGTATTCTTCATATATCAAGTTGAATTAAAATAAATTTTTGGCATGCTCACGTCTTCCTATAATTTTAAATGTCAAATATAAAATTTAATTCTTATTGAGTTTAGTTGAATCACCATAAATTGATTTTCCCTTTTAGAAAATAATCAAGTTGACCTCTAGTTGCCATCATTGACTTCTCCTTTTAGGAAATAATCAAGTTGAGCCCTAGTTGCCATTTTTGTAGACTTCCTTGAGCAAGATATTTTACTTTATTTTTCTTGAGAGACTTAGAATAATTTAGTGAGCTTCGTATCTTAGTTTTATTTAACATTATTTTCTCATAAATTATACTTTATTATTTCACGTTATTTGAATGTCACGTTGGACCTATGTTTTTTGGATTTATTTTATGAGTTTAATTTTTATCTTTCGTTATTAATTTTGAATCAAGATGTCGGTTGAATAATTCTATATATTTTTGGGATGAATTGGTTTCCCTTCTGGCACGGATTCTTTTTGGGTGGGATAGAATTTGACTAATAATGATTTGGGTATACAATTACAAGCTCATAATCTCATTAAATTCTAGGGTGATTGGTCATCACGAAAGTGAAGAATCTTTGAGTCTGGTTTTAGATTTGATTTTTGCAATGAACGAGGCTGCTTACCCATTGACGAATAAAGCTCATTCAAAACCCTTCATGGAAAAAGCTCTCTCTCTCTCTCTCTCTCTCTCTCTCTCTCTTGATTGGTGGACTTGTCGTGAATGAATCAACAGGATATCACAGTGGCTTCCACACTCAAAAAATGGTCTTCTAGTATTGTCAGTAAAGAAAGCCTTAAAAGTAGGCAAAACCAGTCACAAGAGAAGAGAAACTCCTAAGAATAGAATAGAGCTGAAGATTTCCATGGCTCGGAAATCCAAGCCGAATAATCTATCCATCTGATCAGCCACCTATCTTCACCCTTCATCTGTGACATTCATTCCCATTCTCTCTCCTCTCTCTCTCTCTCTCTGTCTCTCTCAATCCAACTTTATAGGTTGTGTTCATATGCAGCAAGCAGCAAGCAGCAAGCAGCAAGCAGCGAGCAGCTTTTGCTTTTGCGATGACCCAGTTGTTTTGCCATGGAAATAACGTTCTGGTCTTTGTCTTTGCTGAGAAGGAAAGCCATTTCAACATCTTCTGAGTCTTCACGTTCTTCCATGTGTGCTCAATCATGAAACCTGGCCCACGTTATAGATTCCCTCACTAATTTTGTTTCTCTATTTCTTTCCTCCTTAACATACTAAATAGTAATATTAGGGTTAGGGTTGGCTACTTATTTATTCATATAAAATTACGTAATCTTTGTGATCAAATCAAAAGAAGCATCAACTATGATCTTGATAAGTGGATATCAAGTAATTATTAGCTTTTGATGGAGAACAAAGAATTACATGATCACATGTTGCCAAAATTTGCAAGGAACCTAAAACAAATTGAGAAACGATCTGACCCAAAAGAATGAATTGTCTAACCCTTTTACTTTAATTAGCAGCGGCAATCTTAATATTTTATTAAAAGTCAGGGTTCGATAAAATACGGGCTAAATAGATCCAACAAAGGACATCGAAATAATATTATAATATAAATCTAAAATAATTGTGCCAAGTAAAATAATAAAATTAAAAGCTTACAAGTATCCTTAACAAATCTAACTTCAAGAAAATAATTCTCAAATAAAAATTATAAAAATGTCTGGAAATAGTATTCGCCAAAATTATTTTTGAGTCAGCAACTGAAAATCATGCTGATAAAATCTTGAAAAAGTGGAGTCACCTGAGGTGAATTGACTAAACTTAATAGTAATAAAGTTTTATATTCAATATTTTAATTAAAGACAAGATTAAGCATGCTAGTCATAAAAATAAGATTTCATAAATTTATTTTAGAAAATTGTACAGAAGGACACACATTTAAAACAATCCACTATAATGTGATAAGTAATTAAAATAGACCATTGCTGTACAATATAAAATCCAGTGAAAATAGAGTCTGTCACGACCTGGAGGCTAGCCTAATAGAATCACTTGGTCAGACGATTTGATCCTCAAAGAGAACTCGATCGCCCAGCCCAAGGCAAGGATGAAACATAAGTCTCAACACGAAATTAAGCCCAAAACCCAAATCACATGAGTTGGGATCCACCGAGTGATCAACAAAAGACAAGATAGTATAAAAATATACCAAAGAACGTATTGTGCAAGAATTAAACCAAACAACACCAAACCACAATTCCCAAACGTAACTAAGATGGATGGATCACTGACGAACCTTCACCCATCATAGGGGAAGTCAAAGCGCTCAAAGGGAGACATGAGTAGACATCTCGCAAGGACCCCGTACAGACCTAAACATCAGACCTGGGAAAATATATAGTCTAAGGGGTGTAGCAACCCGGTTTTCATATACTTATATTGTCGAGATTTAAAACACTTTTTCTTTTATAAAACATGGCGTAGTGGAAAACTTTTCTTAAGTAAAACATTTGAGAATAAAATATCAATCATAAAATTGTTTTTAATAAATCTTTGAACTTTACAAAACATGGCATAAATTCAAAACTCTTTACATTTTCCTTTTTCCTTTCTTATAGCTTAACCAGCCACAAGGTCCGCAACATGTAAATCCTCCATCAGCTGTTCCTTTCCTTGTTGTCATGCTTACCTACATCACAAGTCATATTCTATAAACCTAATGCTTAGTAAGGAATGAGATGCATTATAAATCATGAATCACATTAAACATAAAACATTTCCATTTAGTTTCATTTCTTTCCTTTTCTTTACTTATTGTTTCATCATTGGACACTTCACTCATAGCCTTTCCACATTGGATTAAGTATCCAAGCATCTATCATATGAGTCAAGTATCCAAGCCTCTAACCATTTATCCTTTCCTTTAGATTTATCATTGAACACTTCACTCATAGCTTTCCATATTGGATCAAGCATCCAAGCCTCCATCATATGAGTCAAGTATTCAAGCCTTTATTCATTTATCCAAGTCTCTATCATTAGGGACTTGTCCACCAAGTCTTTATCATTTGTTAATTACCCAAGCCTCTATCAGTGGATCAAAGATCCAAGCCTTTATCTTTGGCTAATCTTTAATCTTCCTTACCTTTCTTTAATTGAAATCCATATATGTGACAAACCATTTCTTTAACATTTCTTAAAACAACATGATGCATGCAACTTCTCATTTTATTAATATATGAAATCCTCAACCAACAACATTATCATTTGAACTCAGCATATATTAAGCATAAATATCAATCAACATGTCAAGAACAACTCATAATCAAGAACCTATCATCTATTAAACACAAGCATCCACCAACAATGAAACCCTAGCTCTTGTGATGTAGCCCAAAAAGGGAAAAACACAATAATTCATTTCTTACCTCTATTCCTTAAAGAAGATGAGAGCACAAGGTTTCCTCCAAATTGAAGCCTTCACCTTCCGCTTTTTCTTCTTCCTTTCTTCTTCTTTTTCTCAGCCTCACAGCTTCCCTCTCTTCTTTTCTCTCTTTTCTCACGGTTCCCCTCTTATTTCCCTCAAACTTTCCTTTCAAGTATAACTTATCCTTCATCATCAGCCACCCAAGCATGAAGTGGCGCCTCCCAATAGCAACACAGTGGTGACTAATCACTTCTTAATCCAATAAAAACATGACATTACATCATATTTCAGTGACCTTTCGCATTACTGGTCGATCAACTTCTTCAATGGATTGTTCGTAAAATAGCTTGATATTTCACTATGTATACATTTTGGAATATCGGTCGATTACTTCCTTTAGCCGATCGACCGCAAGTTCCAATGCTTTACAATCTGTATTGAAGCCGAACAACTGCTATCACACTTGATCGACTGCTAAACACAAATTTTACAAATTTGCTTCAAAACCTGGTCGTTCACCTATCGTAATATCCTGAATTTTCGTGGAGCTAAGCACAAGGCTTAAGTAATAATTCTAGGGTATTTGGAGCTGAATTGGAAATTTTGAAGATATTGGTCAAGAGAAACATATTTGGAAGAAATGAATTATGATACCCCGAATTATATTTATAAGTAGTTTGAGGAAAAATTTAGATTATTGGAGAATTGTTTGAAGATGTTTGAAATCTGGTAAGATGATAATAAGACTAGATTAGTGAGTGATAGTTAGCGAAATTGGAGATGATGGATGAAAGCTTATGTTTAAGCTATTAGTAAGAGAAACTATATTTGGATATAAAAGGTTGTTAATAAGATTGAGAATAATAAGGTTGTTGATATTTAAAGGTATATCGGATTTAGTAAAGAATAAGGTGAAAGAGGAATTATGGACTATTCATTGATTATTAAGGATAAATTTAAGTTGAGGTTAGGATAATTTGGGAAAGTGAATTATGATTTATTAAGAGTATACTATATAGATTTATGGAGGTTGAAGACATAATATTACAGAATTGTTATATTCACGTGAATATTTTGTGTGGCGGTTGATCAGAAGGAAAACGACGGTCGATCGTCCACTGAATGAATCGATCAACCGGTGTTAAAAATAGGTAATTTTCTGAATGGTTGGGGGTCGATTGTCCAAAGGAAACGATTGTCCAACGTGATCGCCCAACGAATTGAAAAGATGTCTGAAATGATAACCGTCACCTAGAAGCTTATGGGCTCGACTCTTGACGCTTCATGAGCACACGAAACATCCCTCTCCCTTGGCATTCCATATGCATGTGGACGCTGAAGAGGTGCTGAGGGTGGCCTATAAATAGAGGAGAAGGAGAACGAGAATGATAGTGAGGGAAAACCGTGGAGAAATTCTTGTGGAATATTGTGAGAATAGTAGAGAATGGTTCTGGAGTTTTGGTGAGAGAAAGAGACATTTTTGTGAGGATCTGATGCTGAAGGTGTTCTATAAATTGGGGGACGAGTGTGTGTTGTGAGAGTTTTTACAGAAATTGTACAAGGGAGAATCAGAAGTGTGTTGCTGGCTATTGTGTTTTGTTCTTCTAGAGATGTTATGTTGTTATAGTGGGAAGAGAGAATGAAGTAAGGCAGTGAAGGAAAGACAACGCTATGAGACTCACAAGAAAGGATTAACAATTGAGGTAAAAAGTTTGATCACAAGAATCAGGGGGTGTTACTTTGGAGGTGCTTGCATTATTTATTAAGGTTAGATTGTGTAGTTGATAAACTACTCTCTGTATGTTAACAAAATGACAAAGATTAGGATAAAAACACTTTGTTGTAGTGGTCGCCGATATACATTGATGAAGAATAATATGTGAAATTCATGCATAATAGATTTAAGGAATGGCGTAAATTATGCGGTGGAGATTTATTGTCCCCGATTGATGCTTTCGAAGTGTTCTTTAATAAATGAGTTGTGGACTATATGGTATGGGTTAGGTTCTGAATTATATTGTATGAGGTTTGTTTGTTTGGTTTATTTTACTGCTTTGGTAAATTGAGAAGCTGATAACCTATTGTTGATAACCTATTATTGATAGAAATGGTCTAATAAACATAAGAATAAACTTAGTCATATTGCAGGTAGAACTCAAACATGTGAAAAGATTAGGGATTGGTTTTTAATAGTTATTCTTGAATTGAAGAAAATGTATGGTGGTTATAAATTGATAGGTGGGCTTAATGTTTATGATGAATGGGTTTTAGCATATGGAATTATTGGATAGATTTGTTGTTATTGGGAATTAAGTAATGATAGAATTGAGTTTTAGAATCTGTTGATTCTTGTTTGTCGATGGATGTAATGAAGACCATATTTTGTGATTGGAAATCTATGCTTTGGTCACTGTTGGAATAAGCTGTTAAGTTAAACTGTTGGATAGGGTTAGAAATTACACTCCGTTAGTTAATATATTATTCTATTGGACATATTTGGAAATTATATATTATTGGAAATTAATTAATTATTAATACATATATGTGTTAATTATGAATAGGTTTCATGAAGCACAATTTAAGTGTTAACTCGTTAAAGTTAAGGACTCCAGATAAGTAGTACTGTATGTGTTTCGTCCAAAAGAACCTACATCACGGGAATTAGGATTGTTTGATGCCTACATTTACTAGATGTATATAGGTTATGTTATACTTGGGAGATGTACTACTGATTGATTGTTTGGTGTGAATTGTATGTTTATTAGATTTAAGTTCAGTTCCTTAGTTAGAAATAGATCATGTTTTAAGGATAAGGTAGATGAACATGTTAGATAGAATTGTATGCTTGCATTATTGTTCCTAATGCACACAAAAATACAAATGTAACTGAATTAAACAGAATAGAATGAATAAATGTAAATGGGTGCTTTCTTTGTGAGATTGGATACTGAACAGGTTGCTCTCACGTGGAAACAACCCTGTGCGGGTGAGTTCGGATAGTGAAGAGGTTGCTCTCACCCAACAAGCGGGCGAGTTTGGATACTGAAGAGGTTGCTCTCACCCAACGCATCACCTGGAAACTAAAATAGAAGCAGAAAAACAGAAACAGAAATAGAAACAGTTTAAGTTCATCATGATGGAATAAGTTCACCATCATGATACAAGTTCACCAATCTAGTTTAAGTTCACCAGTAAGGTACAAGTTCACCGCTAGAATACAAGTTCACCGATTTGGTTTAAGTTCACCAGTTAGGTACAAGTTCACCGCCAAAATATAAGTTCACTGTTATAGTATAAAATTCATCACTGTTTTATAAAGAATAATAGAATAATGAACATTGAAAACTGTATGCGGTTTAAAGAGCATTGCATGAGCACTTTTATTTTTATACTGCTTACTGAGCGTTAGACTCATAGTTAAGTCCTGTGATGTAGGTAAGCATAGGATCGAGGATAGCAGCAATTGATGAGGTATTTGTATGTTGTGGTCTTAGCGGTTGGTTAGGATAAAAGATTAAAGAGGAAACATTATGATTGGTAATAATGTTTTTAAAGAAATTGAATCTTAATTATAGTAATTGTTTTATTAAGAAGGTTTTCAATTATGTTTCAATTCCTTTGGCTTTATAAATATAAGTCTTCCGCTGTTGTAAATATTTTAAAGTTATAAAGCTTTACATTATGACGTGTTTTAAGTAATAAATGGTTTAACGAAAAGAAGTTTATTTATGCACTTCTTATTTAAGCTAGTTTTCAAATGAAAATTTTCTGCTGTAATTTAAAAAGAAAAAGTTTTCAAAATCATAAGTTTTACATTATAAGAAAAATCGGATGTTACACCTATCGTCCGCAAAACATCCATATTTTGAATCTATAAAGAATCCAATTGACCGCTACCAAAGACGATCGACCACCAAATAACAAAGAGCCCCTTCAATTTTCATTATGTGCAATCCCAGTTGAACAATCCTCCAAGTTATCGACTACTGTCAACCATCTAATGTCCATAAGCACTTGAATCAAGTTCCTCCATAAGCCATCTCATATCATTACCAAATTTACTCCACAATTCCTTACTCTAACACATTCAATTCACTAAGCGTTGCTATGATAAAATCTTATAATCAACACAATAAAATTTGGGGTATCACAAGGGGTGAGTGACAAACTCAGTAGGGGAATCTATACTAAATTTTATGCATGCAAAAAACTATTTTTCTCATTCTTTTGAAAACCATTGTCATGCTTCTCATTTACCATATATAGATTTTAAATAATTAAAAATCTCTTTATCATTTTATTAAACCGGCCCATGGCCCTCGATGCAGTCTCATCAAAATCCATTGTATACATAAACAACTATACCACAAAATATGCCGACATCATTTTTCATGCGAAAACGTCATTAGTGAAAAGAGATGCGAAAAAATATTTTTCTCATTCTTTTGAAAACCATTGTCATGCTTCTCATTTACTGTACATGAATTTTAAATCAGTTAAAACCATCTTTATCATTTTATTAAACCGGCCCATGGCCCTTGATGTGGGCTCAACAAAATCCGCTGTATACATAAATAACTATACCACAAAACATGCCAACATCTTTTTTTGTGCAAAAATTTCATTAGTGAAAAGGGATGGTCACGCAAGGATCTATCCAGCACACACCACAGAAAGGTGGCCATTTGTTGGGAGCAACACCTCATGAGAAAGAGGAAATCAAAACAACGGCGATCTGGTAATCAACACGTCACCCGAGTTGAAGACAAACCAAAGCTCGGCGCTAATAAGGCTAGTATAATTTTGGTAACGGATAAGATTGCTCGCGAAAGATTTACTTCTCAACAAACTACCTATAGGATTCAAGTTGACGAGGGTTGCTGACAAGTGTAGTTATGAGCCGTTACGCCACTCGTAAAAGGGAAAGGTACTAGACGAGCAAAATTTAGCGACTAACAACCTTCAATCCGTATGACTGGCCAAGTTTTGGGGCTCAAAACTCAAGGATGCATCATCATCGTCCCATCACCATTTCAAATTTTGGGGCTCAAAACTCGAAGACATGTCACCAATGCCCTATCACCCTTTCGCACATACAAACAATCAATCTTCTCGCAATAGAAGATTATACATGATAGCGTCGTGATGCTTTAGCACCAAAACTGCCTAAAGTATCAAAATGACTCATCCTCCCAACATACATATATGTACAGCACAAGACACCATCAGAACCATGTATGATAAAGTAAACGTGAGAAAACATACGTGTAAATAAGAACAGACGTGTTGTCGGACTGTCCCCATCGGGGTTTAAGTGTGGTATCCCACATCCCAATAATCACGAGTGAGAAAAATATAAGTCTCAATCAAGATTAGGAATCCCATATGGTTTTTAGGGACAACCACTTGTCTCAAATCAGAACTCAAATCTAGGAATACATCAAGGGTTCTAGATCAAAACACAAAACCATACCAAAACATAGGTCACTAAACCTAACTCCGAGAAATAAACAATGCAGTCGACCAAAATATAATCACTGTCAACCTGACACCTCAACCGATAACCAGAAAGACCAACTGGTCAACAAGACACGGTGACAGTCGACGAAACACGACACGCTTGACCTAAACAACTCAGCAATCGAGGAGACAAAGCTGAAGCCATTCGAACCAAACTACGATCGACAAGGCATCACAGTGATCAACCGAGACCACTCAATAGTCGTCGAGGCAAAGCGAAGGTCAACGGGACCTCCCAGCTTCGACTAGACTAAACGACAGTCAATAAGGACTATTCAGTGTCGACAAGACACATTGACGGTCAACCAGAACCTAACAGTGGTCAATAAGATACGCCCACAACCATCCAAGACTAAACAATAGAGGAGACCCAACTAAAGTCAATTGAGTATGACTTGATTAGAGATCGGCTCAAAATCTATAACTTGAATCGAGCCTAAACCCTGCCAAACACAAGAATTATTCAACAATGAGTCACAAGGGACAGGTGAAAGGGTCCTATACCAAGTCTAGTAACCCAACCGACGTGCAACAGACGTGCAAACGACTAAAAAATGTGACAAACTACATTGTGTGGTCGATCATGGATCCCATGCGGTCGATCTGGGACCATTCTTGAGCAATCTACCTAGTTCGTGGTCAACTAGAAAAAGAATGGTGGCCGACCAAAATGGGTGCAGTCGACCAAACATGCGTCTACGGTCGACTAGCGATGTCCTGTCGACCGGACCTGTGTCCCCAGTTGATCGCGCTAATCGATTGGACACATTCTGGTAGACCAAAAATTGACCTGTGCACTCCCACATCAACTGGTCGACTGTACACCATGCAGCGGTCGACTAGAACGACTCTCGGCCGCAGTTTTTCGACCAAAAACTCATTATTTTTTGCCTAATTTTTGACTTTCAATGACAAATAACCCTGCATAGACTCTTATTCTACCAATATAAACCAGAAATTTTCCTCAGATTCGAGTTTTTAAACCTCAAATCCAAAGCTAATAAATTTCAAAACTTTAAACTCAAAAACGGAGAGGAAAAACAAAAATACTCTCTAATGGCCTTTACAAAAGTTGTTGATCTTGACGCTACGAATGTTTTCCATTCCTCGGATTCGCTGAACATTAGACTCTCTCTCTCTCTCTCTCTCTCTCTCTCTCTCTCGCTCGCGTCTCACTCACGGTCGGTAGAGAAGGAGAACCCACTTCTTTTTCTTTAATCAAAAAATATATATATATATATATATATATATATATATATATATATATATATATTATAATAAATAAAATTCAATTCAATTTTCGATTCAAATCCCGACCCGTTTTAAACGCTACCCAACAAAGATTTCTTAGGCAAAATAATTTACCAAATTTACTCCCTCAATTAATTTATTGCTTGAAAATAACCAAAATTTACCAATTTTGACTATTTGACCAAAAATTTATATGTATAATTTTTTATTATAAAATTCACAGATTTTACAGAGCTACTCACGAACTTCGAGCACACCATGCTATAGGCATATCACATAACAATAGTTATGATCGACGATCACGAGAGCCATAGAAAGACCCTAATCAAGTTTAGGTTTTTTCGCTTAGGGACACGATACATATAGTTGTTCAATTACTCTAGCTAACAACAAACAAAGACATCCTCCCATGATCCAATGTTCATAAAATAAAACAAGATCCCAAATTGGGTCGATGGAACTCGGTTTACATGACCAAGTTGATCAATATGATTTATGTGTATGCTTAATAAAATATATCCAGTGAAAAATTACATAACATAAATTAAAAACCCGACGAGGCATAACATGGACTCGTTATTTTATATGAGAACACGTTCCAAAATATTACTTTTAGAAAACTGTGCAATGTTGTATATAAAATTTAATCTCTATCTCGAAATAGGCTTACAACTAGGTAAAGCCCAATGATCCAAGGTCCAAATTCTAGAATCCACTATTGTTAAATTAAATTTTTGGTACATAACCAAAAATAAAATCATCAACTTTTTGGGTTAAAATTTGATACATTAAATTTCAAAAAAAAAATTAAATGGCCCAAAATAGACCCTGGTCCGTGGTCCAGGCAAGCTTGAGTTGTGTGGCCCAACCATGTCCAAGTTCGCAATCTAGAATATTTGAACCACGGCTCGACATCATCTTCCATGACAATGCCTACCATTCAAATAGCCGTGACACTTATGGTGTCACCGCCTAACTGGCTGATACGTGGCCTAAGGCAACTTGTGCCGCGACTCGACACACTTAAATTCACGGTTCGACATTCTCATCCTCGACGCCTTCCGACGTTACCCATCTAATTTGTTCAACCTTTCAGCAAAATCGCTAGCTTCCCCTTACATAGAGCATTTCGATTTAACAATCCAATTTCAACAATCTCTAGTCAAAATTGCCATAATAGAGAAAAGGAAAAATTATATTTTGACCTTCGTCTAACCAATTCCTGACTTTAAGAACCTCTGATCAACACTGCCTGAGTTTGGTGTTTCTCCCTCGAATTCGCACCGAAAACAACTTGATTTTTCCTTCAACAATGAGAAGAAAGTTTCACATAAAAATCCAAGAGCTTCGTCAAATTTTGAAATTGAAGAGGAGGAGAGGATCAACTTATTGAGTTCGATCTTTTTTTTCTTTTATCAAAAATAGTTTTCTTTCCAGAGAGGGCTTGCTTTCAGAAAAGAATTCTATAGAGGAGTGAGAGAGTGAGAGAGAGGAGAGGTAATCTGCATGGTCTTCCATAAAATGCCTCACACTATGAAACACTGATACTGGTATGATAACTATTGTTATAAACAAATTCCACAAAAGGTAAGTGATTTATGCAACTATCATTGAAATCAAGAATATAAGATCTCAATATATTCTTGAGAATATGGATTGTATGCTCAAAGTGACCATTTGTTCAAATTTAGCTCCTGTCCAAAGCTCTCTGAAAGGATATCCAAAATATTGACATGAATCTCAGATCTCTATAAGAAGCAATACTTGAGGGGACACTATGAAGACAAACAATGCTCTTGATATACAGCTTATTCAACTTTGTCAAAGAGAAATCCATTATAGCTAGAATAAAATGAGCAAATTTCATCAATTTATCAACAATCACCCATACAACATCAAATTTCTGCACCATCTTTTGCAAAGCCGGTCATAAAATTCATGGTAATTTTACCTTATTTCCACTCAGGAATAGGTAGAGACTGCAACAACCCAGCTAGTCTTTGACGCTTACTCTTAATCTGTTGGCAAGTCAAACACTTGAATACATAATCAGCGACATCCTTTTTCTTTCCAACCCACCAAGTCATGATACGTTTTCGTACTGCTGGGATAAATAGCAAATTTGGACTTATGACCTTCTACTAAGACTGCCTTCCTCAAATCCAAATCACTTGAGACCATAATTCGACTTTTGAAAAATAGAAATCCATCAGAGCTAATTTCCTAACCATCAAACTGCTCACCAACTCAAATTTTCTCAAATCTTTTTTTTAACTCATCATCAAACTTTTGCAAATCTTTAACACATTGGAGAGTGTGTAGGGGTCGCTACTAAATTAAAAACTCAAACTATTTTGTCATCCTCCTGTAGAAATGTTAAATGAGTGGGCTGGCTTGCCAACTTGCTTTCTTGGCTCGTTACTGTAGCGAGCCGAGCATCACTCGACTTGTTTAACTCATGGCTCAGTAGGCTTAGGTTGAATTTTTTTTGGTCGAGCGTGTTTGGCTCGACTCGTTTAACTTGCTAAGCTCGGTGAGCTAAACTTTTTCAGGCTCGGCTCGGTTGGCTTGTTTGTCACATCTACTTTTAAATGCACTCCATTTGTTTGTATAAAGGACAAGATGAAAGTTTTATCGATAAAAGTAAGTTGCTCAACTAACTCCTATAATTCTAATTGAGTCTTTTTATTCTCTACCTGGTTATTTTAGATAAATCTCATTGTTAACTTGACTAATTAACTTAAAATTAGTCATTGAAATATAAATTTAGCAAAATATAATATTTGCATATCTTTTTTTAGTTAATAATTTCTTGAGTATAATTGAAAATACTAATTGTATATATGTCATATGTGTCTGTTGAATGTGTAGTGTTTGATGAAAATCAAAAAATATTACAAAATCCATATAACCAAAGTACTAATGAAAAAAAACATTTACATATGAGCGTTGCTCTATCCCCTCACCACTCCTTTCTTTCATCCCTCTTTATTTTTTCTTTCCTTCTTTCCTTTATTCGCTTTCTTTCTTCTATAGATACCACATTTCACCTTCATTTTTTTCACCATAAATTCTTTCAATATCTTAATATCTTACATCTCAATTTGTAATATTCTATCAATAATATGTAACGTTAAATATGTAATGATATTCGTGCGATATACTTTTTTATTGGATCGTCGCAAATAATTTTTTTTTTTCTCAATACATATCATTTTATACATTAATAAAATAATTTTTTTTAACTAAATGATTAACTATTATATTTTGACATTATAATAATAAATAATTATTATAATTTTAATAATTAAAATTTTAAAAAATATATATTATATTGATATAAATTAAAAATATTTATGTATGTTCGGCTTATTAAGCTTAGCTCGTTAAGGCTCGTTAGACTCATTTTCTAATATCCCAGATTTTTGTGATATTTAGCATAAAAATCTAAGTAATAATATTTGAAAACTTTGGAGATTTATGTAATGATTTTAATATAGGAATATTATATCCTGAGTTTTGATATCATTAAGAAAGAGAGTAGTTTATGATATTAGTTTATTAGCTTGTGCATAGGGCAGATATTGATTAAAGTGTTTGATTGAAGAAGTTGAAATCTAAGTGGCGTTGCGGTCAATCATGGAGTGTTGAGCGGCTAATTTCATTCGTGAGTTGATGATCGTATGAATGAAGTAAATTAGGATGTAGTTTGTGTTGCACCAAGAGGTGCAATGCTTGACAACAACACCATATTTGGGGTGAAATCAATATTATTAGTTTAATAAGTGCCCTCCAAAAATCACTTTCCAAATCCCACGGAAACAAAAGTTATGCCAATAGATTTGACCCTTCCTGGAAGGGCACCAATTAACAAATAAAGCAGAACTCTAAATTGCCAGCAACGTAACTTTGTCTCCAAAACTCCAAATGGCACGAAAATTTGGAAGGAAATCAATAATACCAATATAAAATGCCCCCTCAAAAAATCATGACTAAACTTCATAAATTACGAAAGTTGTGCCAACGGTAATATCCTCCCCGAAAAGGTGCCTAGGAGACAGTTTTAGACACCCAAAAGAAGCTGCACAAAATCCGTGAATCGAGTCCAAATGACACCAAATTTGGTACACTCTACCCTTGTCCAGTAACCAAATAAACCCCAAAATTTCAGAATCCAAATCGTACAGCAAGATTCAATGAAAGATTAAACTTACAAGCAGGTCCAAGAATTGTGTAAATTGGTAACCCTTGACTTCAATGGATCCTTTCTACAAAGGATCACTCCACCTTGCTTCAATGTTTATCTTCTAAACCTCCACTCTGAACACCACCTCTGGAAGGAGCTGATGGAAGGGTTAGTATATGAATTTCACTCCAAGACAAAGCTAAGAAAGTGAATGGAATAAGATGTGGTTCACAATTCTTAGATTTTAGCCCTAGAAAATGAGACCTAGTATAAAGAGAACTCTAACACTTAAGAAACGAGTTTCAATTGCAAATGACATCAATGATCCTTTAGACAACCCTAAAGGAGCTTAAATACTTCCCAAGAGTTGCCCTAAAATGTAAATTATAGTTTTGTCCTCAAAGAGAAAACATTCAATATGAGTACTTGGCTAACACACTAGCCAAGTACAACCCACAACTAAAAGTCCCAACATCACTAAATCAATCCCAAATTTGTCCCAAAAGCCAACAAGTCATTAAACATAAATTAAAGACACATATCAAATTGTTGGAGAGACATATCTTTTGCTTGCTGCCCTCCTCAAGTCACGGAACTAGGAACTTCCACTTGGTTCTCGGATTCACTAGGTGACAGATTGTGGACAAGGTTACACCAAGTGAGAAGATTCTTTGGCCTCTCTTTATCTTCATGGTGAGGCTCCTTTTCTAGCCCTTCTAAGGTCAAGCCACTTGCAAAATAAGAGCTTAAAATAAGGTTAATAATCTTCTTGGCCCGAGGTTGAGTAACCGGGCCTTGTGGTGCATCAATTTGTGAAGTAAAATATGAATAAATTGGTGAAGTAAGTTGGGAAAACAGTTTGGGAAGTGACTTATGAAGGTATTAGTTTTGGCAGTTGATCAAAGATGAGGTCAGTCAGTCATGAATGCTGTGAAATATTACAGATTGTGGCAAAATCCAGAGCGGTTGATCGTCTGAAGAGAGCTGATCGACAAGCTCCAAAGGGAAGTTAATACAAAGTGTGACCAAATTTGAAGTGGTCGATCACCTAAAGAGGGTTGATCGACTGGCTCCAAAGAGAAAATTTTACAGTGGCTAGTAGAATTGGGAGTGGTCGATCAACTGAAGGATTTTAATCGACCAGTTCCAATGTAAAAAAACACAGAGTGTGTCAGAATAGGCAACAATCGATTGTCTTCTAAGACCACGATCGACCGGTAATTTGGAAAAGTTGAATTTGCCACTGGTCATAAGAGAGCAACGGTCAATCATGGCCATGAAAAATTGGAGTTTGAAGGATTCGCAGTCAATCATGGGAAGGCAATGATTGACCAAAATGCGAACAGTCGACCAGAAATTGTTAAATGACGTCTGGGAAATTGAAGAGATGCCTGGTAGTCGATGAGTCATGACTTATTGGTTCCTTCTGAAGCGTTTATGGGTATAATAGGAGAGGGTTTGGCAGAAGGAGAAGAAAGGTTTTTCTGTGTTTCTCTCAATTTGTTCTAGAGTTTTCTCTCAGCATTTCTTGTTCTTTCGAATGCTGGGCTTCTGTGTGATGGAGGTGGAGGATTTTGTCTGGAACAATTTCATTGGAGAAATGTTTAGCAAGGAGGGAGGTAAGAGATTTGCATGTGTTTTGCCTGAAAAAGCCTACATCACAAGAATAGGTTTTGTGTGATTTCTTAATTCATTTGTTTCTATGTTGATAGAAATTGTGAGTGATGATACTTTCGTTGGATGAAATGCTCTCTGCAAGATTTTAGAGTAAATAGAATCTATTGATAACATGTTCCTGTATGTCAATATGGTTCTCTGTCTTCGGTTTAATGTAAGAAATAAGGTCTTATTATTATGCTAACATTATATAAACAGAGGCTTGATAGAGAAACTCTTGTTGATATTGCTTTGTGAACTAAAATAGTGCTCTGTCGGTAATCATTCCCAGTTGTTATATCTTATGACGATAACCTGTCAAGATAAATTGCTAGAAGAGGATTATGGTTTGCTTGTTATCATATTTATAGAAATCATTAGAAAATAGGTATGAACCTGTTAACCTTTGTTAAAATGTTCAACATGTATTGAAAGTGGTTCTTGATAAGCTGTGATAATATTACCCTATTAATAGTTGTTTGTATACATCTTAACTATTGCTTGTTAAATGATAAATCTATGTGGAATGGACATGTTAATAATCTGCTATGTTGAGGTGACAAATTGTATGCTTCAATAATCTATTAAATGTGTTGGTTAAATTCTGCATATTAAAATGTTAACTACAAATGTTAAATTGGTTGGAATTGCCTGGATATTTCATGTTTTCAATAGATTGTGCATAAATTGTATTGTTTCTCAATGTGTGATGTAAACTGTTAAATTGTGTGAATTTCATATATGACATGCATCATGGCTAGAATGTTATGAGAAGGTAGACATGTGCATGCATTGCATTTAAAGGAATTAAACTGTAATGAACATAAATGGCGTGTGGGGGTTCGGGGAGATTGATGACAGTCATAGGTGTTGCACCCCTGACGGATTCAGCTCGTTCCACGTAGGAATGGAGTGACTGTTACACCTAGCATGGACTATAGGGTTCATCATTGCTTTCATACCAGAAATCTCCAATGTTTAGACTGAGACTGAAACTGAAACGTAAACTGAAATGACAGAGAGGATAGATTCCTTTCTAAGACAGACTGCATGACTGTATAAGCATACATGAGCATTCATTATATCTCTTACTGGGCGTTAGGCTCATTATCTCTCTCGTGATGTAGATGATGACTGTGAACCTAGTGATGTGCACATGGAGGAAGTATGATGCGCCAAGCACTTGCGTTATCCAAAAAAATTGACCTTAGGGGTTATGGCTCATGAAGGAATAAAGTTTGTTTAAATGTTTTCAAGGACTATAGTTGGTTTTTAAATGTTTTAAATAACATTACTTCAAACTGTTTAAGATGTTATCCGTATGTTTTAAATTAAAGACTTCCGCATATATTTACTCTGTTATTTGTTCTTCATTGGTTTAGAAATGAATTTCAAAAGAAAAATTATAAACAAAAAATGGGATATATGGTATTAGAGCATAACTGGGTCAAGTGCGTTTCTGTAGACTGCGGGTAACGCAAGATTTATCGAGGCATACTTCCTCGATTGTACGTTAATTTTAAACTGCTTGTTAATTAAATTGCTTGCAATTTAGTGTTTTTTTCCCCGATATAAATTACTGTAACATAACTAATTATTGCTTCCCAATACAAAATTTATCGTAGGATAACTAGTTTATTGCCTCATAAGATAAAAATTTCTGTAGGGTAATTAGTTTATTATTTCACGATATAATTTCATGATATAAAATCACTGTAGGATAATACAATGGTGAGAGGAACTAGAGAAAACGTATAAGCTAATAATGTGAGGGATGAACCTGTTGGATATCCTATTGTCAATTAGTTTATTGTAGTTACTTCTTTGTCAGGACACCCCCATGGAAAAGGACTTAAGGAAGCATATCTAGGAAAGGAATAAGATTATTGTTCAGTTATTAGCAATAATTGAGCAACAATTCCAGAGTATAGAATTGTTAAAGAAGTGTGTCGAAGAGGATGAGTCAATTGAGGACGATGAATTAATGAACAATCGTACTCATTTCCAACTAAAGGATGGTGAAGGAAGCTATCATGGGGCAAAGAGGCCGCTAGTGGAAGAGGAGCAACAGAAGAAAGAAAAGATGATTCGGGTGAAGCCTATATTTAGTCAATGCGAGAAGTGTGGGAAGAATCACCTCGGGCCATGTTTGGCGGGCTCTGGGAAGTGTTCAAGTGCGAGAAGGGGAACATATTGTTAAATATTGCTCGGAAGTGCACCAATATGGTATCAGAGCATAACCGGGTCAATGGGATGTTACATGTTTAGTCAGCTTGGCTCAGCTCGTTTAACTCATGGCTCGTGAACCGACTTGAGTTAAAAAATTTTTTGAGCAAGCTCGTTGGGCTTGCTAGGCTCGTTAGGCTCGGCTCGTTTAACTCGCTAGGCTCAATGAACCAAAATTTTTAAGCTCTGCTCGGCTCAGCTTGACTTGTAATATCCTAGAATTTAATCGAGATTAAAAATAAGGATAATTATGAGTTTTGAAGATTTTGTGATGATTTTGTGATGGGATGAAATTAATTAGATGTAAATTTTGATAAGAGATTATTTGGATATTTATTGAAAATTTAATTATGGAAATTATTAGCATTGGAATTGATTAAATAAAGTAAGAATTTGAAATGAATTTGGAAAGAAATTAAATGAAGAGGAAGTCGCGTTGTTTGATGCTGGAAGGGACGTCCCCTGTGGTGGGACGGATGTCCTTTATAGTGAGGAGTCAATGGATGCCTTTGGGAAAGGCAGATGTCGCTAAAGAAAAATGGGTGAAGGAGAAAACAGACATCCTTTTTATATGGACGGACGTCCGTTATAGGGAAATAGACGCCGTTTGGTTGGACAAATGTTCTTTGTGAAGGCAGACATTAACATATATGTGCAACAGCGTCGTTGTGGGAAGCGCTGGACATCCTTTATGGAAGAAGGACGTTCGAAATGAAAGAATAGAAGATTGGACGAAGCCTTGGCCATTAGATGTTGTTTGGGAGGATTGTCAACCATCGGATTGAGTGCGGGGGACATCCGTTAAAGCTAGGAACGTCCGTCATAACAAGTGATTTCACGTACAGGGGACGTGTCACTTACAAATAAAACGCGGGTGAAGTGTTAGCCATCAGATGAGGAAGGGAGGATGAGATTAGGATAGTTGGATGACGGTGAGCGACGTCTGTTTTGAGAAGGGACGTCCAAAACAGGTCCAACACATGATGAGGGATGTCCGGTTTGGATTTAGGACGTCTGACTTATTGTTTCACGTAGTACGACATCAGCAAAGGACCCTTTTCTTTTTCAACGAACAATTTTGGCGTTTTTCCCCAATTATATGATGTCCACCTACTAAATTGATTACCAACTACTAAATTGATTTCCACCTGCTCAATTGTTGAATGAACCAACGACAGAGGTGTGTGAGTTGGGGGAGAAAAGGGGCCGATTATGCCTTCTACTGTCTTCGGCTGAAGGAGTCGAAAATGCCTATAAATAGAAAAACCACATCAAGAGAAGGAGAAAGGAGAGAGAAAGAAGAGTGAAAAGAAGAGAGGAAGAAATTATGGAGAAAATTAGTGAAAAGAAAATTGAGGGAAAGAGTGAGGAAATAGGCGGAATCCTCGACGGGAGAAAACTACGGGGACGCCCCTTGGATCGCACTATTATATTAGTCCATATTAATTTGGAAATATTATTAGTGGTGTAATTGTATTATGTAAGTAAGTTCTGTCTAGGAGACTAGTATTTAAGTGGATCGTTGTGACCCTCCTGTCTTTCCTAGGAACTTATTTGAAAAGAATATTCTGACTAAGGAGATTGCTAAGGGCATTCTTTTCTGGGAATATTCCTGATCAGTACTATCCACGATTAACAAAAGATAAAATAAGAATAATGGTATCAAAGTTAGGATTATAATTAATAAGTAAATATTATTTTGAAGGTAATAATGAGAGAAATGATAAAGAGTTAAACACGCTAAGGAACGAGGGAAAAATCTTTAAAGGTAAGAAATAGGATGTGGTGGCCAATGGAGGCCCTACATCACGAGACTATTTTATTACATTGTATACTTTGAGGTTTGTTATGAAATAATTGTTGTGAATTGTATGCTTCGAGGATTGTTATGTGATAGTTAATCATTTACTTTGAGGATTGTTATGAAATAGATATGAATTGTCATTCATACATCATGAAAATGTGACATGCATTGTATGATAAAGAAAATGAAAGAATAAAGGAAAAAAGAGCGTTTGAGGGTTCAAGAGAGAGGGTGACGATCGTAGGTGAGAACACCTTTGATGGAATTCTCCAGCTCACGTAGAGTGTGGAGTCGATTAGTCCACACTGATCACCAGATGTATCCTTGCTCTTAGTCCTCAAACGATGGTAACGGTCGTAGGTGAGAACACCCTTGATGGAATTCTCCAGCTCACGTAGAGTGTGGAGTTGGTTAGTCCACACCGATCAGCAAATGTAAAGAGAAAAAGGACGGACATAGGTGGGAACACCCCTGATGGAATTCTCTACCTAGGAAAGGGATGGAGTCGGTTAGTTCACACCGATCAAGAAACGTAAAGGAAATGTAAAGGACAAGACGTAATGAAAAAAAGGAAAAGATAGGTTCTTTTCTAGATAACGACTGTATTAGCATAACCATTTTATTCTATTTCTCGCTGAGCGTTAGGATCACTGTATTACCCGTGATACAGATGATATTTATGTGGAGGAGGAGGCATTACCAGAGGAGGCCTTGAGTATCAACTGAATTTGACCTGAAGGGTTATGGCTCAAGAAGAATAAAAATGGATTGTTTTTAAAATGATGGTTTTGATCTGTAAATTAATGTACTGCTAAATTACTCTGAATGGTTTGAATAAAAACTCTTATTAAAATATGATTTGAAAATACTTCAGATTAAATACTCTGATAAAGTTTTAAATCGCACGTTTTCGATTAATAAAAGAAAAATTTTAAATTACGGCTACAAATGAAAGCATATAAAAGGTTTTAAAACATGGGGCTTTACATGGCCTGCTCGTTTGACACCTCTATCCTTTAGGTATTGTAACTTGTAATCTCTAATAGTTAAACATATCTTCCAATCATCCAACACAAGACAAGAAAGAGACCTTTGCGGATAACGACTCAAAGCATCAACTATAACATTGGCCTTTCTAGGATGAAATTTCAAAGAAAAGTCATAGTCCTCCATATATTCCAACTATCGGTGTTGTCAAATATTCAAATCACACTATAAGAAAAGGCATTTTAAACTCTTGTGATCCAAAAATACCTTGAATCTAGCACCTTACAAATAACTTCGCCAAATCTTCAAGGCAAAATAATAGATGTAAGCTCCAGGTCATGAGTAGAGTAATTTCGTCCATGCTTCTTTAACTGATGAGATCCATAAGCTACCACTTTATCCTGCTACATCAGAATACAACCCAAACCAACTCTTGATGCATATGTATATACTACATATGGAAAACTCTCTTCAGGTGCTTCTAAAACTGGCATTGTAGGCAATTTTTGCTTGAGCTCATCAAAAGCTAGCTGACATTTGTCGTTCCAAGTAATTTTTACGTCCTTTTTGGTCAATTGTGTTAGTGGCATAGCAATAGGAGAAACTTTTTGCATGAACCAACAATAATAACTAGCTAGACCCAAGAAACTACGCACCTCATTAATGTTTTTGGGTGGCTCTCAATCTAATAAAACTTCAATCTTAATTGGATCCACTGAAATGCCATTTTGAAAAACTACATTTCCAAAAATTTCACCTTATTCATCCAAAAACTGCACTTTTCCCAATGTGCATACAAAAGATGCTCATGCAACGTCTACAAAACAATCATTAAATGCTCCATATGCTCATCTTGAGTCTTAAAATATATTAGAATATCATCAATGAATACAACCATGAATTGGTCAAGATAGGGCAAAAGACTCATTTTGTCAGGTTCATAAATGTTATTGGTACATTAGTCAATCCAAACGGTAGTACCAAAAATTCAAAGTGTCTATATAAAGTATGAAAGACTGTCTTAAGAATATCTTCTTCACGAATCTTCAGTAGGTGATAACCATATCTCGAATAAATCTTCGAGAAGTACATAAATCCTCCTAACTGATCAAACAAGTCATCAACTCTTGGCAACAGATATTTGTTTTTGACTATCACGTGATTCAACTTCTAATAATCAATGCATAGGCGAACTAAACCATCATGTTTCTTTGCAAATAAGACTGGTGCACCCTATGACAAAATACTATTATGATAAACCCATTTTACAACAAATCATCCAATTAGGTTCTTGATTCATTTAATTCAGCATGAGTCATATGATATAGAACAATCAAAATTGAAGTAGTTTCGGGCACAAAATCAATAAAAAAAAACTCAATCTCATGGTTGGGTGGCAACCCAAACAGATTACTTAGGAAAAATATTTGGGAAGTCACAAACCACTAATAATTCAAAATCTTGCCTAATCATATCAAGGTCACCGCTAATAGCAAAAACACACCCGTAAAGCTCCAATCTCCTCCGATTACCCCATGGCATTACGTGGATGTACGAGAATCTTTCTATCTTCCAACATAAGGATTACATTCCTTCAGTGGCAGTAGATTTTAGCCTTATACTAGCTTAACCAATCCATACGTAGGATTACATCAAACTGATCCAAAAGTATAATTATCAAATCAAATGATAGTTTGTACCCGCCAACAATAAGGGCACTAGATAGGACAACGAGACACGTCTCATTTCTCTTATTCGTGGGAGTACTCAAAATCAAGGGATTTTCTAATTTTTCTACAATCACACCCATAACATGAACAAGAGATGCAGAAAAAACGAATGCATAGCACCAAGGTCAATCTTATCAATAGGATCAGATCTTGAAATTGCATAAAATTGTTCATTTATCTTCTCTTTTTCTTTCTTATTACCACAAAATCCACCTCTCGATGAACTGAGAGTAGATCCAGCCACCTAACTAGTAGATCCTGTAGGAGGGATACTAGAAGCATAACTCTGGTGGTATCTAGTAGACCTCTAAAAGTCGATATCAGTAGGCTTATATTGTTGTTGAAATGGTGGCTTGTAACCAACTAGTTGTGGTTGAGTAAAGGTCTGCGATCTAGAATAATTACACTGGTTATGTCTAGAAAATCATCTACCAACTCCAAAACCAAGTCTAATAGGAGCTAGTTATGCGTGTGCTGAATTAGTCTGAGTAGATCTAGAACTCACTAGGCAATTCCTCCTCAAATGTCCAAGCTACCCATAGGTATGATAAACATAAGGGCCTCAACTGCTATGAGATTAAATAAGTTTTTCGATGTCTTTTGTTGTTGAGTCTTGGATGGTTGCATCAACTGCTATGAGATTCTGGTTGACTGTCGTCGTGTCTTATAAATACTGGGTGGTCTTGATTGACCGTCACTGTGTCTTGTTGATCTAAGGCTCTTTCTGGTTGTTTGTTGTGGTGCCTTGTCGACCATTGTTATGTTTTGGTAACCGCACTGTTTGTTTCCTAGAGTTTGGGTTTAGGGAACCTCATTCGGCTCTGTCAACCATGTTTGATTTCCAGTCTGGTTTTGTATTCCAATCTAGGACTTTTGTTGTATTCCTAGTTTTGGTGCAGGGTTTTTACATCGGCTTGGTTTTAGGCTTTGATAATGTATTCGGTTTTTGTGCCTGTATTCGACGGAGCATGAGGTTTATCAGCTTGGCTCTACTATCGTCATCGAGGTAGGAATTTTATGCTTAGTTGCAATGCATTGTATCATGGTTTTCAAAACGTATTCTGTGGGTTGCCACATATGAAAAATATGAAGGGGACTGTTCGAGAATACGTCAGTTTTTATGTTATGTATATATGTGAGTTTTACATGTTTACTTTACATGCATAGTTTTCATGGTAAGCTATGATTCAGATACGAGAGGTGAAATCCTCATGATACTTTGGATGGTATTTGTGCCAAAATATCATGAGGATATCTCCGATATATTTTCTATTGCATGAAGATGTTTTGTTTGCGTGTTGTGTGAAAAATGGGTAATATGGTAGTGTTGACACGTCCCTTGGATTTTGAATCCTAAACTTGATCAGGGTGTTTAAGTACTTAGGTTTCGTTGCTGTGAGGGGCGTGATCTTCGGATCACACTCAAAGTATCTTCCTCTTGGCTCATGAGGTGTTGCCATCTTTAGACTGCCTCTTTTCTATGTGTTTGTATTGGAGGGGTCTTTGTGTGACCCTCCTTTTTCATGGATCCTTGATTTGATTGATGGACAACGATGAAGGCTTATTTTCTTATAACTAGCTAGGTATCCAGCAATATCTTGACAATTGCCTCATTGGTTGCTCGTGAAGCATGTTTAGTGATAAAACATGTTTTGAGAAATGATTTTAAACTCATGCACGGTTACAGTAACGAGTACTGATAAGGGCACGGACTCGAATACATCATTTTATTTGATCATGGTTTTTTATGAGAAAAGGTAAAACTAGTTTTTATTAAGCATTGCATTTAGTATAAGTTCCCTACTGAGTTAACCACTCACCATTTAGACTATATTTTCTCCCCAGGTTTGATGTATAGGTTCTATGTGGGGTTTTCACAGGATGGTTGCTTGTACTACCCTTGTTTAGCAATTTGACTTCTCCTTGGATGGGTAGAGGTTCGTTGGTCCTATCCTTTCGTCTCTGGTACGTAAGGGTTTGTTGTGAAGTGTTGTTTGGTTTCATTTCCTGCACAGTATTTTTCTTTTATTGTTATTACACACTATCTTTGATTCTTTTTTATCACTCTGTGGAACCTGGCTCATAGGTTTTTGACTTAATTTTGTATTAAGACTTCAACTAACTTTCTATCCTTAGACTAAGCAATAGGGTTCTTTCTGAGGATCAGGTCGTTCGACCTGGTGTTTCTGTTATGCCCACCTGCGGGTCATGACAATTGATGTGCATACTTAATGAAATATATCTAGTGGAAAATAATATAATATAAATAAAAACCTGACGAGCCATAAAAATGGACCCGTCATTTTATATGAGAACATGTCTCAAAATATTATTTTTAGAAAACCTTGCAATGTTATACATAAAATTAAACTTCTACCTCGAAGTGGACTTACGACAGGCCCAACCCCAATTATCCAAGATCCAAATCCAAGAGTCCACAATTTTCAAATTAATTTTTTGGTACCTAATCAAAAATAAAATCGTCAATTTTTGGGGTTAAAATTTAATATATTATAATTTCATTTTCTTTTAAATGGCCCAAAATAGGTCTTGAACCACAACCTAAAAGGAGCTAAACTGCGATCCATGAAGGACTAAGCCGCAAGGCCCAACCAGGTCCAATTCTGCTACCCATAAGGGACCAAGCTATGGCTCCACATGATTTCGGGCCACAACTCCACATGATTTTGGGTCACGGCTCTAGATTGTCTTCCTCGGCGATGCCTACCATCCAAATGGTCATGACAACTATAGTTTAACCCCCTAATTGGCCGATACGTAGCCAAAGGCGATTTGTACAGTGACTCGACACACTCAGAGTCACAGTTCGTCGTCCTCATCTCTGATGCCTTCCAACGTTGCCCGTTGTTTTTGTCTAACCTTTCAGCGAAATCGCCAGTTTCCCCTTGCACAAAGCATTCCCATTTAATAATCTAATTTCAACAATCCAATATTCCAGTCAAAATCGGCATAACATAGACAAAAGGAAAAATTAGATTTTTACCTTTGGTCAACTAATTCCCAACTCTAAGAACCTCCGATCGACCCTACCTGAGATATGTGTTTCTCCCTCAAATTTGCATAGAAAACAACTCAATTTTTTCTTCAACATTGAGAAAAAAGTTTCACATAAAAATTCAAGAGTTTCTAAAATTTGAAATTACAGAGGAGAAGAGACTTGACTTACTAAGCTCCATCTTTTCTATCAAAAAAAATTTTCTCTCCAGATACAACAGAGGGGGCTTGCTTTCAGAGAAGAATTTTATAGAGGAGTGAGAGAGAGAGGAGAGTCGAGGGAGACTAAAATCGAGAGAGGAGAGGAGGCTCTCTGTCTAAATGGAGGAAGAGGGAGACAAGGAGTTTCCTTCCCTAATTACAAAGTTCCTATCAAAATAGGGAGGAAACATTCCAAAAAAAATCTTCAATCCTTAATAGAATTTTTGCAAATGTTACACATATCGCATGAAAAAAAAAAATCAACAGATAATTTATGTCACAACTCGGAGGTGGGCTTGACAAAATTGGTAGGTTGAATGACCCAATCCTTGGAGAGAAGTCGATCACCTAGCTTAATGTTTGGTTTGCGGTGGAAAACTTAATCAAAATCAAAGTCATAGCCATAAAGAATGAGCCGAGATCTACATAATGATCACTACAACATAGAGCAATAAGTTATAAAAATATTATACAAAAATACAAACGCTTGGAAAAGATTAGAATATACAAGCCCAAAGCAAAACCCTCACCAAGAATTAAAAACACTCAAGAGATATAAGAAAGAAAAGGAAAAGGGCTTTTAGTCCAACTTCAGATTAACTACTGCTCCTAACTACCTCAACTGTTATCTGAGAAGGAGGGGGGTCATTTGGGGTGGGTGGGTAACTCAATAGGAGACTTATATTATATGCAATGCATAAGAAAACTTATTTACATTTTGTTTCCAACCATGGTGCATTTAATGTGCCATGCATGGGTTTAAAATCCTTTGAAAACTCTTTTAACAAACAGACTCCATGAGTCATCGATGAGATAATCTTTAAAACCATGTTGTATACAATCTACCTATAGTAAATTAAGTCTCCATCGCTTTTACATTTAAAATAACTCTAGTGAAATAGGAAGGTCACTTAATGATCCCTGGCACACCAATTGCCACAAGGCACACAGAGAATTTTGGCGATCCAAAAATTAGACAGCGTCACATGAGTAAGAAAGAAGTGTGATGGCGATTTGAAGACCAAACAGTGCCACATGAGTCAAAAACACGTATGATGGCGATCTGAAGACCAGGTAGTGTCCATGTATAACAATCGTATAAAAAAACATACCCCGGTCAGGTTTATAGATTCTAAACCCCAGGACGAGTCATCATCATCCTATTTCTCATTTCATTTCATAAAAAGAAAACACTTTCACACAGTAGAAGGTGTACTGGGATAGAATCATGTTGCTGTAACACCAAGAACATCCAAAACAATCGGAAGATTCATCCACCAGTGAATAGATACAACAAAAGTATTAAAGTGACATACACATGTAAAGTAAATGTGAAAAACGTGCATACGTATAGTATGAAAATAGACGTGTTGTCAAACAGGCCACGTCAGATTTTCTTATGTGATAACTCACAAAATATGGGTTTTGAAAACCATGATGAAATTCAAAATAGCATAAAATCTCTACCTCGACGAAGACTACTTTTCTTACCAATAGAAGCAATTACCTTAGCTATGGCTCAAAATCGGTGAAATCATATGAAACTGTAATAGAACCAACATCAGAAATCCTTATATAAACTCAAGGGAAAAATATAAGATGGTGTAACACCCTTGAGAGTAAATCCTTTTTCTTTATACCATTTTTTTTATATATAATCAATTTAAATATAACACAACTGTGAATTTTTTTTATAAAATCCTTCGTTAAAATCCAAAAAAATAAAAAAAATTGTGGAAGACTATCTTCAATAAAACAGTTTAGAAATCCAAAGCAATCACTTTTAATCAAAATTCAACATAAATAAATGTAAATCATTTTCAATATCAAACCGTCAACAAAATAAAATACTTTACAATATATCTTAACGTAAAGTCAATCTTTTTATCACATAAATAAATCTTTCATGACTAACTTATTGAAAATCCCTCAAAATAAATCATCTTTCTTTAGCCTTCACCCAATATCGCTCAAACAATGCCGCAACCTCGCCCATGAGAGCACTCCTTCAACCGCAACTATCATTTGTTTCCAGCATCAGGTACATCAATAAAGTCATCCTCACCTTCAGCACAAAGCTTATCTATAAGCCTAAAGTTCAATAAGAGATGCATATATGTCATAAATATGAGATGCAATTTTGTAAAAACTTGTATTTTTCATTTTTCAGCCTTTCTTTATTTTCTTTCACTTTATAGTATAATCATTGGAGGTAATTTAATCTAGGGGAGAGTGGCGCTATTTGGTCTACCTTATATGGGACAGACAGCTCGACCCCGCCCAACAAGCGACTATTGGCTTTTATTTAGTCTTTCAATCTTTCTTAATGAAAATGTTTTTCATGATACATAAGATGCACAAGTCATTATACCATGCAAAACATAATACCCTAATATCAGTCTAGTCTACTTTCTCATACAATACAAAACAATAGTATGCCACCCAAGTCATTACATCATCATATCTTTATTGTCAAACTAGTAAAAGTAATCAAGGCAATAATCAGAAGTATAGCACATCCTCGATCAATGTTTTTACGAATAAAACAGAAGCACATCCCCGATCAATGTTTTCAAGAACAAAACAGTGTAACACAAAGAAAAATACATTAGCACTTTATAATGTAGGCCAGAAGGCCAAACCCATGCAAACATCAGTTATCTCAAGGTCTTAACATAATTTTGATCACTTAGAATGGTTATTTCTTACTTCAGGTCAACTTCTAATTTACTTTGTGTACAACATGTTTTGTTTTTCTCCCAAGAATTAAATAGAAAAATACAATACTTTGCAGCTCGTTTTGTTTTTCTCCCAAGAATTAAATAGAAAAATACAATACTTTGCAGCTCCTAATGTATGATTTATTAGGTTTTCATCTCCACCTTCTGTTTTATAAATTAGTAGTCCAAAAATTCCTCAAACAAATGTGTCCTGAACGTGTCCCGTATAGTTTCCACGGATGTGTGTGCTTCCTGTTGTAGACGTGTGCGCTTCCGTTGCAGATATTTGCCTCACTCACATTGTCCACCAATCACAATCCGTAAAATTTACATATCTTTTTGCAGACAAACCTCATTATGTGAATTCTACCTCACATCCGCAGACACCAACACGTCCGCGAATGCCAACGCTTCCGTTGAGACCAACACTTCAGCTGAGGATATTCGCTATGTTTACATATCTTTTTGCTGACAAATCTCATTCCGCATATTCCACCTCACATTCGTAAACACCAATGCATCTTGCAAATATTCGTTCACATTGTCTGCACATCACAATCATTTAAATTAACATATCTTTCTGTGGACAAACCTGATATTTGCAAACACAACTCATGTGCTACCACGTGTCCGTCCTAAACCAAGTACCTGTAGACACCAACACTTCCACGGATACCAACGCTTTTGAGGATACCAACACTTTTGTGGACATATCACGGACGCGGCCGTACACCCTTCCAAAAATCAAGTATCTGTGGAGACCAACACATCTGTTGACACATTTCATGCGCGACCAATTTAACCCTCAAATTTTCTGACCACCAATAGGCAATTCCAAAAGTTGTGAACAACCGCAATGAAATTGTTTTACAGATTTTGTTCAAACTTTGATGATGACAAAAACAATAAAATGGAAGGCTTTCAACAGGATTTTTGGACAAGACTACCAATTAAAAGTCTAGAAAATACCCTCCAATTTCACGAACTAACTCGTTATGGAAATAAAGTTATTGCCACGTAAGTGAGGTGCTCTAGAATCTGATATGGTAAGAAAACAATTTTTTGGGGCGATTTCATGATGGATAAAAATTTAAAAAAAGTAAATAAATTTTGACACGAAATTGGCACCACACAACAAGAAATATGTGAAGAACAAACCCTTAAAATATCATGAAAAAATTCCTACAAAAAAGGAAGTTATGAACGAAGGGTTGCAAGCTAGTCCGAATAGGCACCTAAACTGTGCCTGTTGACTTCAATGACCTCCAATGGTGGAAGTACTCCAACTTGGGTCTTAACGAGCTTTCTACTCCTTTGCTGGGGATGTCCATTTCTGGAAAAAGATTGAGAAATGAATAGCAATAAGAGGATTCACTAAAAACTCACAAGAAATGGTGAAACGAATTTGAAAACCAAAATCAATCGGATAACACCACCAAATGAGAAATGGCCGAAAAGGGGAGGCAAAATACACACTTCAAATCTGTTCTTTAGTTGAAAAATTCATCCCAAGGACAGACCTTAGAGAGGGTTTAAATACCCCAAAACATTAGGGCAAGCTTCTTAAAGATAACTTACCAAAATGTCCTGGCAAAGACACATGCTCGACTAGACATGTCATAACCAAGTGATGCCAACAATTGACTATTAAACTTAACATAAAATAAACCATAAATAAGTTATTAAATCTTGCATGTAGCAATGATCTAATGGATCATTCTTCAAGACCCGCCTTCAAATTGAATTGGGCTTCAATTCCAAGTAAGTGAGATTGAACTTCTTTAAGAAAAAACAAAGCTCTCTGTTCGTGGACTTTTGGCATAGCAAATAAACTTTAATGTTAATGCAAGACCCTATTCTAGAAAGCTTGAGAAGTCAGCTACAACCTTCATGAAGCACACTTTTTGATATAAGATTTTGAAGATAGCCAAACAATCCAAATATTGCTCGAAGGTTAGATTGTCGGCATTTTTCGATTGTCCAACACTTACTCTAAAGTTGTACTTGATTTTCTATTTATGTTTGATCATGAATAACTCCAACATACATTTGGAGGTTTGATGAATGTAAATTCATCCTCTTTCTTCTTTGAACACTCACAAAATAGATACTCAAAATATCATTAGAGAATTCCCATGCTCATTTATAAATAGAGGGAATATGTGACACATCCTTTTCACACCGAACTTTCTAATCCAAAACATACTTCATAAAATAAAATATCTATTTTTTTCATTAAATATAACCCTTCGCTAAGCGAATATATAAATTTTCAATTGCGACGCTAGTTATTTCATTTAAATTCTAAAATGTCATGTTGTACATGAAATTATTTGTGGAAATTATTTTGGGTGTTACAAATGGATCCTATAACGATATGTGGCCGTGAACTTCGCTGAGAAGCTATGTGAGTGAAAAATTTTCCCTTTAAAGACTGCCACAGTTATCTGGACCCCTCCGCAGACGACAATGGTCTTGTTGAGGACGACTGGCTGGGATACCTGTCACAAACGTCAAGACTAGACATTCAGACCTACGTGGACATCTAGGTTCAGCCACAAATAAACGACATGAATTATCAGACACTTACCGTGGACGCCCGGTCCTGAAGCACTCTACACCTGCAGTTGAGCGAACATAACAACTGTCAATTGGGGAAGATGTTTCCAGCAAAAATCTATAAGAAAACTCACTTTTCTTCCCCATTTTTCCCACCAATTGGTTAAACATTACTCCTAAAGTATAGATTTAAACAACACAAAAATAACCAAAGATTTCGAGTTTCCTAGCCTGAAATCTGATTCCGATTATAACAAAACTTGAAACGAGAAAATAAGCTTAAATTCAGACTTATCAACAGAAAACCTTCACAAAGGTTGAAGGTGAGACACCACGAATGCATATATAGTAACTTCAAATAAGAAAATGAGCTTAAATTTAGATTTATCCATGAAAAACTTTCACAAAGGTCAAAGCTGAGAGTGTCGTGAATGCAAATATAGTGTCAAAATTCAATCTTACATTACTTTGATTTCCTCTCTCTCTCTAAAATGCTATGTCAGGACCTTTCCTAGAATTAAATAAAATAATTTATTTTTAAATTGTTTAATATATATAATATATAATATTATATATATCAAATATAATATTTTAAATTTTAATTTGTCGAAAATCTAAACATTATTCAAATTTGATCAATGGTAACTCAAATTTACTGAATATCATTTCTTCATATTTTAAATTGCACGATAACACCTAATTTTTATGGATTTGACCAATTAACCAAAAATGATACGCATGATAAAAAATTTAATGATTCAAACAACCGATTAATGCAAAAGAAATTGATCTTGTCGTAAAGAATCGAAAGTGAAAAATGTATGAGAAATTAACACCATAAACCCTATAGTTTGTAATTAATGACAAGTCAAACCTTGAAAAAATTTTGCTAACAACTAAAACCTTGAACTATGAAAATTTTTTGCCGGCGACCTCCTAGTCACGTTTCCTTTCCAAATCCATCAACTTTAACGCCTCGATTTCATTGACACCAAGAACTGTCGAATGAAGACGAAGGTCATCAATTATTGGGGGTCGAGGGACGTCCCTCCTGCTCTTTGGAAAATGAATGGTCTTTGGAACGATTATCGGGCGATGGCAGATGATCTTCGTTGGCCGTTGGATTGAGGAAAGATGTCCCCCGCTCGGAATTGACGATGATGATTGAATCTGTCAATTTCCAAAGGCGATGGTGGATGATCGTCCATGCCCTTGGATCGAGGGAGGGACGTCCCTTGTAGGGATTGATGGCCATGATTGAATTTGAAATTTTCCAAAGGCGATGGCGGATGACAATCCATGACTGTTAGATCGACCGAGGGACGTCCATTGATCGAAATGGACGCTCAGGATAAAATCCAAATTCTTTTCAGTTGAAGGGCCATGTGCAAGGCACACGCGTTTATAAAACGCGTGAATTCCCTCAATTAAGACGGACGTCCCTCTTCCATAACGGACATCCCTCGACCTATTTCAAACGTCTCTCGTCGAGAAACGGACGTCCCTGGACCAAGAATACGTCGTTCTACCCGCAATGAATATCTCTCATTTTAAGACATCGTCATTCAGTATGAAACAGACGTTTGTCTTAATACAATGGACGTCCGTTTTCCTTCAAAGAATTACATTCAGTCCAAAACAGACGTCCCTCATATTCAATCCTGGCAGTTAATCTCGATAATGGACGTTCCTCGCTCGATCCAATAACCAAAGAATGTTGTCCGCCATCCCTTTGGAAATTGACAGATTCAATTCTGGTTGTCAATTCCGAGCGGAGGACGTCTTTCCTCGATCCAACGGCCGTTGACAATTGTCTGCCATCAGCCAATAATCGTTCTGACGTCCGATAATTGGCAGGAGGGACGTCCCTCGCCCCCAGATAATTGATGTCCTTCGTTTCTGTTTGACGGTCCTTCCCTTCAATGAAACGGAGGCATTAAGAATGAAATATTTGGACGGGAAACATGACTGCGAGGTCGCCAACAAGAATTTCTCAAAATTCAGAATTTTAGTATAGTTCAAAGTTTTAATTGTTAGTAAAATTTCTTCTGAGTTTAACTTGTTATTGATTATAAATTATAGAGCATGTGGTATTAATTTTTTAGAATGTATTAATAGAAATAACAAATTTTACAATTTATTAATAAGATTATGCTGTCGACCAAATATAATATTCTTTTAAGGTAAAATTTGAAAAACAAAACTGGAGAGGCTTGGGCCAAAAGAAATGGACAGAAAGCTAGTGGGTGCGTCACCTCACAAAGGGAAGTGTTAATCAGAGTGTCATGTCATTGTCTAGCTTTATAAGTGGGTAATTCTAACTTTGTTCTACGATAAATTAGTGTAGTTCTTAACGAGATTATCCCAAGTATTAGAAAACTTTCTTTGCGAAAATTAAGCTTTCTCTGGGACATGAGAATCCAAAGAAGCCTACCATGCTTGACCAACCCAAATTTTATTCTTCACTAATTTCAATGATTTTTGAAAGATTAGGAAGAATCCCAAGGAGATTGGACATCTTTCTCCACTATTAAATATTTTATTACTTTAAATTATATTATATATATATATATATATAATGCTAGAATTACCTCTATTTTTATATTTTAATTTTATTTTTTGATGAGCTGTGTTTGTATCAAATTAATTTGTGCAATAGTACGAGCGTCATTATAACATAAGATAAAAGTGTAACACAGAACATAAATTTATAATTACTATGTATAATATAATATATAAAAAATTTTCATTAAGTATTTATCTAAAAGATCATCTCATGGATAAGTTAATTTATCCTCCTCTTTGATCCTTGACCATTTATTATTTGAGTCTAACAACCTAATCAATAGGAAAATTAACAAAATATAAACTGTACTATAAAATCAATAACAAGTTAACCATTAAATAATTTTTATTAACAATTTAAATACAGAACTATGAAAAATTGATAGAGCAAATATCGCGGTTACGTTTTCCATTAAAAAAACGTTATCCTTCTGTTGCAAAATTTTGTCTTTCCACTAAATAAATTTAAAATATTACTTTTAGCACTTGAAAAGATTACTTTCCGCTACAGAACGAGTGACACATTGGTGATGAGTACTGTACAACAACGATGGACAAGAAAGAGAAGATGGTGATGAAAACTGGATGTTGACGATTGACTAGGAAGAGTCATGCTAGCGATCGACAATGTTTTAAAAAAATTGAAAACGTAAGAATTCTTTCAACAAGTAATGGTGATGTTTCGTCGTCCATTTTCCCTAGTTTAATATTTAATTTATTAGAAAAAAAACTATACAATAGTTGATTTATCATTGATTCTATAGTACAGTAATTATTTTGTTAACTTCCCTAATCAATATTATTTACTTGATTGAAAATGAAATAAATATTTTCTCTTCGTTGTTGCAGATTGCATTATTTTGGCAGATACTCACACAACTCAAATAATACAAAATTCAAATCAAATGATACAAAAATAGGGGAAAGACTAAGGAATTAAACACATTTTCAAATCAAAAAACATTTTCTTCATCATAAAATTTTTGTTCTTAAAAATGTAGTTAAAACAAAAGCAGAGTCGTTGAAACGTGCTTCATGCTTTTCTTAAAAGTAGTATTTGTCCCCCACTCAACTTTGATCTTCTTTGATGAACCATATCAGTAAAGTATTGAATCAAAACTTATAATTAGACATGTCTTCGAGCTGTGCCATGGGACAAATTACTTAGAATTTAATTCTAACAATTTCTGCAATTCCAAATGCGATGGCTTCTCCTTTTGTAGCCGTATCCTCTCCACCAGCTTCAATACCATTCTCAAACCTTAATGTTAAAGTTTGGTGTGACCTAAATTCTAGTTGGATCGGATCGATTCCATGTACAATATTAAAGTTATCTATTTTCTCTATATATTGATGATTGAGTGGCAAAACTTATTGTACCTTAATTTCTGATTAGTGAATTTTTCCTCTGTCTGTGATTTTTCCTCGTAAGAGTTTTCTACATAAATCTTGGTGTCTTTGCTTTCACACTTTTCTTTTTCCATTTCGCATTCAATTCTCAACAATTAGTGTTAAAGCTTGGTTAAGGTTCTCTATACCAATTTTCGAATATTAGTATCAAAGCAGGTTAGTTTTAGTACTCGGATCGAGCGATTTTGGGTTTGCAATTTTTGTTAAAGATTGCAATTGGAAATTTTTTTTAAAAAAAACCCAGAAGGGTGCTGCCTAGCTGTCTGCCATCGTCTTCTTCAAACAAAGTGTCTTCTGTGTTCTTCAGCACCGAGGAAGAATAGAAGCAAACTATGTTGCCTTTGCCGCTTGCCCAGCCTCCCTGCTGTCGTCCATCGCTCAAAGAGGAGAAGCAACACTGACCGTCATGTCCAAGGAATAGAGATCCTCCTCCATCGCGTCATTCTCCGATGCGCCGCACTGCGCTGAGTTCGGACACCGACGTCGACTGAGAGTCCTCTCTGTCGCCAAACAAGGAGCCTGTGCTGTTAGCCTTTTTGTTAGACTTAGTTTTATTTTGATGATGCGGGAATGATTTATTTTGTTGAAAATAATAAATTGGTTTATTGTGTTTTTATCGATAATATTTTTAATATTTTACTCATTATTTTGATATATGTATTTATTGAAAATACCATCAAAATGAGTATTATTGTGGTCTAACATATTTATCTAAATCCGTGTTGTGTTTGCACATCATTGTGGGACTTAGAACATTTAAAAGAAAATTAAATTGAGAGTTTGGACGAGCTGCGGACAAGAGGGACGCGACCAAAACTGGTTTTTGGTCTTTCGGTCGCATCCTGGTCGCGTTTGAGGTCTAGTGACGCGTCCGAAAAGGTAAACAGATTCATCAAATTTTGTAAAGGATTTGGTCGATTGAAAAGGTTTCGGTTGAGTGTCGAACGAGGTGGTTTCAAATCTGCCAGTTTTGGCATTTTTGCGGTCGAGTTGCGGTCACGGGAATTGAAGATTCGGTCAACCGAAAAACATTAGAAAAGTTCAGGGTCAATTTTGTAAAGAATTCGGTCGATCGAAAAGCACATTCGGTCGACTGCTACTGCATGGTTTTGCCTATCACTGCCAACGGTCAGATTTCCAATGGCTATATTCTCCAACAGTCGGATCCGGTCGACCGAAAATGTTTTAGATCGACCGAAAATGGACAGTTCTATAAATATATGAACTTCCATAGCTTTCTACACACAAAGCGGAATTGAGGCGAAACCCTGTCGAATTTTATACTTGATTCCAAACATCACTATAAGCTTTGTAATCAACTCTTCCTAAACCCAAACTTGAGATTTCAATTTGGGAGAGTTCAGAATAGTTTTTGTTGCGTTTTACATTTCCAAAATACTTGTATGTTATTGTAAAGGTGACTCCCGACGATTTCGTCAACTTAGAGTGATACCCCAAAACAGTCAACGGCACGATTGAACGCCTATAAATTCAATCAATGGGTGACTCTTCACAATATTCAAATTTAGGGTGACGCCTCGTAATAGTCAAGGTTGACGACCCGTAATAGTCAAGGGTGATGCCCAAGTAATAGTCAATGTTGTAAACGGTTTAATTGGCACCCCTAAGCCAATTGGTTAGTGAATCTCCAAGTGAAACCTTGGAGCGCGGATGTAGGCGGGTATACCGAACTGCGTAAACAAATCTTATGCACCTCTCTTACCTTTACTCTTTACGTTATTGCATATAGATTTCTGATTGTTTATTTAATTGTATGTCGTAAATCACATAGGGATTTAAAGAATTTAAATATCGTACAAAATTATTAAAACGCTATATTCACTCCCTCCCTCCCTCCCTCCCTCCCTTAATAGGCGTGTATACGATCCAACACGCGCTGCTGCCTTCTTCAACAGAGAAGAAGCTTCCTCCTCAAGCAGCTACCGTCCACCGTCGATTAGGAACCATTTGCTAGTCCACCGTCCTCTACAGGGAGCTCCACGTTCCACCGACTAGTGAACCGCCGATTAAGAAAAAACATTGCGTTCATCATTGACGGGCGATTTCACAATACATAGGTTGAGAGAATTTTTGGAAGAAAAAAAATTTTGTTTTGGTTTTTTCATATAAAATTTTTGAAATTTGGTTGGAGAAATTGGTTCAGAATATTTGTGGCTTTGCTATATGATTTTGCTAGAATTATTTGGGGTTATGAACTTTGGGGCGGATATTTTTAGTTCAGATATTTTTGGCGAAATTTCTGAAATTTTTTGGAAGATGAGTTCATTGAAATTTGATATTCCGTTGTTGGATCAGAGTACAAGATTTCAGTTATGGCAGGTGAAGATGCGAGATGTACTCGCGCAGATGGATTTAGACGACGCGTTATTAAGGATCGATAAAATGCCCACGACTTGTAGTGAAGAAGAGAAACTTCAAAAGAATCAAAAAGCCTTATCTTTGATACGTCTGCATTTGTCAAATCAGATTTTGCAGGATGTTTTCAACGTGAAATCTGCTAAGTTATGGTTCAAATTGGAGCAGTTGTATATGAGGAAAGCCCTGACTAGCAAGTTGCATTTAAAGCAAAGACTTTATTCTCATCAGTTAATGGAAGAAGTTTATATTACAGAGCATTTGGCGCATTCAAAGAGTTTATTTAAGATTTGGAGACTATGGGATGCAAGTATAATGATGAGGATTTGGGGTTGATTTTACTATGCTCGTTAACTACTTCATATGGTGCTTTCAGAGATATGATTTTATACAGTCAAGAAAGTCTAACTCTGGAAGAGGTTTATGGTTATTTGATATTAAAGGAAAAGATGAAATAGATTGTTGTTGGATCTGAGTCTTGAAGTGAGGGATTCGTCATTCGGGATAGAACAAGAGAGTCAAACAACAAAGGTAGTGATAATGTTCGGAATTCGAAGGGCAGATCAAAGTTAAGGAACCGTTAAAGAACTTGTTACTTCTGTCAGAAGAAGGAGCACATTAAAGGGGAGTGCCGTAAATTGCAAAATAAAATAAAAAGAGCTACTGAGAAGGGAAAACAACAGATGACATCCAGTGAAATTGTTGTTGCAGAAGAAGAAGACTATAGTGATAGAGATCTTCTAATTGTGTCAAAAGAAAACTCAAAGCCAAACAAGGATTGGATTCCGGATTCAGCTTGTTCATTTCATATGTGTTACAATCGGAATTGGTTTTCGACATATGAGACTGTTTCAAGAGGTGCTGTGTTAATGGGTAATAACACACCTTGCAAGATAATTGGTATTGATACCGTCAGAATTAGAATATTTGATGGAGTTGTGAGGACATTGAATAATGTGCGACATGTTCTTGATTTAAAGAAGAATCTGATCTCGTTGAGTACTCTAGATTCAAAAGGGTACAAGTTCACCACTATAGGTGGAGATATAAATATTAGTAGGGGTGCTCTCGTCAAGTTAAATGGACATAGAAGCTCAACAAATTTGTATGTGTTACAGGGTTCTAAAGTGACGGGTAATGAGACTGCAAAGTTTGTGAATTCACTTTCTAAAAGTTTTTTGGAGAAGACTTAGAAGAAGTCACACTCTCAGGTGAAGTTCAAGTTGAGTTCTAAATATACATCAGAGCCAATGATGTTTAGAGTGATCTGGCCACCACATCGTCACCAGTTTTAGTTTCACGTCAGTGTGGTTCGTCAAAGGCAGAATCAAGAGCAAAGGTAAAGCTCTACGACGATATGATGAAACTACTTCAGTGGATTATGCATTGAGTGTATTCGAGGATATTAATTAAAGTGGGGGGTCTTCAACATATTCACATGTAGTTCGTTTGCGACATCTCTGATAAATCGGTGGTAGCATGGAGGAGATGTGATTTCTTCCCAAGTGTGTCTCTCAAGTTTAAGTAGGGCTTAAACTTGATCGGTATCAGATATTGAGTTGGCCTAGTAGGGACCTTTGTGGAAGAGAAGGTTATTTTTGTAGATCGTTTGCCTTGCATTAGAATTTCTTTGAAGATGGAGATTGTCAGAGTTCAGTGTTTTAAATTCGTTTTTGGGTAGGCCGAGAAGCCCACATTAGATTTTTCATGTGGAATGCGTGTCAAGGTGGAGATTGTTAGAATTCGGTGAGACCTAAATTCTAGTTGGGCTTGGTTGGACCCATATCCAATATTAAGGCTATCTATTTTCTCTATATATTGATGCTTAAGTCGCAAAACTCGTTGTACCTTAATTTCTTATTAGTGAATTTCTCCTCTGCCTGTGGTGTTTCCTCGTAAGGGTTTTTAACGAAAATCTTGCTGTTCTTGCTTCCGCACTTTTCTTTTTCCGTTTCGCATTCAATTCTCAACACTTGAATCACCTGCTTTTGGCCATGTTATCTTCCTCCCCCGAAATCCCAGACCTTACCCTACTCAATTCCTGTATATGCCCACCAACATCTAGAATTAGTCCCACAAGCACATAATCGGTCTAGATACATCCCTGCTTGCCATGAAAATGCTTATATGCATCATATTTTAGAAGCTTACTTTCATGCATTATCCTAATCGCAAGCTGCCTTTTCAAAACAGAAATCATTGAAATATGTTAGATTATTTTCTAATAATCTATAAATGTAAATGTAGTCTATGTTAATTAAAGTTTATTGATTTAATATTACGGTAGTTAATGTGATGATTGTTAAGCGAAAAAGAATTAAGTTGATTGAGTTTTAATTTCTTCACCTTGACCTTATCAAAGTGAATAATGTATGGGTAAAAGAGATAAAATGACATTTACGTAATTCTTTGTAAGTAAAAGGGCAATAATGTAAATTATCATGTAAAGAAATATTGCACGGAAGGGGTTTTGTTTTTCAATGTTTTGGTTTAAATGCAAAAGCATTTAATAATTGAAAAACAAAGAATAGAAAAAATGGAGGAATAGAAGTTGTATGGAAATTGGCTTCCTCTTCCTTTCCTTCTATATCTCTTTTGACGGAAGTCTTCAGGGTGTGGGTTGACAAGTAATTGTTTTTCTCTCTTTCTCTGCATATCTCTTCCTCTCTCTCTCTCTTGCAATCTCTTGGCTGCAGGGAGAATAAAAGAATACATACATTTTCATTATCTCATTATCTTTTGATCATCAAAGGGAGAACGTAAAGTAAAAGGTTCAAGGCGAGAAAACGTTTTCTGGATCAACGTTTACATCAACGAAAGCATGGATCAAAATTAGTACGATTATTGAATTTTGGTTATCCGTAATCTAACGAAATCGATGGTGAAATCAAAATACATTAAACGATTTTGGAAAGATTAAAGTATTGTTCGTACAAAAGTTTATTTGTTAAAAAAACTAACAAAATAGTGCCCCAGCTAGTGTTTCGAGAGCCCTAGATTCTTTAATAGCATCAGGAACACAAAAAGAAACACACTCTTTCTTCGCATTCTGTTGTGATTTCAATGCACACAATCAAGTTTCCCGACGACTTTTGGGTCTAATATACCACTACGGCCCGTAGAACACGATTAATCCAAGCTACGACGTCACGTGACCAAGCAATTGCAGGTTTATCGAGAGTAAGAGTACCGTACCGGATGCATTCAACAAGACAAAGTGTCCGGTCCGAACATTAAGGCAGTCTCAATTCTTGAGGAGAATGGGCCAGTTAGATGTCTCTGTGGTGGGAGTGAAGCTTTGGAGCTTGATCAGGAAGTCGTCGGTGACGTCATTTCGAGTAGGATTGGGACTCAAATCGTCGGTGGTTTGGCCGGAGAAGGAGCTTCTTCGTCGTCGCTGCAGTGCTTGCAACGGGGAAGGGGATTTTATCAAGCTCTTGGGCTTCTCCCTTCCGTATTCAGCTGGGGCTTCTAATTGGATTATATGGGCTTTCAATTATCTATCTACTTATAGATTTTGTTTAATTTTTTTTTTTATTTTGATTAATCCATTTACTTTTCTACCCTTACATGTAGTTATTTATTTATTTATTTTATTACTTTAAAAATGACATAACATAGCATAACTTAGAAGTTCGAGCTCGGCTCAACCCGTTTTTTGAGACTAATTATTGTAATATCTAATTACAAAACGTATTTTGATAAATTTATGTATGATAGCAATGGTTTAAGCACATCATGCTTTTTACGAGATCAAACGTAGCGCGTGTAAGAATTGTGAGCATATGTACAATTAATACGAGTAAATCACACTTGAAATTAGTTAAATGCATTTTCGAGTATCTAAAATGTATTCTAAAATTAGCTCTATGCTTTGGAAAAATTCAAATTTTGATTTGATCGCGAGGCATGCATGCGCTTTAGGTGATACAACTATCCATTGAGTTTCTATATTATAAAAGAAAGTTACACTTTCTACAACAAATGCCGAATATGTTACACTTAAATAAATCGACAAAGAGAGAGAATGGTTATAAATTACAATCTTTCTTGGAAAAATCGAGTCACTAGCAGAGTTTATTAAGACTCACTCTCATGTTTTTCATAATTAAGATATACTTATTGTTAGAATTTGGTAACCAGAATTCTATTTGGACACGCCTAAAACTTGTGCTACGATAAAAGTGACGAAACAAAGTTATGAATTTTTCTCAAAAGTCTACGGAGATGAGGATGTTTATTGCGTAAAAGCTCGATGTTCATTTGTGCTTTTTTTCGTATTCGCTTCATAATATTACTTATATGTTATATTTTCAAGGCTAAGGTGAATAAATTTGTCATAGAGTTCTTTGTTGAATGTCTTTTTTATGTAGTTATTGCATCTAGAACGGAACCACTATAAATTTTGAGGGTAATGTTAAGCCTATTTTTTAATTTTACATTCTAATTTGACTTTCGTAGTGTGTATATATTACTCACTAAATATTAAAATAATTATAAATAGTTAAAATTATATATTAATTATACCTAAACCATAGAATTATAAGAACATTACTCCACCTTTGAGTGTTGATAAAAACTGGGAATTAAAAGTTAAAAGTACCAAGATCAAAATGACATAAAAATTCAGTTTTGAATAAAGAAACCATAATTTTGGACGTCTTCTTCTCCTCCAACAGAACTGTGTTGGATCTTTCTATGTTGCAGAGGACAATGGAGGAACTGGGTGACTGAGAAACAGAGAGCTTGATTCAGCCATTAATGGAGTCTGACTCCTTCCATAGTGGCCAGTAGCTCTCCTCTCCTCTTCAAGAAAATGAGCAAGAGACGGAGCATTGTCGCTCAGACTCACCGCGTCAGTGCGGAGCTTAGAGCACAGCGAGAACAGCCATGGTTTGAACTTGTACTTCTTCTTGTCTTCGAAAGTTTCGAAGCTTCTTCCCCTCCCTGACCTTGTGGACAGTTCTAGAATGTTCGAGACTCCGATCAGACTCCCAAAGGTGATGCTTTTTTCATGGAGGAACGACCCACTTGACTGCAAACAAATCAATGAAATAATTCAGCAAAAACGGGACAATTTTCAGCCATGGAAAGAACTGAATAATCAAGAGCTGTATCAGAAATCTGGATTTCAATGGCAGAAAAGTAAATTTGTTGATGTTTATCCAACTATTTACAGATCATGATTTGCTGCGATTGACCTCTGTATCAAGATCTGAGGAAGAGAATGTGGAAGATGAAGTGAGCAAACTGTGGAAGGAAACTGATCCAGAGAGAGTCTGATTTCTCACGAACCCAACCCCCGCGTTTAGCAGTCTTAATCCCAAAGGCCACCCCTCTTCCTACATTCACAATCAAGCAGATGGACAGATTAATCTCAGGAGTCTGCTAAGTGTTTGTGTTTATGTCACAGAGAGAGAGAGAGAGAGATGCCTGGTGAGCCATGATTCTTCTGGACCCAAGAAGTAGAAAAGATGCAGCTAAAACTGGACAAGTGGGTGGAGATCAATTGAGAAAAAGAAAGGTTTTCTCCATCAATATTCTTACGATAACCCTTTTGCAGTTTTAATAAATTGGAGAGAGAGAGAGAGAGATCTACCCGAAAACAATCATGCAATGGCGAGATTAACAGGTGAACAAATATAGCCTAGAGCTTGACAAAGAGACAAAAGCGCAGAAAATAAAAAAATGACCAGGATACCCTTTCCGCCATTAATGACCAAGGAATTTCTGCAAGATGGTGTTGAAATTTATTCTGGATTCACACCTGAAGATCCTGGACCAACTCAGAAACTAGACGACTCAGAGCATGCAGGTTTTTCCTTGGGAGGTGGGTACCCATTAATGAAGTTTGAAGAACATCAGCACTTCCAAGATCTGAAACGCAGAAAATTATATAATAAAAAGCATAACCCGTTCGTTTCTTTTGAGGGCATCTCTTCCTTTTGCCTCTGTTCATGTCTCTTGGTAATTTATGCTCCTGCTCTCTTTCTTCTCTGTTTGACTCATTTGTCATTTTTCTATTAACATTTTCAATTTTGATTCTACATAAAAAAAAAAAAAAAAAAACACACTGCTATTCAGATAACAATGTTTCCATATTTGGTTGACATGGGTCCAGGAGTGGGCTCCCTTTGGTTTGATTTTGGAACCACACTGATTAGGTAATTCATAGCTGTGGACACCTTCCATTTTCGAGGCCAAACTCAACCCATTCACGAAGTAATAGTCAAAATTTGATTGATCACCACATCTCTTCTTATGTTATTCAAAATTTAATTGACTTCAATGTCTACCTTTCTTAAAATGTTTAGGTTGTCCGAAAATTTCTCTAAGTTCTCAAAACAAAGATTGATCAACTTCTACCATATCACTTGAATTATCTTGCTTGGGACAACTGTATAGGGGTGTTCACGGTTCCGTTCGGTTCGGTTTTGATGTGAAATCAAACCAAACTAGTTGGTTTCGGTTTTAAAATTACAAAACCGGAATCGGTTTTAGAAAAATCAGAACCGAGTCGGTTTCGGTTTTAAAATTTCGGTTCCGGTTTCGGTTTTTTCTTTATTAATTTTTTTTTCAAATATTATAATAAAAATTGTATAAAAATTATAAAAACATAATTAATAACAACAAAATTATTCTTCCTCTTCTCTTTTCAAAACAAAATTTTGTCCAAAAAATAGTTATTAGGTCTTTTGGAGCTAAAATCACTTCAGAGGCTGAGGCACGAATGACCGAATATGGAACTTCAAAAACAAAAAAACACTATAAACGTATTTATGCGGTTCGGTTTTGGTTTTTCGGTTTTGAAAAACTAAAACCGGTAACCGAACCAAAACACTCGGTTCTTACAAAAGAGAACCTTATTCGGTTTTTTTAATAGAAAAAACCTTATTCGGTTTTATTTTTTGATCGGTTTGGGTTCGGTTTGTCGGTTCGGTTCGGTTTTGAACACCCCTACAACTGTTAAGACTCCATTGTGACATGTAAAACTATGTTTTCTGAACCTTGTCACATTGACAACTTGGGCTTTAATCCTTAATCCTTGAATCACCTAGTGCTTAGATTGTAATCTTTCGCTTATATTTTATGATTTGCTTTGCCAAATTAATAGTGTAAAATCTATGATTTTTCATGATTTTTAAATTTTACGTGTATGTTTTTCACATAATTTTCGGTCAAGTGTTGAAAAGTTGACACGTTTTATCGCGTAGCAGATACATAAGATTTTTTTATCAAATTAGATTTTTCCGAGCAGTAATTTAATTGTGGAAACATCTTTTAATAAATTATTTTGAATAAAGTTTTGTTTCAGTTAATGTTTTTAAACGAGTCAATTTTAAATTGGAATTTGAATCGGGTTAAATGTATTATATAATATATGTTTTTAAAATTGATTATATATATATAAATGAAATGAAGAAGGAAGAGATTTCCTTCTTTATTTCACGTGGCAGAGAGAGACGTGGACAGGAGAGAAGGGTGGACAGGAGAGAAGGGAGCCTGATCGAAGGTTTTTCGACTTCTGACTGTGGATTAGTGTTCCCGTAGTCCACACGAGCAACCTTTATGAAGGCGGTTTGTGAATAGGTAATTTTTCGTCTCCGATTTTAGGGTTTTAAGTTTGAAATTGTTTGGCCTCGAATTCAAGAAAAATTTCTAGTCTACATTGGTAGATTTAGAGTTTATGCAGGGTTACTAATGGTTAGGAGTCAAAAATCAGGCAAAATGCAGGGAAAACTGGCATTTTCTGGAGAAACTGGTTGACCAAAAATGGGAAAAACATCTCTGTTTTGTCCCGTTGAGCTGTTTGTGCATCGGTTGGATTCCTAGACTTGACATATGACCCTTTCACCTATTCTTTGTGACTCATTATTGGAAAATTCTTGTCTTTGGCAAGGTTTTAGGCTCAGTTTGGTTTATGGATTTCAATCCGATTTTTCACTAAAGTCAAACCCAATTGGCTTTATATGAATCTCCTCGACTGTTGATCTTGGAAGGTTGCGGGTGTGTCTTATCAAGGTTCCTGTTGATCGATGACATGTCTCATCGATACTAAATGGTATGGTCGACCGTTGTTGAGTTTGGTCAAAACTAGGAGGTCCTGATTGACATTTGATTTGCCTTGACGACTGTTGAGTGGTCTTGGTTGACCACTGTGATGCCTTGTCGACCACGGTTGGGTTTGAATGACTTCAGCTATGTATTCTCGATGACTAAGTGGATCAGGTCGTGTGTGTCGTGTTCCATCTTCTGTAATTGTGTTTTGTCGACCGATGGGACTTTTTGGTTGTCTGTTGAGTGTCAGGTCAACCATGGTTATGTTTTGGTCGACCGCACTACTTGTTTCTCGGGGTTGGGTTTGGCGAACCCCATTTGGCTTCACCAGCCATACCCGGGTCTCGGTCTGGGTTTTTGTTTCGGTTTAGGACTCTTGGGGGTATTCCTAGATTTGATTTTCGATTTGGGACTTGTGGTTGTCCCTAGAGACCGTTTTAGGTTCCTAATCTTGTTTGAGACTTATATGTTTCCCACGTGTGATTGTTGGAATGTTGACATCAACCTTGTTATAGATCTTGAAGATATCAGTGATGCGACTCTTACTTCTGATAACACGTGGAGCTGGCTTGTCTGTAATCATGTCGTGGTCACCTATAAGGTAGAGATTTTTGTACTTTCTGTACTGTATTGCATCATGTTTTCAAAATTGATATTTTGTGAGATACCACAATTGAAAACCCGACGGGGAATGTTCCAACAGCTTGTCTGTTTTTAAATATATGTTTTTTTTCTCACGTTTATTTTATCATACATGATATATTGTTTGATATTCTGTGCACCTATATGTTGAGTTGATATTCTATGCATATATAATGAGAGGATGAATTCTCTTGATGTTTTAGGCACTCAGCGCTAAAGCATCACGAGGCTATCCCGTGTAACCTTCTATTGCGTGAAAATTGATTGTTTGTACGTACGAAAGGGTGATAGGGTATTGGTGATGTGTCCTCGAGTTTTGAGCCCCTAAAGTCAAAATGGAGATAGGACAGTGATGACGTGTCCTTGGGTTTTGAGCCTCAAAACTTGGCTAGAGTGTTTAAACACACAGATTGAAGGTTGTCAGTCGCTGGGTTTTGCCTATCCTTGTACCGTTCCATTTGACAAGTGGTGTGATGGCTCGTAGCTCCGCTTGTTAGCAACCTTCATCAATTTGGAACCTATATGTATTTTAGTTGAAAAGCAATATATCGCAAGCAACATTATCTGTTACTTTGATTATACGGATCGTATTGGCATTGAGTTACGGCTAGTCGACACATCTGGGTGACTATACGAGTCTTGTTGGCGATGAGCTTTGGCTCATCGGCAACTCGGGTGAAGTGTTGGATAGCCGGATCACCGTTCTTTGATTTTCTCTATCTCATGAAGTGTTGCTCTCAACAGATGGCCACCTTTCTATAGTGTGTGCCAAATGGGTCATTGTGTGACCATCCCTTTTCACTGATGACGTTTTCGTGCGGAAAATGATGTTGATATATTTTGCGATATAGTTGTCTATATATACAGTGGATTTTGATGAAGTCACATCAAGGGTCATGGGCCGGTTTCGTAAAGTGGTAAAGAAGTTTTTAAATGATTTAAAATCCATGTACGTTAAATGAGAAGCTTGAAATAGTTTTCAAAAGAGATGAGAAAAACAGTTTTTAGCATGCTTTGCATTTAATATCGATTTCCTTACTGAAATTGTCACTCACCCCTTAGACTCTATTTTTCTCAGGTTAAGGTGTAGGTTCGGTGCATGGGATCTGCACGTGTCATTGTGGGGTGTTGTCGATACCCCTCTAGTGGGTGTATCGATATTCTCCTGGATTGGTGGAGGTTCGTCGATCAAAATCCCTTTGTCTCTGGTACGTTTGCGATTTGTTAGATCGTTTTGTGTTGTTTGATTTAATTTAATTCTTATATAGTACGTTTTTTTATTTATACTATCATGTCTCTAGCTGATTACTCTGTGGATTTCAACCCATGTTATTTGGGTTTAGACTTAAATTCATATTAAGATTTCCTCTTCTTTTACGCCTCGAACTAGGTAATTGGGTCCTCTACGAGGATTGGGTAGCCTTACCAAGTGGTTCTATTAGACCCATCTTCGAATTGTGACAAATAGCTATTTCATTATTAAGTAATATGTGGAGATAATTTTTAAGAAATTTTGTTTTGCATCTTAAATGCTGAGACAATTACTACGTAGACAAACAAGTTAATTTTACTAATACTTGTCAAACTTTTTTTGCATATCGATAATTATTTTTCTCCAACATACTTTTGAATAAAAAATTTTACCCACATACATATTAAATGTATCATGCAAAGAATCAAAACGACGAGAGTTGTATAATTGAAGACCTTAAAAAACTTCACGATTTCTCGAGTGTTATCACAATTTTCAATGAGACGAGGTCCTTCCACTCCTGTGTTAAGCAAGTGGTTACTATCATTTTCTCATAATTTTTCAAAAAAAAAATTCATATTTTTTAGAACTTTGTAACATCAAATAAGTTGAGTTTTATCAAGTAGGCACTTTAAGCCTTAAATGACTTTTAAATGCTTAACACTATCAACACAATCTTTAAATTATTGTACTCTTGTAGGTGAAGACCTAATATACTTCATAACTACTAAATTAGTCTAAAATTCTATTATTTACTTTTTTATTTCTACAAGGTTAGATTATTGTAATTGATTATGCACCAAAATATTTCAAAATAAAAACCAAAACAACTTTTAGATTTTTAAAATAGAATTCCTTAACACTTAAATTATTTATAATTATAATTTATGTTGGAAAGAGATAAAAAAAAAAGAAGAGAAGAATCAACCAATTGAAAGGAGAGCAACAACGTGTTCAAGAAATTTGTTGTCCCTGACAATGACATATTCTCGCTGAACTTGGATCCATCATCGGATCGCTAAGCCAACGCCGAAGGAGGAGCTTTGGAATATGATCAAATAGATAGATTCAAATGGAGATGATATCCTCGTAAATATAAGAGTGAGTGAGATTTTCATCAAAGAAGTTTTCAAGAGTTAAACAAACGAATCTAGTTATAATCCCGTTGAAGCCAAGAAAGAAATTTTCGTTAGTCTTGATTGTTGGAGCCATCAACAACGCTTACCACTGATTTACTCTAAGATCGAGGTTAGTAAAAGCTATCAACTCGAGAAGCTAACGATATTAGGTTTATTTAACATCATATGGTAGATCTGTATGTGTATAACTTGTTAATTATATATTATAGTTATCATCTAATATAAAATCCATAAAAAATGATTTAATAAAGTTTTATGTTTGAGTTTTAAGAATATATTGGATAATATGGGTAAGTCCCGATGGACTCAATACATGTGTAGATACATGAGCATCATTACTTTATTCTGTAATAAGCAAGATAATAATTACGCATTAAAAGTTACTAAAGGATTGTAGTCCCACTTACTAAAAAAATCTTTAACTTTTTTAGAGATTTCATCCTCTTGAGAGAGATTACATGAAGTGCTTTATTGAAATAAAAGACTTACGTACCCAACTTGCTACTCTACGGATTTTGCCAATAGATTCAACTACGTTGTTCTTATTCTCTTGGTTTTTTGACTTGGATAAACGTCCTGATAATGCGAATTCAGTTAGTTTATAACACTTAGATTGTGAGTTCTATCAACCGAGTTGATGAATGATTTATTGAGAATTTTTGGAAGACTATTTATAAAAAGCATAGGTTTTGTAAAGTTGTAAGATCATACATTGGGGTTAGATGCGGCCCATGATTAGAAAGTCAAGAAAGTTAGTGACTTGACGACAAAGAAGCGTGAACTGAAACCCCGAATGATTGTTTATTGGCTAGGGTAAACTACTAACCAATGAAGTTGTCATTGAGACTAACAAATGGTAATACGAGATCAAATTTGTTCGCTATCTGGGGCTTGAAGTTCCCCAAATTCATATTCTAAAGTATTTTTGTGACAAAAAAAATCAACTTTGATTTATAGACTTTTAATGAGTATTATTCTCTATTATTCTTGAACTAAAAATATTATTCTCTATTATTGAAACTCACGTTTGTCAATAATGTCAAGATCTATATAAGAAGGAATATGTGCACAAATAAATTCTAAAACCCAAAAAAAAAAAATAGATCGAGTTACACAAAGTGATGAACAATAGTTTCAAATAACGTAATAATAAACAAAGAAAAAATACTGTGTTAGAAATGAAACTATTCAACAACATAAAATAAATTCTACAACAAAGGAAAAGTAAAATTTTTGCCGTAAAACACAAACATCCGCCAGATCGATCAAACTTGAGAAGGAAGAGGTCGTTGAGTTAAGTGACTAACTCAATAAGAAAATCTATATCATATGCAAAGTATGCAAAGTATGCAAATTATTTATTTATTTTTTTTATCTTTTATCTAAAAAACCATGATCAAAATAGTATGTCATGCATTAATTTAAAATGATTTAAAAAAATTTCTTTTTCATTTTTTAGTAAAATCAATTTATTGGCCACTGACGATGTAGTGATCAAAACATGGTTGTGTACGTAAACAATTAATATTAAAATAATATTTGTCAAATTTTCATAATGAAAATAGTCCGCAATGAAAAAGGAGGATCACACAAAGACTTCTCCTAACATATGCATATGAAGGCAGCGACCATTTTTAGGCAATACCTTATGAGTTAGAAAAGAAGAGTAATAGCGATCCGAAGACCCGGTAACATCACTTAGGTTGTTAGTGAGCAAGGCTCAACAATGACACAACTTGAAATCATAGAATTTGTGACAGCGATCCTAAGATCTAATAGTGTCACATGGGTTGCTATGGAGCAAGGCTCAGTGATGACACAACTTGAAATCACAAAATTTGTGACGGCAATCCAAAGATTTAGCAGTGTCACCTTGGTTGTCTGCGAGCAAGGCTCAACCACGACACAACCCGAAATGGCAGAATTTGTGATGACGATCCAAATATTTAGTAGTGTCATCTGGGTTGTCAGCGAGCAAGGCTCAACTACGACACAACTCAAAATCATAGAATTTGTAACAACGATCCGAAGACTAGGCAAAATCACTTGGATTGCCAGCAAGCAAGAGTCAGTGATGAAACAACCCAAAATCAAAGAATTAGTGATGGAGATCTAAAGAACCAGCAACATCACCCGGGTTGCCTGCGAGCAAGGGTTAGCGACAACACAACCCACAAATCAACAAAATGACTAAACACATTGGCCAAGTTTAGGGATTCAAAACCTAAGGAGCGCATCAACACGACCCTATTACCTGGATTGGAAACTTAAGAACACGCTATCGATGCCCTATTATCCATTTTTAGAAGCAAACAAACAACCTTCATATTGTAGAAGGTGTTCAAGGCCAACTTGTAACATTCCACATTTTAAAAAAAAAACACTTTTCTTTACTTAACTGAACAAAACTTTACTTTATTTTTAAAATGCAAGAGAGGAAAAACAGTTCAGTGTAATATAGCGAAAACAACTAAATAATTGAAACATACTACTAATAAAAATCCATACTTTTAATAAAACATTCATCTTATTTCCAAAGCGAAAATATTAACTAAAGAAAATAACTATTTAAAAATCCCAATTTATTTTCTGTGAACCATAACTCCTCAGGTCAAATCCGCTGGGTAACCCAAGTCTTCATCATGAAATGCCCCTTCCTTGAGAATATATCAAGTATCATGTTCATCACCTACACCACAAGTAAACTATGAGCCTAACGGCCAGTGAGATAAGATGTAATATGATGAATGCATATGTCTGATTATGTCAGAAAGAAATCCACTCAATCTGTCTTTGTCTTTTTTAATTAAACTCATACATTGAGCTGAGACATTGGAAGTCTTTTCAACAAGGAGAATAGTTTTCGGCCAGAAATTAACTCTTAGGAGACAAACTCTCACATCTAGACGAGGGAAGGGTTTAATCTCGAGTCTCCCGTTAGAGTCTGAACTACCTCCTCAACCTCCAATTCCCATTACGTTTATTAGTCCGATCTCTCCCATGAATTGCCTCTCTCATGTAGTGTGAATACCAACCCATTATTGCATCACTCCTACGTCTATTGTTATGATGCATGACATGTAATGTATAAACTAGACACCACAATATATAAATACTAAAAGAACAGTTGAAAGATGCATATATTAATTACAAAATTCAAGCCAAAGATTAGCATGAAACTAATAGGAGCAATATAATAATCATTACAATCAAAGATCCAACAGTTCACTTATGGCACTAGTAAGAACAACAGAATCATAAGCATGAAACTAATAATAGCAGCGTGATATCTTCACAATCAAAGATCCAACAGTTCACTTATGGTACTGGAAAGAACAATAGAGTCAGAAGCATGACTAACAGTAATAGAGTGATAATACTCATAACTAAACTAACAATAGTAACGTGATATCCTCGCAATCAAGATTTAACAGTTTATTTATGGTACTAGAAAGAACAATAGAGTCAGAAGGATGACTAACAATACCAGTGTGATAATACTCATAACTAAACTAACAATAGTAGCGTGATATCCTCACAATCAAGATTTAACTGTTAACTTATGGTACTGGAAAGAACAATAGAGTCAAAAGCATGAACTAACAGTGGCAGCGTGATAATACTCATTACTAATAGAACACTCTTCATGATATTTTATCAGTCACGAATTATCAAAGCATGACAATTAAACAGAGCAGTTCTGGAATCCAAATAGAAGAGAGTATCATGTGAAGATCGAACATACGTTATCAAGCAAAATTCAGTAACAAGCAAACACTGGCAGAACATATCCTATACTTGTGGTGTAGAACTCTACTAGGCACGACACGCTATTATCACTTACCTTTCTCGACGACCGCATGTGTTTTTTCACACCCGAAGCAGCAATCACTAGACAACCCAAAGCAGCAACCTTTTTCTTTCCTCGCGTTCTCTATGCCCTCTCCCTCACTCGACCCTTTTCTCTTTTCACAGTAGAGTTCAAATGTTTCCTCCATTGCCTCGGCCTTAGGTTTTATAAGCAAAGAGTTCCCGAAGAATTCCTACATCTTCGTCAATGATTCCCAGGTGGCATCCCATTCAATCGCCATTCGAATGAGTTTATCGATCGAGGAGGATAGAATCGCTGAGATCCTCGCTGGAAGGGAAGCAACTCCCTTTGCAGATGAACACTTCACAGCCCTAATTGGCCGCACATGTCTTAAACGTGAAATCGAAATGAAGGACATCCATAGCTCATCACAATCTTTCTTTCACCTTATAATTTCTTTATTTCCCCAATTATCACTAATTCACTAATAATTATTTAAATGCCCAACAATTACATAAACGTCATTATCATCCAACTTTTATTACTAATTTATTTCCGGTGGAATAAAATCCAATAAAATAATTTTATAAATTTTGATAACTTACACCTAATATTATTTCTAATCCTAGTTAAATTTTGGGTATTACACAACTGCCACCCGTTGAATTGGTTGTGGGGCCCCAATACAACCTAAGACAACGAAAGTTTGTCCAGCATATACCAACATATAAAACAAATAAATCGAAATGTCATGCACTCATATGGTAATCGTGTAAAACGGCGTACTTATACGTAAAAATAGACGTGCTAGCAACCAGATCCCGTCAAGTTTTCATATGTGGCAACCCACAAAATAAGAGTTTGAAAACTATGATGAAATGCAATATTGTATAAAAAGTCCTACCTAGATGACGATAAATACCTAGTCGACCAGCCACATGCGCATTCAGACACAGACATTGAAACAAAGAACACCGTTGGAACCTAGTACCAAATCGACATCAAAACCTCAAATCAACACTAAGGAAAAAACACGAGTCTCAAATCGAGATTCGAAACCAGATCAGAAACAAGATATGGCTAAGAAAGCCAAGTGAAGCTCACTAGGCTCAAAGCCTATGAAATCACACCATGCGGTCAACTAAGACATAACTACAATCAACCAGACACATCAACAGTCAACTCGAAAGACCCACTAGTCGACAAGACACGACTGCGTTGACTAGATACAACTATGGCCTATCTGAACAACCAAGCAATCGAGAAGACACAGTTGGAGTCAACCAAACGCGACTACAGTCAACCAAGACCACCCAATGTCAACAAAACACAACGATGGTCAACCATGACCACACAATGTCGACAAGTCATAACGATTGTGAACCAGAACAACACAAAATAGACAAGATGCAATAGCGTTCAACCGGAACAACACAGAATCGACAAGACACAACAGCAATCAACCGAGACCATGTGGCGGTTGATGAGATACGACAGTGGTTCACTAGGACCACACAGTTTCGACAAGACACGATAGCGGTCAACCAAGACCACACAGCGGTCAATGAGACACGACGATGGTCACCCAGGACCACACAACATTGACAAGACACAATGGCAGTCAACAAGGATCACGCAACGCTCGACAAGACTCAATTGGGGTCAAGCTGGTCCAAGCAGTGTTCAAACAATTCAGTTACAATCAATCGAGATTAGGCTGCGATCGACTGAACCCTCCTAGAGCTTGTGGATCTAATACGCCTTGGCTTCCGCAGATCCCTAGCATCTACGGAAGCCTGTGCTTCTGTGGTGGATGCCTTGGCATCCGTGGACTCTTGGGTTTCCACGGTGGATGAACAGCTCGCATCCACGGACACCTGTTCGCGAGCCTCGGGACAATTTTCCCAGCGCAAGTGCGAGGGAAAAGGGTCCCAATTCGCCAACTTCGCCAATGAATTGGCTAAACATAGTTGTGTACATAGGCAGATAATATCAAAATAATCCTCTTCATATTTCCATATTGAAAATAGTCCCCAGTGAAAAGGGAGGACCACTTAAGGACTCCTCCTAACAGACGCACAGAAAGGCAACGACCGTTTTCGAGCAGCACTTCATGAGTTGGAAAAGAAGAGTGACGGCGATCCGAAGACCCAGCAACATCACCTGTGGCTGACCCAAACAACTCAACAGTCGAGGAGACACAGTTGAGGTCAACCAAGTGCAAGTACGGTTAACAAGGACCACCCAATGTCAACAAGACACAACAAAGTCAATCGTGACAGTGTCAACAAGACACAACGACAGTCAAACAAAATCACACAGTGTCGACAAGACACGACAACGATCAATCGAAACCACATATCGTAGACAAGACACAACAGCGATCAATCAAGGCCATGTGATGGTTGACGAGACACAACGACAATCAACTGGGACAACACAACAGTGGCAAGACACAACGACGATCAACTGGAATCATGCAGCAATCGATGAGACATGACGACGGTCAACTGAAACCACACAATGTCGACAATACATGATGACGGTCAACCGAGCTCATGTAGCAACCAACGAGACTCAATGAAAATAAAGCGAGTTCAAAAACATTCAAAAGATACAATACGATCAGGCTAGAGATGCGGTCGACCGACCCGTGCTGCGGTCGATCGGATCCAAGTCGCGAAGGATGGGACCATGTTGCAGATGCAGAGCTGCTGATCGTGGAGGCCTTGGCTTTTGAGGCGTCCTGGCATATTTTATAATAGTTATTATGCATGTTTTATCTAGAATACTGAAACTAAAAAAAAAACTTCTTTTAAATTGTTAAAAGAAAACTTTTCTTGTGAGAAAGAGAATAAGGAGAAATCCCACCGGCTCAAGTTTTGCAAAACAAGAACAAAAAAAACAGAAGAAAACAAATCCATGCCCCACTTCGATTTATCATCTTTGATCTTCGCTCGAAACCAGAAATGGAAATGGAAATAAAAGAGAAATGTAATTAAAAAAAAGTGTCTTAAGAACGATCAGCAGGGATGAACTGATGGGTGGTCGCCATCTTTTTTTGCTTTCTTGACCTTGCGGTCGAAATCTGAATTAATCACAGAAGGAAACATTGATCCGACATCCTCTGAAAAATCGAGTTTGATGAATGTTCTTGATTTTCTTTTTGTGGAAGAAAATACGAGGTTCGGTTTTCTGGGTGGAGGTGGGCACTGTTTGGTTACTGGGATTTTGTTTTCTGTTCTGGTCGGAGTTCTGAATCCTTCGTCGTCGTCATCGTCATCTACTTTCAAATCTGCTTCAGACTGATCAAACATTAGGGTTTCTTCTTCGTCTTCTTCCTCTCGATCTGGACGAGGTTCAGCAGAGCGAGAAGAGACTACACGAGAAATTTTATGAAATCTTAGCGTCTGTGATTTTACGACGTCGATTTCGATCACTCCCCGATTCTTCTGGGCAATCAATGAGCGGGAATTCTGCATTTTGATGAAGAAAATGCGTGCTGTAAATTTTACAGAAGAAGAATGAATTGAAGAAGATGAAAGGGTGGACGAAAGAGAGAATTTTGGAGAAGTTGACGAGAAGAGAGATGATGGGAAGTGTTGTTATGGAGATTTTAGAAGTGTCCAGCATAATCATCAAAACCACCTTCATTTATGCTTCTGTAGAGAGAGAGAGAGAGAGACAGTCTGTTAGTAAAAGACACATATGGCGATGGATCCAATGCGCACAGAGAGAGAGAGAGATGAGACTGATTCAAAGCAAGTTCACATCGTGGAAGTGTACCGACCTATCTTTAAGCATACATTCGCATGGGGAAATCATTGGACTTCATTTGTGATAATACATAGGAAAATGACAAATCATCATCATTATTTATTGATTCACAAATTAATCATCATGTTTTTTCTTTTAATAATTTCACTACTAAACTTTAAAAAATTACCATCACAAATAACATCATTAATTTTCTAAATTTTGAATTAACTTTTTCAAAATCACAATACTCATAAAAAACAATACAATAATATTATAGTTTTTGGATGATTTACAATTATTTTACAATCCATGAGAGAATCACACTTTATCTTATTTTTTGTACGAAGAACTTCTTCAAAAAAAGACAATGAATTTTTTTTATTTGCATATGAACCGCAGCGGTTTGACGACGAATCGCAGCAGTTTGTCGTCAAACCACTGCGATTTCATGACAAACCCCTGCAGTTCTTGATTTATGGAATCAGAACCATAACTTTGACATCTTCAACTTCAAAGAATCATAACTTTGACTACGGGTGTCAGAATTGACTCCATAAGATATCAAATCGAAGATCTCTCAGAGATCTACAAAGTGTTACGATGTTTGCCCATGATCCACATATCTCAGGCCCAAAATCACGTGTTTTAGTCCTCAAATTTGCCATCAAAGGTTTCACGACAAACCGTCGTAGTTCGTCGTCAAACCGCCGTGGTTCGTCGTCAAAGTGTTAACGGCAAACGTGACAACGATGCTAGCGACGTCAATTTTTCATAGTTCAATGGTTAATTTATTAATAAAAAAAAATGATGATTGATTTGTCAAAAATAATAAAGGATGATGGTTGTTTTGTCATTTCCCCTTATCCATAATTTTGGTTCCATTTCCAACTATCATCATTTTCATCTCCATATATTATACTTCAAATCTATATTATGACTTCAAATCAATAGGGGTTGGGTGAATTTAAAAGTGACTTATTTCGTGGACTAAGAACACCGCTAAATAAATAATTAATAGTATAATTATTATTTTGTCTAACATAAAATAAAATAATTATAATTTAGTCTTTATATATTAGGTCATTTTCTTATCCTCTTAAATACTCTAAACCCAAATACATAATTTGTATTTAACCAGTTTATAACAATTATAACGCTAACACGTGATATATAATATATGTATGCATACATGATAGTCTTTTTTTTCTAATTAATATATTATCAACTCAGCTAATACACTTTGAATGAACTAATATTACCTTTAGACGATTAGTATTTCCATGTATTTTCTGCAAATCGAGATAAAAGATATTGATAAAAGACTAGTTTAGCTCACATGAAAACAACACATACAACAGAGAAAGATCGCAACTCGGAAGGTGTTGCATTGAAGCTCTGACTTTATACTCAAACCTCAGAACAAACGGTTGTTCTATCAAACATTTCTCTTGAGCAGGTTTTAATGAATCTGTAACCAGAATTTGAGCAAGTTTAATGGGCGATTCTCAATCTTTTCGAGATATCATAAAAGGGTTCTTAATTTTATTGCTTAAAATTTACCTGCTTTCAGGACAGTCCGATTTTCTCCAAGTCATTCAGCTGCAACACCCAAAACAACATTTTTCAGACATGTCAAGAATTTCTAAACATAAAATCCTGTTTTTGAAGATTTTTGTCACTGATTTCAATGGGCTTCTTTTTCTCAGCTCAACTATATACTCTTCCAGCTTTACTCCCGATTCCTTGGAGTTCAACAAAAGGTTTGCAAAATATATTGTAAAAAAGGAAAACAAAATGAAGACTGGTAAGTGATACTGGTTGTTCCCAGCTTAGAGTTGCATATTCAAGAAAAGAAAAAGAAGTTGAAGAAGAAGAAGTTTTTCTATTGATATCTCCTTTTTTACATTTTTTCTATTTATACCAGTTATGTAATCAACCGTATTTACAACTATACTTGTTAGCTGTATAATTCTTTACTCAGTAAAATCTTTAAGCCACTTTGGTTTCTTCTTTATCTTTTTTTCTTTACTCTGATGACCATCACAATTCACGGTAACATTGCCTCCCTCTTGGAAATGAACCTTGTCCTCAAGGTTAAAAGATGGGTAATTTTGACGCAAATCTATAATGAATTCCCAAGAAGTGTCCTCCAATGATAAACTAGTCCATTGCACTAACAATTATGGTTGTAAACTATTGCTAATTGTAACATAACGTGTATCCAAAATTGACAAGGGTTCAATTACTAGATGATTATCAACGAAGTTATGCAGCAGTGGTGTAAAATGAATAGCAGCATCTTCTTTGTAAGGCTTCAGTAATGAAACATGAAACACAGAATGAATTTTAGATTATGGTGGCAACTTTAAATGATAAGCTACGAGACCAATACGCTCTTCAACCAGAAAAGGCCCATAAAACCTTTTACTCAGCTTCAAATATGATTTATCTTTTGCTGAAACCTGTTTATAAGGATGAACTTTAACCAATACTAATTCACCCGGCTCGAAGTGTCTCTCACTTCTATGTTTATCAACATAATTCTTCATACGATTCTTAGCTTGGAATAGATTTTCCTTAAGCTTTGCCAAAACCACTTGGCGTTGCTGTAAACAGAAATCTACTGCCTTCAATGGAAGAAGAACCCGCTGCATATGCAAGATATTTGGAGGAGCACGTCCATACACAGCTTCAAAAGATGTCATTGCAATAGCAGAGTGAAATGCAGTGTTATAGAGTATTCAGCCCAATGCAAGATCTTTTCCCACAAATTTGGATAATCCATAACAAATCAACGCATATATTGTTCAAGAGTACGGTTGGTCACCTTCGTTTGCCTGTCAGTCTACGGATGATAAGAGCTACTAAACAACAGTTTAGTGCCACTCAGTTATAGTAATTCTTTCCAAAATTTACTCATGAAAATTGGATCACGATCACTCACAATGGATTTCGGTATGCCATGCAACTTGCAAATACTTTGGCCAAAAACTTCAGTCACCTTTGTTGCTGTAAAACCATATGATAATGCCACAAAATGGGCCAATTTGGACAAACGGTTGACAACAACTAAAATCACCATAAATCCTTTAGAATTTGGGAGACCCGTAATAAAGTCCATTGATAAATCTTCACAAAAGTTCACAGGTATAGGTAATGGTTGCAGTAACCCAGCAATCTTCTTTGTTTCATATTTCTTCTGTTGACATATAAGACAACTTTGCACAAAATACTGAACATCTTTCTTTAAAGCTGGGCATTCAAATTGAGAATTGACTCGCTTAATTGTTCTCAGAATACCTGTATGGTCACCTATCAGTGAAGAATGACACTCGGATTAAAGCAATTCTGTAAGTTGAAGCATTACTAAGAATAATACTGCCATTATGAATGCCTACAGTTTATAATTTGGATACAACTAAGGAGAATGTTGAATTTGAAAACCCAATTCTTTCAAGTTTGATAAAACAACAATTTCCTCTATCAACTTATCCAACAATTTGGATTGAAGACTACTCAATGCTGAGTAAGAAGTAACCATATCCTCTGACTCAAATATCTTGGAAAGGGAATCCACAACTACATTATTTTTTCCAGGATTGTAGACTATATAAAAGTCATATCCAAGTAATTTGACTACAAAACGTTGCTGTTCTGGAGTTTGAATTGCCTAAGTTAACATTTCTCTGATGCTTTTATGATCAGTCTTGATGACAAATCTATTCCCCAACAAATACTGTCTCCATTTCTTTATAGCTTCGGTAATTGCAAACATTTCTCTAATATAAGTGTTGTTGTTCTGCATTTTAAAACAAAATTTCTTACTGAAGAATGCAATCAGGTGTTTGTCTTGAAACAACACTACACCAACCCCCACTCCACTACCATTCGTTTCTACAATAAAACTCATAGAAAAATTAGGCAAAGCTAATATCAATGCAGACTCCAATGCCTACTTCAATTTACAGAATGCATACTCAACATCCAACGTCCATTTAAAAGAATCATTATGCAATAATGCAATTAAAGGACTAGCAATAGTTGCATATTTGCGTATAAACTTGCGATAATATACGGATAAACCCAAAAAACCTCTTAAATGTTTAAGGGTTGTCGGAATTGGCCAATCCACAATTGCAGCAATTTTGCCTTGTTCAACCGACACTCCTTTGGCAGAAACAATACGTCCCAAATACTCAATGGAACTTTGCCCAAAACTACACTTGCTTAACTTGGCAACCAATTGATGCTGCTATAAACACAATAAAACTTCCTCCAAATGAATAATATGGTCAGTACGTGAAGCACTATATATTAAAATGTCATCAAAGAACACAATGACAGATTTTCGCAAAAACAGCTTCAAAACATCATTCATTATGGCCTGGAAAGTTGTTGGTGCGTTAGTAAGCCCAAATGACATTACCAAAAACTCATAATGCCCTTCATGAGTTCTAAAAGTTGTCTTTTCAATATCATCCACATCCATTCTAATCTGATGATAACCAGCACATAAATCAATCTTACTGAAAATGGTTGCACCATCTAATTCATCCAACAATTCATCTACCGTTGGAATTGAAAATTTATCCAAAATTGTAAAACTATTGAGCACTCTATAATTAACATAAAATTTCCAAGTGCCATCTTTTCTTTTTAGCAATAAAACCGGAGAAGAAAAAGGACTTCTACGTAGCCTTATAATTCTGGTTTGTAACATTTCAGCAACCAATTTTTCAATTTCAGATTTTTGAAAATATGGATAATGATATGGCTTAACATTTACTGAAGGGGCATTTGTTTGCAAGTGAATTTGATGGTTAATACTTCTATTCGGAGGCAACCCCTCTGGAACTTGAAAAACAGATTGGTATTTTGAAATTAAGAATTGAATATCAGCAAGGATATCATGCATTGAAGTGGCTTGATTGAAAACAAAAATATTGAGAGATCGCACCTCTTTTCTGCATTTTCTTCAACTAATGAAATTGGATAGAACTTGGAACTTATTGCTTAGAACCTTGTAATGAAACAAGTTGCCCATTCCATGAAGATTGCATCGTTAAAGTCTTGTAATCTGTTAACACAGGTCCTAAGAGTTCTAGCCAATAAACTCCTAAAACCATTTCAGCTCCTTGTATAGGCAGAACATAAAAATCAATTAAGAAAGCTTGTTCTTGAATTTTGACTTCAAATTCAAACAAGACCCTGTGCAAGCTAATTCATCACCATTCTCAACCAACACTTTAAAATGTCTAGAAGGAAGAACTTGTAAGTTTAAGTGTTGATCTAATCTATCCTGAATGAAATTGTGTGTTGAACCACCATCAACCAGAATCTGTACCAGATGTTTGGCAACATATCCCACAAACCTTATAGTTCTTGGTGATTGTTGTCCAGCTAAGGCATGTAAACTTATAGCTGGAAGGTCTAGTTGCTCATCACCAGTAAATGCAATAGCATTCTCATTACTGGCTTCCATCAAGTTAGAAATAGCATTATCATCATCCTCTAACATCAACACAAACAATTTAGACTTACATTTATGATTTCTGCTAAATTTTTCATCACAATTATAGCATAACCCTTTTTCCCTTCTTTCCATCATCTCAGTGGCAGACAAGCGCTTAACCGAAATATTAGAAGACTTGACATTCAAAAGTTGCTGAGATTGCTGTATTCTTCAAAGTGGGGTAATAATGGTGGTAATGACTCATGTATTTTAACATTGTGTTGATAATAGTTCTTTGAAAAACTCTATTGATTACCCATATCATTTAATTTGTCCTCCATCAACTTAGCTAAATTGATAGCTTGTTCAATAGTCTGCAGTTTAAGCGCACGTACCTCTCTCTTAATATCATTCTGAAGGCCCAATTCAAAGCAGCTCTGTAAAAACGAAGGAGAAACACCCACAGTTTGATTCATCAAAGCCTCAAATTTATTCTGAAAATCTGAGACAGTTGACTTTTGTGTAAGTTTCAATAGTTCGTCTTGCACATCATGATATTCTGAGGGTCCAAATCGTACTAACAAGGCTTGTAAAAAAGCGCGCCAAGTAGTTAACATTCCATTTCGAAAAATCCATTGAAACCACTGAAATGCAATGTCATCCAAATGAAATTAAGCAATTTTTAATCTCTACGCATCATCAAGTTTGTGATAATAGAAAAATCTTTCTGCCTTAAAAATCCAACCGTTTGGGTGATCGCTATTGAACCTTGGCACATCCAATTTGATTGAGCGAAAAGGTTTATAACTATTGTGAACAAAATTCTCAGCTTGTTTACCTTTATTGCTAGAAGTTTCCATTAGAATATTGATAGGATTTCCTATATGTTGCTCTATTCAGCCTTCCATTGACGTTAACTTAATGCTAATTTCTTTCAAAAGTGTATTGAATTTTGTCATTTGTTGAACATGATTAGAGAGCCGATTTCGACATTCTTCCAGTAATTGATTCTAGACAGAATGCAAACAAGTGCCTTCTGCCATGGCGACAAAAATCAATGAAAGCACCAATGATACTGGTTGTTCCCAGCTCAGAGTTGCAGATTCAAGAAAAGAAAAGGAAGTTTAAGAAGAATAAGAAGAAATTTTTCTGTTGATATCTCCTCTTTTACATTTTGTCTATTTATACAAATTTGTACTGGTTATATAATCAACCATATTTACAACTATACTTGTTACCTGTACAATTCTTTACTCAGCAAAATCTATAAGCCACTTTGGTTTTTTCTTTATCCTTTTTCCTTTACTCTGTTCACCGTCACAATTCACCGTAATAGTCAGTATTTTGAGCTAAATCATATTTATTTGCTTTGAGCCATTTACCTTCAACCCAAGTAGTTCCTCTCTGAGATGAAATAAAAAAGCTGAAATTGGTTAGAACTATCATTTCCAATGAACTGATGAATGATTAAGTACAAGACAGAAGACAATAAACTGACCTGCTGGCTGTATTCAGCAAAACAATATTCTTGAGCAAAACATGTCTGTCCACAAATATGAACACATATATTAACAAAAATCTGTAGTTCAAAAGCTAACAAGCAAGTAAATTATGTCTTAGATGGCTTTAAGAATATACCTTTAAACTCGACCTCATTGTACTAAACTTATCCAGCGAGGTGCCTATAGTGTTCAATTCATTGTTAGCATAGCTCACAAGCAAGGGTGTTTTATGAGTCTTTGGCTCAATCAGAACTGAAATTACTAGATTTGTTGACGAGAAATCTGCCACTATTTGTTTGTGGGTTCCATTGACGTTGATTGGGGAGAGAGCTTTTCTTGGTGAAGACTTGATGGAAGGAGCCATAGCCAAAGAGCTCATATCAATTTTATTTGTCTCCTCTGTTGTGTTGTCAAAGTATTCGCCTATTTGAACAATGCATATAATGAAGTAACAAAAATGGTTTCTTAAGATAACATGAACAAATTGAAGGTAGGAAAATACCAAGGCAGTTGGCTTCGAAGTTCAACAAGGTCTTATCAGCAACTCCATTTGTCTTCTTTGATGTGTTCGTTGGTTCTGTCTTCCTGTAATCATCAAATTTTGTATTAGAGTTGAGTGACATGAATATTTTTTTGGGTCAAACCGATACGAAGCTCGCTTAGATGTTTGTTTTATTCATTAAGCTAAAATTGCAAAACTTATAGTTATAATTCGATCTTCATACAATAGTATTCTCCTTTGCTTGTTATTTTTTCTCGAAATGGTGTTTTCTAGTAAATCTATGCGTCTGCCTGGTGTAGCGAAAAATTTTATTTCGTAATTGAAACAGAGAATATAGAAAAACTAGAGAATAAACTCTTAGGAAAATAATTCAATATCAAAGTCCAGTCTTAATATTTATCACAACCCTTTAAATAAAACAAAAATTAAACTATTAAAATAAAACGACTAAAATATTAAAATAAAATAATAAAACAACTTGTGTGTTTGTTGGTTCTGCTTATGCCTGGGGATGTGCTACATCAATCACCTCCCCTTAAAAAGAACTTCTCCCCGAGTTATACAATTGCAAAGAAATCTCATCTGGAAGATAATAGTAGAAGATGTCAATTACATTAAAAGTGTTAAAAATATTCATATCAAATGACAAATCAATCTTGTAAGCATTATCACCATTTTTTTAAGAATGCAGAAGGGGCCAATTTTCTTTTCTTTGAGTTTGTTGTAAGTATCAACAGGAAACCGTGTAAGCATACCATCACCAAATCAATATTGAATAATTTGAGTTGGTGATGTTGATCTGTAGTAGACTTATAATGCAAATTAGCCTCTTCTAAAAATTTTTTCACGTCATAATAGATCTATTCGACCCACCCGCAAATTCTTCAGAATGCAAATTACCATTAGAAGGGGAAGGAAGGCGAATTTAGTCAACAATATGCGGTTGGTTACTTCAGTTTATCCTTCTATTTGGGGATGACTAGTGCTGTTATATTTCAACAAAGAGTCAAATAACTTCCATAGAATTTTCCAAAAGTGACTGAGGAATTTGATATCCCTATAAGATGTTATAGAACGAGGAGCTCCATGTAAATGGATAATTTTTCGAAGAAATAGATTAGCGATATAAGAAGTAGCAGAAGTTTCCTTGCATGGGAGAAAATACATCGTTTTTGAAAATTGTTCAACAACAACCATGACTGAAACAAATCAACCCCTAGTTGAGTTTGCGGAAAACCAAGAAGGAATTTGTTAGGCGAGAGACACCTCTTATTAACTTCTTGTGTAACATGGTAAAAAATAAAATGAGTAAATAAGAATTATGTAACAGTTATTTAAAAGTATTTTAGTAATATGTAATTATTGTACAAAGAATAAAAGGAAAGGGAAGTTGAGGGGGCGATTAGAAAAACATTTTTTAGGAAAAGGGATTGTTGGGAGGGATTGCAAACTCTTAATTCTGCTGTTGTTGAATCAATTTTTTATGAAATTTAGAGTGAAAGTATGTTTGATCTGTGAAAACTAAGGAATTACACAGTAAACACAACATAAATTCATAGTCAAGCCTTATCAAAATTGTTTCAGGAACAGGTAAATAAGCATAAAGATCAGTGTTTTGAGCATGTCCTTTCGCTTGCTGACAGAGTGGGCAGCGCTGGGCAAATCGTCTGACGTCTCACTTGAGTTGAAACCAATGTAATCTGTCTTAAACTAAAATGATTGTCTTGTTTGAGCATGTCCACCCAAACCACCAACATGTAATTCTCTGATGAGGTGAATATCGAGAAATACATAGTTGTGTGCCTTTAAATAAATATATGTCATGCATAAGAAAATTAAAAAGAAATTCTTTGTTGGTGCAATGGGTTCATATAGTACCAAAATCTTCATCTGTCGCATAAATGTCTTTTAAATGCTCGAAACTCACCACCTCCATGCGTATTGTTGCCAAATAAGAGACATGACGACTGAGACCATCTGTGACTTTATTTAGTTGGCTCGATTTATGTTTGATGATGAAAGTGAATTTATGGAGGAAGGTAATCCATCGGGCGTGCATACGATTCATCGTTTTCTGTGAATATCACAAATTATAAAGCTTGATAGTCGAAGAATGGCACAAATTCTTGCTAAATGAGATAATGCTTCTAGTGCTTCGAGGCTCGAACAATTGCATAAAATTTTAATTCTTATGTAGTCCACTTCTATCGAGATTCACTAACCTTCTCACTAAAAAATTTGACTGGTTGATTTTCTTGTGTTGAAACAGCTCCAATTCCTAGTGATGAAGCATCACATTCAACTTCAAACACGTGAACAAAATCAAAAAGTGCCAATTATTAGTGTATTGCATAACTTGACCTTTATCAAGTCAAAACTTTCCTCTTGTCCCATTGAAATTGTCCTTTTCTAAGACAATTGGTAATCACTGTCATAATAGCGTTGAATCCATAGATAAAACGCCTATAGAAAGTAGTGAGACCATGGAAACTTTATCCTTCAGGTACAGTTGCAGGGGTTGGTCATTCTTGTATTCCTTTGACTTTGGCCTCGTCAACAAGAATCTCATTTTTGCCTACTATAAAACCAAAGAAAGAAAAATGGTTAGTCACAAAACTGCACTTTTTGAAGTTGATATATAGTTTACTTGCTCATAATGTGATTAACACTGCTCTGAGGTGGGATATGTGCTTGTCGTTGTTCTTGCTATAAATAAGAATATCATCAAAATATGCCACCAAAAATTTATCAACAAAAGAACGAAGAGCCTATGTCATCAATTGCATGAACGTGTTGGGTATGCTAGATGATTCAAATGGCATTACTAGCTATTCAAAAAGAACGTCTTTAGTTTTATATGCAGTCTTCCATTCATCATCTAGTTGGATGTGAATTTGATGGTAACCACTTGGTAAATCAAGCTTAGTAAAAATCATAGCACTCGTAAGTCGATCAAACATATTATTGAGGCGTGGAATGAGAAAACAATATTTGACCGTTATTTTATTGATAGCACAATTGTCTACACATATCCTTCAACCGCCGTCTTTCTTTGCAGTGAAGAGTGCAGGCATTGTACAATGACTCATACTTTCATGGATTAACTCTTTATCCAACATATCATTGACTTGTCGTTGTAGTTCTTCGTGTTCTTTTGAACTCATACGATAGTGTGGCAAATTGGGCAAACTAATACCAAGTATTATATCAATGTGGCGAGTATCTCTTGAACTTAAGTGGGTACTGCAGTAATCTTCTCCAAGTAAACCTTGAATACTAGTGCTACTAGCGAGTTTGACTCTTTAATTTGTTGAAAAAATTCTGAACCAATTATGCTAGTAAATAATGGTTGACCTTCTTTAATAGCATAATTAGTCTCTGGTTGTGCGGATTGTGGCATCAATGCTATTTTTTTGTCAAACCACCAAAAAAACAAAAGTGTTGCCGCGACCCCTATAAGTGGCATCCACGTCGTAATGTCATGGTCATTTGAGTAAGACATGACAAACATCCATATCGACCACATACCACATAATTTCATCCTTCTAATAATGTTGTCGCGCAGGGTAATGTAAGCGCTCAATGCATCTATGCTCCTTCCACTACAGTCCTTCACTCTATGTTCACATCATTTTGATCAAATTCCTCACCTACATCACATGATTTAACTATGAGTCTAACGCTCAGTAAGAGATAAAATGAAAATGTTCAATGTATGTTCATGTTGTCTTAACACTAATGCTTATGCATTAAAGAAAAAAATCTTTCTTTTCCGTCCATTAATTTATATCCACGTAATAGTCCGGACGTTGGAGATTATCAATACAAGAGGAAAGATACATCCTATGGTCCATCTTAGGTAGAACCGTCACTCTCTTGACCAGGGATGAAATACATCATGTTGTAGTTCTCCTAAGCAGGACTGTTGCTGATCTCCCCAACCTTCAATGTCTATTTATGTTTATTCAGTCCTTTTCATTATCCATGCATATGCATGCAAACAATTTCATATCACACCTCATTATGATGCATGATGTGTCTGCATTTCATGCTATCATTAACACAACAAGTATCATTAATGCTAATGATCAACCAACCAATTCTTCAATCATTAACCAAATAATTCATCAAAACATTATTTCATAACAATATACCTAATATCTTATGATGTAGACCATATTAGTCAAACACATGCATATCTCTTACCTTAGGTTATCTAAGAAACTCAGCACCAAAGATTACTTCCTTTTAATACCTTCAAAACCAATAGACATCCATCAAAATTCAAGATCTACATAGTCTTTTACTCATACATTTTAGGGTTTTTCTCCGATTTTCACCTATCTTTGATTAATCATAACTTTCACAATATTTAACTAAATCCTGCGATTCCAAAACCTACTCCTCCTTTAAGATGTCTATAACAATATATCAAATTGGCTTAACTCCTAAATTTCAGAAAGGCAAACAACAATCATCAAATACTTAATCCACCTTATTTCAACCTTTCCATCTAATTTTCTTCTTCTTTCCATCACAACCTCCATAATCTCATAAAATTCTTAATAAAAACCACGAAAGAACTTGTCTTACCTTGAAGTTCCGAGAGAGGAGAAGGAAAAGCTAGAGAGCCTCTTGGAAGAATTCTTTCCTTGGAACGCTCTAAGTTCTCTATGCACTTATATTTTCCAAGGTTTCCCCCCTTTATCCAGCACTAAGCAGGAGGTGAAGTCAGACAGGACATGTTGTGGATTGTCCACCTCCAATTCCCTCCAATCAAAACATAACATCACATAAAATTCCAAGTGACCTTTCGTATACCGATCAACCGCTTTTCTTAAGTCAATCGATCGCAAAATAGCCCAAGACCAAACTCTGTGTTTTCTCTATAAAACTAGTCAACCACCTTTATTTATCCAATTGATCGCAATTCTCCAATTTTACAATCTGTTTCAACATTGTTCGACCATCAATCGACCGCAACTTTCCAATTTTATAATCAATTTCAAAACTGGTCGACCATTGATCGACCGCAAATCTCTAATTTTATAATCTACTTCAAAACTGGCTGACCACTAAATTTTTGGTCGACCAGTAATCCATACAAGAGCTTTTTAAATTTCATCACGTGTATAATCGATCGTTCAACTCTTGATTGGTCGACCACCTTCTCCATCAAAGGTCTCATAGTCATTTGAATCATCACTCTTCTTTAAGTCATAACATAAAATTCCCAAATTCACACAACATACCATAATTCCTGTAGAATAAATACTATGCAAGAAGAATAAAGATCGAACAACAAAGAATCAACACTTGGATTTAACGTGGTTTGGACAATACGTCCTACATCCATGGATGCAATCTGTAAACTCTTTCTATTAAAGAAAATGAATGAATATTCTGTACAGAGAAAACAAGTCAAGAAAGAACAGAAGAAGCAAATCTAGAAGAAACCCTCTTCCCTTATAGATTTCACCTCCAGCAAGCAGCATACTCGAAATCCCCTTCTCCTCTTTTCTCCCAATTACACTCTGTACCTCTTAATTGTCAAAATTAAAGAAAAATATTTAAGTACAAAAATCTTTAATAAACCAAACCCGATCCAGAATAAACCAAACTAAAAAAAACCATAACCAATATATTACAATTCTCCACCTTGGTTTTGCGTTTTCTAAAATAGAAACAGTAAACAAATTGCATCACAAATTTAATTAAGAACTTACCTTTTCCGGATTCTAACCAAGTCTAAACAATGATTAAACTTGGCAACCGGTAATACCTTCGTTAAAGCATCAGCAAGAATTTCTTCCGAAGCAATTTTCTTTACCTTTATGTTTCCATCCTCAATAACCTCACGAATAAAATATAGGTGCAGGTCAATGTACTTAGTTTTTTCATGAAACACTGGATTTTTCATGAGATGTATGGCACTCTAGCTATCCCAATATAAAACCATATCTGATCCATTTACACCAAATTGAGAAATCAAACCTTTTAGCCACATTCCCTCTTTAACACATTCAGTAGTAGATATAAACTCCGCTTGAGTAGTAGACAATGCCACAACCTTCTGAAGGCAAGACTTCCAGCTTATAGCTCATGAATATACAATAAATATATATCCAGAAGTAGATCTCAAAGAATCAAGACAACCAGCATAGTTAGCATCAACATATAGAAATAATTTCTCTACCATAATTCAAATTTCCATATTCAATACACATATTTAAAGTGTTAGATATATACTTCATTAATCACTTTAAAGCATGCCAATGACATTTACCAGGATTAGCCATGTATTTGCTAATAATACTTACAATAAATGCCAAATCCGGATGAGTACAAATCATAGAATACATCATGTTGCCAACCATGTTATATGGTATCTTTTGCATAAATTCCTCTTCTTCTATTGAAGGTGGTTCCTGCTTCTTTGACAACTTAAATTGACTCCCAAGAGGAGTATTAACACATTTAAGATTTGTCATCTCAAACCTATGGAGCACCTTTTTAAGATAACTCTCCTAAGACAACAACAGAGTTTTTTCTTCTCTATTTCTTAAAATATCAATGCCCAAAATCCTTTTAACTGCGCCTAAATCTTTCATCTCAAACATTCTTCCCAATTTTAAGTTTAAAATATCAATGTCAGATTTGTTTTTCCTTGCAATTAGGATAACATCAACATATAAAAGAACAAACAGTCTATCTTCACCATTTTCTTTTATCACACAAACACAATTGTCATGATTGCACCTTATAGAACCAAGGTTAGTGATAAAAGTGTCAAACTTCTTATTCCATTGCCTTGGAGATTGCTTTAATCCATAACGCAATTTCTTTAATAAACATACTTAATTTTTATCTGCAGAATTGAAACCCTCCAGTTGAGACATGTAAATGGTTTCCTCTAGATCACCATGTAAAAATGTTGTTTTAACATCCATTTGTTCATGTTCTAGATTCTGAACAGCCACTAGAGATAACAATACACGGATATAAGTTAATTTTACCATGGTGAGAAAATCTCATTAAAATCAATACCCTTTCTTTGTGCAAAACCTTTAGCAACTAATCTGACTTTATACCTTGGTTTCTCCACCCCTTCAATACTTTCTTTTAGCTTGAATATCCATTTACATCCTATAATTTTCTGCTTTACAGGTTTATCCACAAGCGTCCAAGTATTATTTTTTAGTAAAGATTTCATCTCCTCATCCATTTGTCTTTATCTAACCATGATATTGCTTCAACAAATGAAATGGGCTTGGAGTTCTCTAAGTCTAAAGCAACCAACAGTGAATAGGCAATTATGTCAGCATATCCCAACTTTATGTAAGATTAATTGTTCTTCTGGTCCTATCCCTTGTAAGTTGATAGTCAACGTGAGTATCCTCAACAATAGATTCCTCTAGATCAGTCTATTCATTTGAAGGTTGAATACCATCTTGATCATGTTGCACAACCCTTTGATCTTGACATTTCTCCACCTCAATTTGAACTTTTTCAGCTGCAAGTTCAGAATCTTCATTCTTTCCTTTAAAAGGAAAACTCTCTCATCAAAGAAAACATCACAACTGATAATGATATTTTGTTGATTTCCTTCAATAGTCAAAAGTCTGTACCCTTTAACACCCTCCGGATACCCTAGAAATATACACTTTCTAGCACGAGGCTGGAGTTTATCCTGTTTTATGTGTGCATATGCATCACAACAGAAAGTTCTTAAATCTGAATAATTTGCTTGATACCTATGCCACATCTCAAACGGTGGCTTAAATCCTATGTGGAGAGGGGCACAAATTGATCAAATAACAAGTTGTCTTAACAGCCTCCACCCAGAAAACCTTTGGAGGCCCAGCCGAGATCATCATACATCATACATGTTCCAGAATTGCCCTATTCATCCTTTCTGCAAGGCCATTCTGTTGAGGGGTATAACTCACTGAATGATGTCTAATTATCCCTTCTTCCTTACAGTATTGATCAAACTTTGAAGAATAAAATTCCATACCGTTATCAGTTCTCAACTTCTTAATTCGCCAGTAAGTCTAATTTTCCACTGCCTTCTTCCAAGCTTTAAAGATATCGAAAACTTGATCCTTACTTTTCATGCAGTAAACCCAAACACGCCTTGAGTAATCATCAATGAAAGTTACAAAATATTGAGCTCCACCTTTAGAAGGAATTTTCTTTTACCCCCATACGTCTGAATGAATATAGTCCAATATTCCTTGAGAAATATGAGAAGATTTTGTAAACTTCACTCTATTGCTTTTACCATATACACAACTTTTGCAGAATTTCAAACTAGTGATTCGATCATTACCAAACACATTTCTCTTATTTAACTCAACCAGACCCTTCTCACTCACATGCCCAAGTCAAAGATGCCATATTTCTATTTGATCCTAAGTTTTATTAGAGACAAGCTTTGCTTCACCAGTAACCGTAACTCCTTCTCAGATGTATAATTCATTATGTAATTTTCTTTTTGTAATACCCAGAAATTAAGTATGCACTAAGGACGCTAATAATGGTGAATTTTTAGTTTAAGATAATAATAATTTAGAATTTTAGAGATTTTGAGATGATTTTATTATGGAATGTAGTACCTCGATGTTCCATAACAGAATTAAGTAAGCATATGTAATTGTATAATTATGAAAAATTAATTGGAGAAACAAGAATGAAGAATTTAAATTGGACCGACAATTATTATCAAATGATGTTCTGAATAAGTCGGAAGTTGAAATTGGGTCAATGAATATACGATCCATATATTTAACATATATAATAATATATTAATTAAGCAGGTGAAATGAAAGTTGGAATAAATAAAATAAAGGAGATTTAAGAAAGGAAGGAAGTAAATTATAATAAGGGAAAGTGACTAAATGGAAGAAATGAGGTGGGATTAAAATAAAATGTGATAAATTGATAATTAGTGGGATGTGAACCAGTTCACCCTTGAATCGGTTCGGTCTAGAGAGAAAGGAGATATTAGAATTTGGTGTGCAGTTTGTTTTTGGAAGAAAAGGCAGAAGAGAGAATCGGGAGACGGGCTTCGCGACTGGAGAGCAATTTCCCAACGGGGCGGTCTTCTCTGCAATGTGGGTATGACGAGCGAGCTCCGAGGGTGTCGTCGCCTAGTCCATCAATCGCGAGATAGACTCAGGGTGGTCGGGTTCGTGGAATGGAACCCGTGGGATTGGCGTGTAGAAACGGTCGGGCCGTGGGTTCAAGCAAATCGCGAGCTGCAATTCCTATTGCACTCCGAGAACTGGGGGCGGTGCGAGTGGTGAGTGAAAGCTCCGGTGAGGGGTAGAACTCTCTGGTATTGGGGGCTTTGCACGGGTGATTCACGAGTTCTCCAATGTCGTGCCGGGTAAGTTCATTGGTTCTGTTTTTAATGTTGAATTAGGCATTGGGTTTTGTTCTGAATTTTTGTATGATGGATTGGTCGTTGGATGGGCTGGTTGTGAGTGGCGAAGAAGGCAGTGGTGTTTTGGGATGAAATGGCAGGGTAGCGTGGGAGGAAAAATAACAGTGAAGAAGGAAGAACTCCTAGGTTTCGGGTGTTCTTCGATTCTTCAGTTAACACCTTGATTCTCTTCATGGTTTTATGGATTTTATGGGAAGATTACACTGTGAAAAATATATGGATGTAAATGTATGATCTTGGTCCCCTGTTGGTTGTGGCCCCCTGATTTCGTTAAGTACTATATGTTATGGTTGGATGTTAATAATGCTCTGTTGATTATTGTTCTGCTCGGTTAAAATATGGTTATTGAATATTGAAGAATGTGAATATGCTCTAAGTGAATTATGTTCTATGTTTCCATTTTGAATGATAAATGTGCTAGCGCTTTTGTTTTTGCTTCTGATTAATAGTTGATGTTTATGCTAAAATGTATTAAAGAAAGAAGATAAAAGAGTAACTATATCGTTCTCTGTTAATGATTATTATTGAATAGTTGCTGCCATATGGAATGTTCTGGAATTGAATGTTTTGAGATTATTGTCTGAAGTTAGAAAGTGGAACTGTGAAATGATTGTTGGAGGAATTACTTTCTGTTGGTTGGAGAATGAGAAATATGCATGCTTGGTTAAATTGGTGTTAATGGATAATGTTGATGAAAATAAATGGACGGAAACTATTAAGTGTCTAAATTGGATTTGGGTTAAGGATTCTATTAAGTAGTGAATGAGGACTGTGTTGAGATTAATGGATTGTGATTTTAATGATTCAATGTTCTTTATTGTGAAAGTATTGTGAAGGTTAAGTTGGAGTGCTACACACTTTAAAGACGCAAAGTAAGTGATATTGCAGTGCTTTGGTCTTTGGGGCCCTACATCACAAGAATAAAATATGCACGTTTGATTGTGTATCGCTTTACGAGCGTGTCTACAATTTTAAATAGCATGTCTACCGTTTTATAAGCATGATCTATGAATTGTATGTTGTGTGTTTTATTATGTTCCTTAATTATATGTTAGAAATTATATGCATTCACGAGCATCATGTATCATGGTTTTCAAAATAATACGAAAATGGTTTTAAGCATGGTTTTGTAAAGATAACATGAACGAATATTAAATAGTAAATGGTGAAGTAAAGTATAGAAAAAGATAAAGGAAATTAAGAAGTTAGAGTATAGGTTGAGACTTTGGAAACAAGTTCCCAATGTAGTTGTGAGGCTTGGTGGACGTGGTCCCCATGGTTAGAGGCTTTGGGTGGATTAGTCTCCCAATGGTTGAGTTGCATTCCAATGTCAAACGGTTAAGGCTTTGGTGTTGAACTCAAACGTGTGAACAGAGGCTTGGTGGACGTATTCCCCATGGTTGGAGACTTTGGGTAGACTAGTTCCCCAATGGTTGAGGTTTGAGTTTAATACCAAAGGCATAACAATAAACCAAAGACAGGGCAATAAACCAAAGGTAGAACAGTAAAGTTAGATCAAGAAAACGGTAAAATAAAAAGAAAAGAAAAGAAATAGAAACAGAAAACGAAAAGAGATTTTAAAAGCTGCATGACATGTGCATTGTACAGTTTTCTTTTATATCACTTACTGAGCTTTAGTCTCATTAGTTAAGTCTTGCGATATAGGTACACACAGGAGAACAAGTTAAGGAGCAGTTGACGAAGGATTTGCACGCGCGAATCTTGTGGATGGCTAGGCTAAAGACATTTGCAAGAAATAGTTTGTAAAAAATTTTGTAAAAGATTTGTAAAATATTAAATTGTAAAAGAAAAAAATGGTATTTCTTTAATGTTTTGTTTTAATTATATTCCACTGGGTTTCATAAAAGAATTTAATTATCAGCTTTTAATTGGTTTATGAAAGAAAAATCTTCTACTATTTTTATAAAAAGAAAATGTTTTAAACTTCACACGATTTCAAAGATAATAAAAACCGGGTCGTTACACCTTTCATCACAGTTAGAACACCCTTTGTAATCTTTAATATTCCAGATTCAAGCTTAACAGAACACCCACTTGAATCAAGTATCCTAAGTGATGACAAATTACCTTTCAATTGGGGTACATACTTTACGATTTGAATAATTCGGATGCAGCCATCAAACATCCTTAACTAAATAAAACCTTCTCCTTCTATGTGACAACATTTGTTGTCACCCAATAACACTTTTCCACCAACAGTTTTATCATAATTTTGAAGTCATTCCTTCTTCGGTGTCATGTGAAAGGAACATCCAGAATCAAGTACCCATTGCTCTCCTAATTCCAATTTAGATGAAACCAAAACATTTGATGATTCATACCCATCTGAGACAACAAATGCATCTCCTTTTTCAGCCTTTTTCTCAGCTTGCTTCCTTTTATACTCTTAGCAATCTTTTTTGCTTCCTCGGTGTCATGTGAAAGGAACATCCAGAATCAAGTATCCATTGCTCTCCTAATTCCAATTTAGATGAAACCAAAACATCTGATGATTCATTCCCATCTGAGACAACAAATGCATCTCCTTTTTCAGCCTTTTTCTCAGCTTGCTTCCTTTTATGCTCATAGCAATCCTTTTTATAATGACCCTCTTTATTGCACAAAAAACATCTTCTAGGTTTTTATTTTGACCTATACTTTCCTTTCTGATATTAGTTTTCTTTCTTTTGAGTCATTCCCCTTACAGATAGACCCTCTCCATTAGAGACATCCCTTTCATCATTTCTTTTATGTAACTCTTTAGAATTCAAAGCTACTTTAACATCAGCCATAGTCAAAGGTTCTTTTCCATAAAGCATAGTATCAATAAAATGCTTATAAACCTTTGGCAAAGAGGTTAAAATAATGATTGTTTGATCCTTTTCAGCAACCTTAACCCCTATGTTGTTTGAATCCAATATAATTTTATTAAAATAATCTAAATGCTTCCTCATTTCCTTAGAATCCTCCATGGTCATAGTATATAATTTGTTCTTAAGATACAACTTATTTGCTAAAAACCTTTTCATATAAAGAGCTTCCAATTTCAACGAGACAGACAATGTAAACCTCTCTTCTGTCACGTCTCTGAGAACCTCATCTCCAAGACTTAGCAAGATCGCACTATGTGTAACGACCCATATTTTTCTTTACTTTAAAAATGCATTAAATTTAAAACTTTTATAAAACAATTGAATCTTTATTTAAACCCTCCAATTAAAATCAAAGTTCTTTTCTTAAAAACCCGATCGTTAAAATATCTTACTTAAAACTCACTACTTGAATCTTGATTAACAACGAAAGTCTTCATTTATAAAATTTATTTTTCTTAATTAATAGCGGAAGCATAAAACATTCATTTTAAAAAGACATTAAATAAATTATTCTTTTATATTTATAAAACTCTTTTCTCTTTTACTTTCCTTAGCCTAGCCAGCTACAAATCCTGCCCGTGCAAATCTTTTATCAACTACTCCTTAATCTGTTCATCATTTTCTTGTGCATGTACCTACACCATTAGCAAACTGTGAGCCCGAGGCCCAGTAAGAAATGAGATATGCAGTATGATAATGCCTCTCTTTAATTCTTTTGGAATGGGTTTCGCCTCAAACCAATCTTTTTTTTACATTTCATTCTTTCATTCTTTCGTTCTTTCATTCTTTCATTCATAACTCGTACGTCAAGCGGGAGATTAGAGGATCCTATATTGGAGTTATAGTCTTGATCAGCTTCTAACCACCTAGGGTAGTTGGTCTCGTTCCCAACAAGGAGGAGACTTAGTCTAGACTACCTGATTAAATCCGAACTACCCGTCCATCCCCCAACTCCCCATTTCCTTTCCTTTCCTTTCATTCATTCCTTTCCTCATGTAATGCATATGAGTACCACCCCAAAGGTGGCACTTCCTACTTGTTTCTATTATCATGTTTCTATTATCATGATGCATGTCAATGAGAAACATTATCGTGATGCATGTCAATGAAAAAAAAAAATCGTAACAATATAAAAATATGAGACATAAAACAGTAATCACAATAATATAAAAGTATGAGATATAGAAGTCTACTAACATACTATATAGGCATGCTTATTAATTTAAAGGAAGCGATAACAACGAAGACATGCTTTGCGATTCAAAGGAAACAATAATATCATAGGCATGCTTGACAATTTAAAGAAAGTGATAACGATATAGACATGCTTAATAATTTAAAGAAAGTAATAACAATGTAGACGTGCTTGGCTATTCAAAGGAAACAATAACGATATGCTAACATCCTAAATATACTTAGAGATTAAATTAATAATGTGCGAACAGCATAAGCATAATATGGTAGCATGGTAGAAATGTAAACACATAATTAAAGGAAAGACACTGCTAATGGTATAAGGCCTCCACAGGCCAACGACTTTACTCATTTTTTACCTAGAAGCTTTAACTCGTATTAGCACCTAATCATTATCCTTCTTCTTCCTTTCAATACCTTCATAATTAAAAACATTTACAACTTATTAATTTTATTTACTTTTCATATTCTAAATTGTATAATAATTCTAGGAACCCCCTTTGACATCCCAAAACGGAACATATCCTATCCCACTAAATTAATCCAATTACCAAAATACATTTATCCAATTAATGACTCAACTCTAACCAATAGAACATATCATCAAAGCTTTAACCAAACAGGCTTATTTCCAAGCAACATAACACATAACTCAATTCCAGCTTGAATCAACATATTCCTCACTTTACTGTTTAACCTTATCATTTTCGTGTCAAGCATAAGGTCCAACAATAGAGGGCAATCCATAACCTTACGTCCAATTAATAATCTACTAACAGAGCTTAACATAAGGAAACAAAGTTTAAACCAACATATTCCAACTAATAAACAACCCTCAATAATTCCAATTCAAATAAGAGAGTATATCCGAGCTTCATTAGAGCATAAGTTAATACAGACCGTATTGAAAACAACCGAGCAACAATGTCAGAGGCCCATAACAATTCCATCTTTCATCCATTTTCTTCAATCCATAAGCATTAATTATTAACTAGAGAATACACATTTTCTACAAATCAACATTTTTTTACTAAACATTTCTGAAATTGATAAAAAAAACAGATACTCATCCACAGAGAGCATATTCTCAGCCAATCATAAAATCATTGAACAAAGCAAATTCCAGTTATGCAGAAGTTTTTCTTACCACTCGAGAGTAGCTTCTTCTCTCTGTTCCAGCTTCATCAGAGAGTGTCTCTCCATCACAGCTTTCAACCCACAGCTCCAGAGAGCTCCCAGCTCTATTTCCATCTCTCCCTCAACTCAATTTTTTTCTTCTTTTGTCCAGAACGCACGCCATATTCTAACAAAGACACCCACACACATCCAAGTCATGCCCTACCACAGCCCATTCCTCATGCATGTCCCCATCATGTCATCACATCCAAAGCAAGAACCAAAATTGGATGGATCAGTTCAGACGGAACTACTAGTAGCTCCAGTCGTCCCAATCCAGACCGTTAGCTCCAGCCTTGCCTTTGCCTCTGCCAATCCGTCGCCCTTGTCATCGCGTTTGTCCCACGACTGATGATTCACAGCAAGCCAGACCCGCAGCACACGGGAGTTCGCAGCCACACCATCGCCGTCCTTCCATCCCTCAACCCGACGCGTCACCCGTCCATCCTGCGAAGCCCGATGCCCCGCGGAGCCCTAGTTGGTTGCCATTTGTCAGACGACGCATGACCCGGCCATCACGAGCTCGCCGTCGCAATCCGTCACGCCATATCCTGCCACAGACACCCACACACGTCCATGCCATGCCCTGCCACAACCCATTCCTCAGGCATGTCCCCACCATGTCGTCACATCCAGCGCAAGAACCAGAATTGGGTGGACCGGTTCGGACCGAACCGCCAATACTCCAGTCGTCCCAGACCGCCAGCTCCAGCCTTTCCTTTGCCTCTATCATCGCGTTTGTCCCACGGCGGATGATTCGCAGCAAGCCAGACCTGCAGCACATGGGAGTTCGTAGCCACACCGTCACCGTCCTTCCGTCCCTCGACCCGGCACTTTGCCGATCTATCCCGCGAAGCCCGACGCCCCACGGAGCCCTAGTCTCTCACTATTCGTCAGACGATGCATGACCCAGCCGTCCCGAGCTCGCCATCGCGCTCAATCGTCCTCTCGATCGTCACTCACTTACCCCGATCGTTCTCTCCTTCTCTCTCTATGTTCTGGTCTCTCTCGCAGAATGGCCCGCAGCCATTCATTTGTTTCCAAACGAACCGGTTCAAGCCAAGCACGGAGTTTAGCAACCATGTCGACATGGTCTCTTTTTTAACGCTTGAAGAAACATAATTGGTGATGTGGTAGGAACAAGCTGCTAAGCTGCCAGTATGAACAGATTCTTGATACTCTCCTAGATTCTACAATCCAAGCAAATGAATATCAATTAGAAGTCCAAATTTTTCAAATGGGAACAAAAGGGGAAACATAATTCTCTACCAAGCAAGCAATCATCAAAGCTCAGCTTGTTCCGCCTAGAGAGTCTTGCAATATACAAGTAAGTTTGGTTTCTCAATATGGCACTCAAGGTAGGTTTCTAGTCAATACATATATCAAATTTGACAATGCAAACAAAGACCAGTTGATTTTCTCACTTTCTTGGAGACAATCCCTTCATTACAGGTCCGGTCATATTATATTCATTGCAGGTTCGGTCATATCAAAGATAGTATAGAACTTAAAAACTACAGTAGAAACTCAATAGCGAACCATAACATAGTCGATGAGTATGAAGGTTTTATGGCCAAATCTATGAGGTTGAGTTTCCCATTGACAAAGCCCTCAGATCCTTCAAGTCGAGGAGTGGAAACAACGATGATAAAGCTGATAACAATTGGAGTGTTTTTTTTTTAAAGAGAGGAGAGGATCACTCTTCAAAGTTTCTTCTAGATTTGTATTTCACTCTCTCATTCTCAAATGAGCACAATACAATATTTATAGACTCAATAAGACTCTTTAAATTCGTACAATAACTAATGCAATAAATATACTTAAAAGACCTTAAAGGCATTAAACATGGAATATGAAATAACCACGTAATATCTGACCTTTGGTTACTAAAACCATCATACCTTCTTCTAGAGAACTCCAAATGACATGAAACTTAAACCATCAGAAACTAGACATCCGGGGCATTAAAATCCATAGGTGATACATTTAATTGGTTTTCATTTGACCCTTCAAACCCTCATTGAAGAACACCCTAGAATGCAGAACATTTTTTGAGTTTAATTCTCAACAAATTCCTCCCTTAAACTCAAACATTTTCGATCATTCATCCCGATCATCTTCTTGAGGTTTTCAAATAGCACCATTTGAAGTGGTTTTGTAGAAATGTCTACCACTTGATCACGACTTGAAACATGACTCATACGCACTTCTTCTTTCTTGACATGTTCTCTAATAAAATGAAAACAAACATCAATATGCTTACTTCTCTCATGATGAACTGGATTCTTTGCCAATTCAATTGTTGATTTGTCGTCGACTCGTATTTGGGTTGCCTCATTTTACTTGAGATTTAACTCGTGTAGCAAATTTCTTAGCCAAGTTGCGTGGCACACACACCAGGATGCAGCCACATACTCCGCCTTGCATATTGACAAAGTCACGATCGACTATTACTTTGAAAGCCATGTGAATGTCGTGTCTCCTATATAGAACACGTTTCCCGCTGTACTTTTTGGTCATCTACATCTCCGCACAGCTTTTTGAGATGGATCACTTCTTTTTGCAGTCAATCATGCAAAAAGATTGAGACTTTATCTCCATCATCAACATTGCCACCACTTTTGGTTTTGCCTTTTGTTTCATTTCCTTTGACATCTTCATCATTGCCATTGTTTACTGTGTTTAGCTTATTTTCCATGCCCATCTATTCGCCACTATCAACTACTCTGCTTTTTGATGCCCAAATACCTCTTTTCAACACATTTTCTCCAGAACCATACCTCTTTTTCAGGCTTTTTGATCTCCTTAGCTCCATTGCAGCTCCTTTTTTATCTGGTTGTTGTAGAGTAGAGCTCCTACTAGCTGCAGATGCCCTTGGGTGTGAGGTTGACCTCTTCTTAAGTCCGCCATTGCTCGTTAGGAAACCAAGAATGTTATTGGATTTTTCTTTTTTTAGAGGCCCGTAGAAGGTGCTGGGATTCATGGGGGAACTTGAAACTTGATTCAGTCCGTCTTCCAGTGTCTTCAATCTCACCTTCAACTTTTCATTAAGTTGTGCTTCGGCCTTAGCTATTCTCTAAGACATTTCTAGCTTCTCTCTCAATCGTTGCATCTCCACCTGTAGTAGCTTTCTCTCTTCTAGCCACTGCTTGACAAGCATTACTCGGTCATTTTCATCCTTTTTTGAAAAACATATTTTTCCTCGACCTTTGACTTGAACCTTTGATGCATCTCCAAAAAAAATATGTGTTCGTCTGTAATCTCTTGTATATCAACAAAGAGATGTTTGTGTCCACACATATGATTGCTAGCACTGGTGTCAAGATACCGTACCATATCGTTTTCTGGATTGATGTCCTTTTGGGCCATCATGAGAACTCCATCGTCTTTTGTCTCATCTTTCGCAACTAGATTCACATTTTCTTCGACCTTCTTCTCGGAGTAGCATTCCTTTGCGTAGTGTCCATACTTGCCGCAATTGTAACACTCGAAAATTGAACGATTCGACCGGCCACCTCTTCCACGACCGCGTCCTCGTCCACACCAATTTTGTTGGCTGGTCTCACCCTTCTCTTTGCGATTATTTCCGTGATTGCGTCCTCCACCGTGACCAAAACCATGACCTCCACGGCCACGTCCTCTTCCTTGGTTGTGTTGTGCGTACATTACCTTATCATCGTTGATAGTCGTCTTTGTTTGTAAGGCCTCCTCCAAGACTTCTTGTGTCTTCTTCTTCTTCCTTTGTTCATGTGCCTCAAGAGAGCCAGCGAGTTCATCAATGGTCATCTCTTCCAAATTCTTTGACTCCTCGATGGCGCACACAACATTCTCAAAATTCATGGTCAATGATCGAAGAATTTTCTCCACAACTCTTGCATCCGTGAGGGTTTCTCCATTGCGTTTAAGTTGATTCACCATTGTTTGCACACGCGTGATGTAGGTTGATATGTCTTCCGACTCCTTCATCTTCATGGCTTCCAACTCGCCAAGACGAGTTTGAAGCTGCACTTGTTTAACTTGATCGGCACCCTTGAACACTTTTTGCAAAGTGTCCCATGCTTCCTTCGAAGTCGTTGCACCAGCAATCTTCTCAAAACCCGACTCATCTACTGCTTGAAACATGAGATAGAGAGCGGTCTTGTCCTTCATTCGTGTTTCTTTCAACGCTTTCAATTGATTTGTTGTCATGGTGCCAGTGGCTTCCATCTCTGTGAAACCGTTTTCGACTACTTCCCACGCATTTTGTGCACCAAGCAATGCACGCATTTGAATGCTCCAATTGTCGTAGTTCGTCTTGGTGAGTTGTGGCAACGGCATATGTCCCAACGGTGTACTCTCATGGTTCGACATAGCTCTGATACCAATTTGATAAAAGAAGGAGTGTTTGTTTTTTGGAGAGAGATGCGAGGATCACTCTTCAAAGTTTCTTCTAGATTTATATTTCACTCTCTCATTCTCAAATGAGCACAATACAATATTTATAGACTCAATAAGACTCTTCAAATTTGTACAATAACTAATGCAATAAATGTACTTAAAAGACCTTAAAGGCATTAAATACGGAATATGAAACAACCACGTTATATCTGACCTTTAGTTACTAAAATCATCATAACTTCTTCTAGAGAACTGCAAACAACTTGAAACGTGAACCATCAGAAACTAGACATTCGAGGCATTAATACCCGTATGTGCAACTTTCCTTCTCCCAATGCCACTCAAGGATACCTGACGAAATTCCGACATGGTGTTAATGGGAACTTGCAATAGGTCGGTCCCCTTAAATGAATTTGCCCATCATTGTCATCCAAAATCGAAATTTCTTTCGCCTCAGGCTTTAGAAGATCATAACATCTGTCTATGTACACCTCATAGTACGAAATTGCTGCTGTCCCCTTACACATTGACAAAATTTTTGTCATGGCTAGTGACATCAGATCAGGTTTCTCATCAGTACCCTGTATCATCACCAGCTATATCATCATCTCATGGAAAAATTAGAAGGGAAAGATGTTATTGCAGTTATTTAAGTTAAGTAAAACCTGCATTGTATATGTCTTTCCGCTTTTGGTAGCACCATAGGCAAAGACAGTTGCGTTGCAGCCATGAAAAATACCAGGAATCAGAGGGTTTACTTCGTTCTTGAAAATCTGGCCCACATTGTCTTCCTCTTGCCTAAAGTAGTTGTCCACATGAAAGCACTCGTTTCGGCTTCAACCAGAACGTAACAATACAACTAGGTCAATACTATCTGAAAAAGTTTTTCTCGCTGAAAATTGGAGAAAAATAGCAAAATCATTCATCTGGTTTCTTGATCTTTAAGATGAACTGTAACCTCTTTGCAATCCTGATTGACAATAGAGATACACGAGACTGTATCGCCATTTTCGCTGGAAATTTCATCAGAGAGAAAAGGGGGAACCCGCGTGATGACCCCAACCTGACAGTAGAGTAACCTCAGCACACATTACACACCGAATATTCCTAACAAACTCTAGTCTAGAAGTTTCCTCTCTGGTGTATAAAAGCAATACTCTAATAGTTGTGACAGTGAGTTTTCATAATACAATTTATTCAGAATATTACCTCTGTCTATTTTTCTGATTCAACCTTATAGATTGAATTGGAATCAGCAAAATTTGGAGTATGACATTCCAAAGTTTCTGAAAAATTCATGCATTCTGTTGCCATTGAAGGAAAATAGAAGCTCTAAAACTTACAATTGAGAGAGAGAATCTGAAAGCAGTAGAAAAAATGGAAGAAATTCAGGATTTTGAAGAGGAGGAAGACAAAGCTTCATAAGAATTGACCGTTAGAAAATGGAGTTCTGTTTAAATTTGCTAGGCTTGTTTTTTGGGCTTCCCTGGGCCCATTTAATGGCCACTTTTATTGGGCTTCGCTTGACCCACTCTGATTCTATTTGTCAAGTAAGTGATACAACGTAATTCTTGTATGTGTAGATTACAATATTGAATTACTCAAAGATTGAGGGCTTAGATAAAAAACTCTGAGTGAATTTATACAATAGTTTAGGGATCTTTCTACAAAAGTTCGCTACGTTCATATTGTTTTTAGGGAAAATGACAAATCAACCAACGTACTTTGTTATCAATGACAAATCAACTATTAAAGTATTATCGTTAACAACTTAACTACTGAACTATGAAAACTGGATAGAGCAAACACCGCAGTTATGTTTTCCGTTAAAAAGCGTTGTCGTTTTTTGGTAAAATGTTGTATTTCTGTGGCGAAATGTTATTTTTCCACTATTCGTAAAAAGAGTTGTCGTTCCACAATGGATTTGTTATTCCGCGGTGGAAAGACAACGCTCCACCCCAGAACGACAATGGTCTGTCTGCGAAAAAATTACTTTCCACTTTGGAACGATCACTTTCTGCTGCAGAACTATTACTTTCCGCCTCAAAACGATCACTTTCTATAGCGGAAAGATTATTTTCCCCTGCAAAAAGTGAGACATTAGTGATGAACACTTAACGACGATGATAGACTAGGAAAAGAAAGGAGAAGATGGTGATGAGAACTGGACGGTAAAATCGAAAAGAGAGAATTGTTTTCGACGATGAAAAGATATTCAGAAAACTGAAAACGTGGAAATTATTTCTGATGATGGACCGAACCATGTCGAAGCTTCCCAACATCGTCTTCTCGTTAATATTGCTTCAATTATTGCAATTTTAGCATAAAAATTAGAATTTACAGAGAATAAACATAGAATCTACGGCGTCTTCACAATAATATTTCTCAACATGTAACGGCGATATTTGTAGTGTCGATTTTTTATAGTTCAGTGTTTAAATTGTTAGCAAAAATTGTTTAATGGTTGACTTGTCATTAATCACAAAGTACGATGATTTATTTGTCATTTTTCCTTGTTTTTAGAAGGCCTAAAATAACTTATTCAATAATTATTACATAATTTAATTAAAAAAGGGAAAATGACAAACCAACCATCGTACTTTGTGTTCAATGACAAGTCAACCTCTAAACTTTTTTTGCTAACAAATTAACCACTGAACTATGAAAAAAAGTCACTGCTAACATCATTATCACGTTTGCCGTTAAACGCTTTGACTTCGATATGCAGCCGCTTGTTTACTAATTCGCTGCGGCTCAATAATTTAAAAAATAAATAAATTTATAATATTGATGGCATGTCACGGATCATAAACGACATGCCGCGGGTTGACAGTAAACTGCGGCGGTTTAATACTAAGCCACCGCCGGTTTACTATAAACTGCGGTGGTTTAATATTGATCTGCTGCGATTCATCGTGCCTTTTTCTGCGTTCCCAGAGCACTATATAAGAATCGCATGTGAGATCCGGCGAGTTCACTGCGAACCACGGAATCATCGGCAAATATTCGTACTCTCAGACCTTTATTCCACACTGTGTAATCGATACCAATAGATTCCTATGCAAAGAAAATGATGCTCAAGTGAAAGGATGGCCCTTTGCAAACTCACCCACAACCACAGGCAGAAATGATGGACTCTGCCCGTGAACGTCATTGGCTTGCAACTGACCTCGTCGATTAGTTTCACCGAACTGTATCAGTCATGGTACAAGATGGAGCACCCACGGCGAAAGAAGCAACTGCCGCGGTGCAAGATGGAGCACCTGCGGCGAAAGCAACACCCGCCGTGGTGCAAGCTAGAGCATCCACGGCTGGTGAAGATGGAGGAGCCGAGGTTGAAGCATAACCTCAACCGCAGCCTCAACAACGACCGGTAGGAGATGCACTGGTACGTTTCCAACCTGTTGTAGCGAATTTCCACTTCCCACTCTTCAGGATAGCCTACGTGAAGGAACGGTATAAAGTTGATGTTAAACACCGTTCAATTATTGTTTCTAGAATAGTTGACTTCGAGTCCTTGGCTGAGTTGGAAATTGAACTATAACACCCCGACCTTTTAAGTTGGATAATTATTGGGGTATTACCAAGGACGTGTTTGGAGCGTTAAGTCTAGGGGTAATTTCGTTATGTTTTTCGTGTATATGTGATGTAATCAAGTGATGGGGTAGTTAGGGCATTACGTTGCGTATTTATACGTGTCATTTGATGACGTGTATTTATGGGGCAAATGTTATGGGGTAGAGGTTAAGTGAGATAAATGTGAGGAAAAGCTGTCTAGGGCATTTTCGGACCCCTGTGGAAGATGCTGTGGATAAGTCATGTCGTCCGCAAACATTTGGAGCGTCGTCCCATGTATTGGGACACGGTTTCCCTTCCTAATTCGCCTATGCTGCAAGTTTTCGGACACTTGCGGATGTAGGCGGACGTTATGGAGTTGAATTTGTCCAAATCCTAGACACATTCGAACGAGCCCAGATGAATGCGAACGTGGCGAGTCGCGTCCGAATTGAATCTATCCAAATTCTGGACGAATTCGAACGCTTGCGGACGTGTTGTGCGGACGCCATTTTGCGTCTAAATTATGAATTTGGACGGTACGGACCAGGACGAGGGCGCCATTCCTCGTCCGAGATCGTAGGTTTGCCTGCTGGATTTTGCTCTTCCGGACGAATGCGGACGAGACCAATGCGTCCGCACTCGTCTGAAATAGCTCAAACCTGTGAAAAATTAGAGCTTATATTATTAGAATCTTGTCCCTTTCAACCATCATTTTCTTCGCTCGACAACAAATCCCCTCCCAGACCACGCGACGCCGACCTCCCCTGCTATAGCCGAACTCTCCCTGCCTCCCTTTGCGTACGTTGTCTCCTCCTCCTCTTCAGGTAAAGCCTTCCTCTCTTCCATTATGTTTCTTACTTCAAATGCTTCACTTAAATTGCCTTGGATTGAATGCTTAAGGTTGGAGTGTGATAAGTGTAGTATGATGAGTATGTAAAGGATGAGTAGTAGAAATGAGCTAAAAATGAGCTTAGAATGTTGGTTTTTCCTTGGATGATTTACTATTCTGTTCTTTGTTATTTTCTTGATGTCTAGCATTGATTCTATGCGTTAACTAAACTATTATTTCATTCATTCCATATTTACTGTCTAGTGTTATTCTAAATATGTTAATAAACATGTTTAATTAAGTAGTAGACCTGAGTACATTTAATTAACTAGTCTTTAAATAACTGAATCGAGCATGTTAACAAACTAATCAGTTGCACATGTAAAACGACTAAATCGATTAACTAGCATGTTTGAATTAACTAACTAGCATAATCAATTAGCATGTTTACTTGCTTAAACATGTTTAATTAGCTGGACTTATAAGCATGATTAATTAGAACATGTTTAATTAATTAAACTTGAGTATGTGAATAATTAGAACGATATTAGCATGTTAATTAACCTAGTCATGTTATGCTTACTTAATAACTAGACTACCATGCTTAATTATTAACTAGGCTAATTTATTCTGTGAATTGATAATACCATGCATATGTTAAATTCCTTGAGCACGTTTAATTAGCATGTTTAACCCAATTAACAGCATGTTAATTATAATTAGTAAGTATGTTAATTAACTAGGATTAATTAGTGAGTATGTTAAATTACTAATTAATTAGAATGAATCCGAGCATGTAAATTAACTAGGATAACTAACTAGAATGTTAATCGTATCTGTTGTGATTTATCTATTACCCAGATTATCTCACGATTATCACAGAACAGAAAATGTAAAAGAACACAAAGATTTACGTGATTCGGACAAACTCGTCCTACATCCACGGAGGTAATAGCCGATCAGATTAATTAACATCCGGCAGTGCAAAGCACTGAAATAATACAGCAAGAAGCAAGAGAAGTACAAAGCTAAACCTTGAAGAAAATCTCCAGAAAGAGCCCCCTCTGTTGAAACCCAAAACCCAGAAGAAAAACTTAACCTTTTCAGTCTCAAATCTTCATCTCCGATCTTCGCTGAAATCCTCTTCTTCTGTCTGTCTCTGCCCTAGAGATTACCCTCTCGCTATATGATTATCCCAAATCGCCTCTCTCCTCTTCAGCTTCTCCCTGGCAGGTTAATCTTACCTCTGTTTTCTTATTTGCCCCCTTTAATATCCACCTTTTAATATTCAGATGAAGGAGGACAGCTCAGCACAAGACTTAGTCAAACTACTACTAGAGTAACTTCTATCCTCTTTATTTTATTCTTCATCCGTACCTCACAGCTGCCATCCACTTCTCCATATTAAAAATTGTTTCAACTTTTACAATTCTCCACCTTGAAACTATTTTTGACCCTGATCAAACAATTACCTCACCATTAACAAAGTTATTCAACCTGACCACTAGCTAGATTTGAGCAAAGCTCAAACTTAGCTACATTCAAAACCTTCCTTGAACCATCTGCAAAACTTTCCTGAATCTCCACCTTCTGCAGATTACCCTTTTGAATAAAGACAACAGTTCCTTGTCTCTTATACCTCAAAAATTCAATCCCAAGCATTTTCCTTGCTTGACCCATATCTTCCCTTTCAAAATCCTTGTTTTTCAATTTTGAAACACTTGAAGATATGCTTGTCCTTGAAACAAACTTATTAGACCAGTTGTTCCAACCCCTTTGAAATTTCTTCCTCCTGTATAATTCCCCTGAATTTCCAGCAACAATTGTTTGATCCAACAATTCCTTGTCACTGCACCTTTCTGAATCATACAATCCAACAGACAAATTGAGAACATATGCACTTTTACCAGCATATTCATACCTCTCCAATCTGTTCCTGGTGATTTGGTAACTCACCAGCTGTCCCAAATCATCAGCTCCTTTTCCTTTAGCTAACTCCACCTCAACTTAAGCACCAAATGAAGAATTTTGACTCTACTCACTGCCCTGCTCCAACTGTGAATCCCACAGTTGAGTTTCTTTCTTCAGGACTTCAAATTGTCTTGATGATTGATCTGTGAAAGCCTTCCCTTGCAAAATGTACAACCCATCTTGCAGCTTTGCTTTCATCACTGTCAATCTTCCTTTCATAACTCTAAGAGTTCCATTTTTCATTTTTGTCCAGCATCCTGCATAATCCAGCATCCCAAGAGATAATAAATTTCTTTTGAGATTAGGAACATACCTGACATCCCTGATGGTCTTCAAATAGCCATCAAACATCGCAAAAAGAATGCTGCCAGAACCCTCAATTATACAGGATTCATTGTTGCCCAATAAAACTTGACCACCTAACCCTCCACTAAAATTATGGAGCAACTCCTTCTTGTGTGTCATGTGAAATGCACAGCCAGAGTCTACGACCCAGTGGTTCTTTGGATCAATAACTGAAGTAACAAGAACATCCGAGACTCAAATTCATCAACAGCAACTGAAGCATTTCCTCTTTCAATATTTTGTTCGTTCTTTTTCTTCTTCCACTCATAGCAATCTTTCATTCCTGTGAATTTCTCCACCTCAAATCTGGCCATCACAGAATCTTGAAGAAACAGACTGCTAATCTTGAAGAATACCCACCGTAATTTTCCAAGATCAGTCAGAACAAATCTGAACAAATCTGAATTACTCATCTGAAGTAATCTGAAGGTCGCGTGTTCGATCCACGCTCACCGCACCAATTGTTGTGATTTATCTATTACCCAGATTATCTCACGATTATCACAGAACAGAAAATGTAAAAGAACACAAAGATTTACGTGGTTCGGACAAACTCGTCCTACATCCACGGAGGTAATAGCCGATCAGATTAATTAACATCTAGCAGTGCAAAGCACTGAAATAATACAGCAAGAAGCAAGAGAAGTACAAAGCTAAACCTTGAAGAAAATCTCCAGAAAAAGCCCCCTCTGTTGAAACCCAAAACCCAGAAGAAAAACTTAACCTTTTCAGTCTCAGATCTTCATCTCCGATCTTCACTGAAATCCTCTTCTTCCGTCTGTCTCTGCCCTAGAGATTACCCTCTCGCTATATGATTTTCCCAAATCGCCTCTCTCCTCATCAACTTCTCCCTGGCAGGTTAATCTTACCTCTGTTTTCTTATTTGCCCCCTTTAATATCCACCTTTTAATATTCAGATGAAGGAGGACAGCTCAGCACAAGACTTAGTCAAACTACTACTAGAGTAACTTCTATCCTCTTTATTTTATTCTTCATCTGTACCTCCCAGCTGCCATCCACTTCTCTATATTAAAAATTGTTTCAACTTTTACAGTATCTCCCTTGAGCATGTAAGTTGGGGTTAGAGTAATTAATTAGACCCGAGCATGTAATTAGTATGTTTAATTTAATTTAACTATGATGAAAGTATGTCACCTACCTCGGATAACAAACTAGAATAATTATCTTATCTTCTTGAGCATGCAAATTAATTAGGACAATTAACTAAATGATAATTCTACTTGAGCATGTAAAAATAGCATGTTGATTAATAGCATGTTTCGACTCCTGTTTCCTTTCTTGTTATATTTTGTGCATTCATGCATGCTATAATTCGTTGTATATAGTTCAGATATTTAATTTTGTATTGTTTTCATGATTCGTTATTTACTTCCTTTAATGATTCGTTGCATTCAATTCTAGCTTATTATATACGCTTTCAATTTCAGTTGCTTTCAATTACAGTTGCTTTTATTTTAATGCGCATTTCAATTTTTGTTAATGTTACGATATAAAGCATCATGCATCATGTTAGGTTGAGAATGTATGGTCATGCATCATGTTAATAGAAACCAATAGGGAGTGTTGCCGGGGGTGGTACTCACACATGCATTAAGTGAGGTAAAATGTTAAGAAAATGAAGGAAATGGGGAGTTGGGGGCGGATGGGTAGTCAGGTCTAGCCTGACAGCTAGGCACAGCCCCTACCTTGACGGGAATGGGACCTAGTGTGCACCTAGGAGGTTAGTTCGATCAACTATACCATTCCATACGGGTCCTCCAACTTCCCGCTTGAAGGACAAGTAACGTACGAATGAACGAAAGTAAAGTAAAGAATGAACAAATGACGTAATGAAAGGATTGGTTTGGGTGGCCCCAATACCAAAAGGACTAAAGAGAGTCATAAGCATAATTGCATTAAACCTTCTTCCTTACTAAGCCTTTGGGCTTACAGTTATTTGTGGTGTAGGTGTAAGTACTTGTACGTGAATTCGAGGTATCATTTTTTCATAGTTTAGTGGTTAATTTGTTAGAAAAAAGGATGATGGTTGTTTTGTCACTAACAGTAAAAAATGATAGTTGATTTGTCATTTTCCCTAAAAATAAATAATTTATTCTAAATATTTAAGCTACAGATACATTTGCTTGAATAAAATATTATTATATGATATCTTTTATTCTAATTATAAAAATAAATGGAAGAATTACTTAAAATAAATAAGCGGATATTCATGAACAGTGAAGCGAATGGATATCCGCAACAGAAAGAAACGCGTTCGAAGATAGGAGGACATATGCTCTTGTGTAAATATGTATATGTAGACGTCCGTTATAAGTAGGGACGTCCACATTCATGTAAATAGGTATAATTGGATGTCTACGAGTGGCGCGAACGTCCGGAAGACGTCTTTTAACGAAAAATGTGTCTGCGAGGTTTGTGTTGTTCATTTTTCATAGTTTAGAATTTTAGTTGTTAGTGAACTTTGTTTAAAGTTTGGTTTGTCGCTAACTCCAAATTTCAAAGGCTTTTTTGTTAATTTCCCTAAGTAATTATATAAATTTTAAATTTTAAAACTACGAAATATCCTTTTATTGTAACCAAACCATCCTTTTGGTTCCAAAATTTTATGAATGAGAACTAAGTCATGTCGATTTGAAATCAAGTAAAAACTAAATTGCATTTTTCAATTTTGATCAGTTTAATTTAGTTCAGTTATATGTTCATTTCAAGAATCAAATAAAAAAGGGACATACCGCTCTCTTTCTCTCTCTCTCTCTCTAACTCTCCGCATGTTGGGTTGTGATTCATCGAGCTCAACCAAGGAGCAACAATGGCGGACCAAATTCCTTTTTTATTAACTTCAAACTATTGTCAACACCATGTTTATATGGATAGTTAAAATCATTTAATCTTTCTTTTTTTTTTTGGTATAAAGACAATGTTTCTAAAAGGGGACCAAACTTGTCTAAGATACCAATGTTAGCTTAGTAGCGCATAAATAAAATGTGCAGCCTAAACCGAAAGTAATATTTAACAAACTTACCACCCGTAATCCATGTATGGTTCTTGTTGCTACCGATCTCATTAGCAACTCAATATTTAATCAATTTACTTATCCGTAATCTCTATATTAGGTTCTCATTGCTAGGAAACTTGATGTCGTATAAATTTCAAAATAATGTGCCTATTTTACCCTAAAACATATTGGTGTTTTAGTGTTTATCCTACTATAACAAAATAATTACAACAAACATAACGATAGAATTTTTAAATTAAAAGAAAATTAACAAAACAACTACTGAACTATGAGATTAATTACAAGTCAACCACTAAATAATTTTCGCTAACAACTAAAGCACTAAACTATGAAAAATGGACGATGCAAATATCATCGTTACCTATTAAAAGAAACATTATCGCGAAGACGATATTGAAACATACTCTTTGCAATTCTAATTCTAATTCAGTTTTATTATAAAATCGCAATAATTGAAACAATCTTACCTCGAAGATGTTGTCAGGAAGCTCTGACATGGTCTTCTCTTCGTCGAAAATAATTCCCATGTTTTCAGTTTTCTGAATATCAGCTCACCCCTCCTTTTGATTTCACTCGACCGGTTCTTATTATCATCTTTTATTTCCTCTTTTTGATCTGTCGTTGTCGTCCAGTGCTCATCACCAATGTCTTTGTTTTTAAAGAGAAAAGTAATTTTTCCGCAGCAGAACGTTGTTGTTCCACGTGCAAAAAGTAATCTTTTAAATTTGTTTAGTGGAAAGACAACGTTCTGCTGCGGAAAAACAACGTTCCTACATTTTTTAAATGAAAATGTAACTACGATATTTGCTCTGTTCATTTATCTTAATTCAGTGTTTTAGTTGTTAGTGAACATTATTCAGTGACTGATTTGTCATGATTTCGTAGTTCAAGGGTTGTTTTGTTAATTTTCCAAATTAAAAAAAAACAAAAAAAAATCTCAAAATTCAATCAAACTACAGCCGTTGATTCTTCATCAAAAGGCTGATAATCTCCCGCGGAATATGACGTGGACATCTCATCACGTAGCCAAAAGAAATCCTCGACTCTTCAGTGCCGTTTGAGGTTCAAACTTTTTTGCTGCTTTAACGTCGCAGGGGAAACCGTTAAACAGCCGTTAAGCGGTAGCGTTTTATTTGTGCCGACGATAACGTAGAAGCTTCATAACGGTAGTTAACGGTGACGTCGTCGCCTGTATATTGCTTCTCCCTCTTTTACTTTCAACGGGCGACGATTTTTCGAAGCCAACGAGGTCTCGCGGAAGAGGGTGGGAACTGGAAGGGTCTTGGCTTCAATTTTATTGGCTTTCGATTCTCTCCATGAGTTAGGTTTCGATTCCCGCCACTTATGTGCAAGCTGAGGTGCTTTATGGTTCCGAAATTTGAGTTCAATTGTACCGATTGAATCACTTTGGTTATTTTTTTGAATTTTTTCTTTACTGATTTTGATCGAGAATTTAGTTTTTTCTGGGTTTGATTTTGCTTGTTTGGGTTGATATGTCTTGGTTGAGGAACTTCATTAATTGTGTCTTTCTAGAGTGATGTTGGTTTTGGCGTTTTGCTTATTTGTTTTGACCTGATAACTGGTTTTGAGATCTGGAATATATTTCTTGTTTTGTAGAAATTTGGGTACCAATGAAGTTTGATTTGACTTTTGATCATGATTTGGCTACTTGTTTGGTTTTTTTTTTTTTGGGATGTTGTTCTTTAGGATTCTGGATATCGAGCATGGTTCTAGAATGACCGAGGTGAAAGAAGAAGAGTGCTGCCTTGAAAATAAACAATCCACTGCTGATTCAAGCTCCTCCATATCTGAAAGCAGTCCCAGGGGAGCTGTGAAGTCTCCGGTGACTGTTAGTCCACCATCCACATCACCAGCTCATCGGTATATCTACTGCCTCCTTTTTTTCTGTTTTTTTTTTCATTTTAATGACATTTGTGATTTTTTTATTGAATGGTGTCCGTCCAATGATTGGACAGAGTATTGAGATTTTTTTCTTCATTTAAAAAAAATGTTCAAGAAACTTGGCGAGAGTCCATTCGATTATTAGTTGTTTTTCATTACACTTCAAAATATAATTTTTTTTAGCAGGATATAGTTTATGGACGAAGAAATGTTTTTCTGCTAGATACATTATGGTTTTCTTTATTTTATTTTATTTTTTTTGTTGACGTAGTCTTCTTATGAAATTCAAACTTGTCTAAACTTACTTATTTGAGTTATTCTTGTGATGCCATAATCTAGTCCCAGTTAGGTTTCTGACAATGTTGTCATAATTGTGAATGATTTGTAGTCTAGCACGCCTGATTATGTGGTCTGATTTTGCAGGAGGACTAGTGGACCTATTCGACGGGCAAAGGGTGGTTGGACACCCCAGGAGGTAAGCAGTTTCTGGAAGCTTTTTTTGTAAAGATTCTACTTTTTATATATCAGATAGTTTCATTCGGGAATGATATAAAAGAGAAACAGTGTGCATGTAATTTATGAATTCTAGTGTTAATGCTTTGTAACTAGTTTTTTTATGCTATCTGGAACAGCAAAGTTGTGGTTATTTGCCAATTAATTTTATTAAAGAACAGAGATCAATGTGAGATTTAAATTTCATAGTAATAGTATTATGATAAGATCATTCTTAAGCTAGAGAGAAGTTAGGGGAAGTTAGAGAAGTAGTTGTGATTGAGGTGTATAAATAGATAGGTAGAGGAAGAGAAAGGGTAGCTTTTGGGTAGTTAGAAAGTGAGGTTTGTGGAGAGAACCAGACTCTCAAAATTCTAGGGTTATTAGCATTGCATTCTTACTGTTTGGATCAATAAAAGTAGAGGAATTCCACTGATTCCTATCATATTACTGGTCGTTGGAGTACAACTGTATCTACAACTTTTGAATAGTATAAGATTCTTATCCAACTACTGATCCTGCTTTGGTTTGTTATCAATCTTATATACAAGCTTTATTCTTAGGGACTACCTCTTGTTTTGGTAACTAACAATGCTTTTTCGTTGCTCAGGATGAGACACTAAGAAATGCTGTTGCAACTTTCAATGGGAAGTGTTGGAAAAAAATAGGTTTCTTTTTTTCCTTTTTGTGCATTTGATACTTGATTGTCAATCTTTGATACATGGTTTCCTCTTTATCCGTTAAATCAAATACCAAAGCTCCAATATTGAAGCAAATTCTTTTATCTAGCAAAGCCAGACATCAATTTTTTGATCTTTAAATGAATTAAATTCTTTTATCTAGCAAAGCCAAACATCAATTTTTGGATCTGTAAATGAATTTTCTTTTTAATAGTTTTTCACTGGAATATAATCTATCTGCATTCCACTTTAATTAATTATTTTAATGAGATAGTAGAGTTGCAATTACAAAACAATTAAACAGGGAACGATGTTGGTGCAGGACATACTATGGAGACTGGTCTATAGTTTTTTTTTTAAATTATCATGAACCAGTTGTAACTAGTAGTTATTCATCATGCCTAGAAATTGAAAGTGTCATAATTTCATTTTATCTTAGATGTTCTACTGATTGGAAACTATAAACAAATTGCAGTACCTATACTGTGAAATACCTAATTGCAATACCTATACTGTGAAATACCTATTTTCTTGCAGAGTCTTGCAAAATTATATGATGTATGGAAAACTATAAGCTCTTTCCTTAAGGCTTCCTAACCCATTTTTGTCTTTTATGTTGTGTAAGCAGCTGAGTTTTTTCCCGATAGATCAGAAGTGCAATGTCTGCATCGCTGGCAGAAGGTTCTTAATCCAGATCTTGTTAAAGGACCTTGGACTCAAGAGGTATGCAATCAGCATTTCCTTTCTTTAATTCTGGCAACTCTTGCAGTTATTGGTTGAGAATTAATCTTTTCTTTATAGGAAGATGATAAAATCATCAAACTGGTATCAAAGTATGGGCCGACAAAATGGTCTCTGATCGCAAGATCTTTGCCTGGTCGCATTGGAAAACAATGCCGAGAGAGGTAATACTACCTTTTGACCTGAAGTTTTGTTGAGTGAAGAATGTTTTCCACAATAGTTCTTGTTCAACTTTGTCCAAAACTCTTGAACAACTTAATTCCTAGAGGATGTTGTTAGTGAATTCATGCCCATTTGCTTGTAACCTTTTATGTTTGCGTCATCATTAACGTATTTCTCCTTTGTCATCCTCATGTGTTATCTAACACCTGTTTATTGGAGCTCATATTTCTATATATTACCTTTGTCTGCTTATGATTATGTGTTAGCATTTATTATATTATTGACACTGAACTTTTTCTTGGATGGAAACTGATGCATTGGTAATGAGGAAAACCAGATCTGTGGAAAGATATATAGTAAGAGAAAGAGTAAAGAAGGAAAGAATGTATGACATGGCAGAGTTTGTTAGTAGTGGAAGAGTAGTGAGAGGAGATGTTATACTCAATTTGATGATTGGAGATACACTTTTGAATTTTTTATTAATTTTTGAATTTGAAGTTTCTTTGGATTTGTGGTTGTTACTGTTGAATTTTCATCCCGTAGTTCTTTCTGTTTTTCACGGATTAATTTGGTATTCAAGCCAATGGCCAAACCGGCGACTCTAGGTGATCGAATGGAAGAAGTGAAACATGATATCAGAATGCTAAAGGCAAAGGTGATTCAGTTGGGGGCAAATAATTTGAAGGTGGAAGAGGCTATCAATATCTTACCAGAGATTTTGACTGAGCTGAAGTTTCTGTGTGCGGAATTCCATGGTTCTCCCAATGAAGGCACAAGTGCGGCAGTTCCAAATTACAAAGGCAAGGGGTGATGCCCAGGGTCCTTGATACGGGTCAAAGGGGGTTCGATTGCACATTACAAGAGTCGTGACCAGACTCAACATTCGGTTATTTGAAGGACATATATGTGAATTAGTGCAAATGTGTTTTGGAAAGGGTTATTTAAGAATGTTCAAAAAAATGTGTCTGAATGTGTTATTTGCCAACCCAGCAAGGTGAAATCTTCAACTCCGGCTAATCTTCTCCAACCATTACCAATTCCTGCGATGGTATGAGAGAATATTTCTTTGGATTCCATAGAAGGACTACCGAAATCAAATGGGTTTGAAATTATCCTGGTGGTGGTGGATAGATTCACGAAGTTTGCCCATTTTATTGCAACTCAAACACCCGTATACGGCCAAAATGGTCTCCGAAGTTTTTTGCAAGGAAGTAGCTTGACTACATGGTATGCCATGGAATATCATAAGTGACCACGATAGAATTTTTATTAGCAAATTTTGATGAGAATTCTTTTGTTTACAACAAACTAAACTTCGAATGAGTACGGCTTATTACCCATAGATGGATGGGCAAATTGAGGTATTGAACCGTTGTTTAGAATCTTGTTTATGTTGTTTTGTCTTAGACCAGCCATCTACTTCAAGCTGTTGGTTGAGTTGGGCCGAATATTGGTATACACCAATTTTTAAGAGGCAGCACAAATGACCCAAGCCCTTTATGGTTGAGCACCACCTACTCTACTTTGTTACTGTGATGATAAAACGTTAGTCAGTTTTGTGGATCAGCAACTAAGGCATCGAGACGAACAATTGAAACTTTTGAAGTGGAATCTAGATCAAGCCCAATCAAGGATGAAAAACTAGCAGATTCAAACCGCTTGGATTGATAATTTGAAGTGGGGCGAATCGGTTTGGTTAAAGTTGAAACCGTATCGGCAAATATTGTTGAAGCAAAGAGCAAATCAAAAATTAGCTACAAAGTTTTTTGGGCAGTTTATAATGCTGACTCATATTGGTGAAGTGCTTACAAACTTCAACTACCTGAGGGGTCAAAAATACACTCAATTTTTCATGTATCAAAGCTAAAAAAGGTAGTGGGTCTCAAATCCAATTGCTAGGAAGGTTTAGACTTTGAATTTCTAGCTCTTTATCCAGAAAAAATTTTAGAACAACGTTGGGTGCGAGGCCAACAAAAAGTTTTAGTACACTGACAAGACAAACTGGAGGATGAAGGAACTTGATAGCCAATAGCAGAGTTGATGATCAAATTTTCACAATTTTACCCTAAAGACAAGGTATCTTTTGAAAGCGGGAGTCATAATGTATTATGTAATGGGAAAGACCGTATCTGTGGAAAGACATATAACAGGAAGAGGATAAAGAATGAATGAATGAATGACGGGGCAGAGTTTGTTAGTAGTGGAAGAGTAATGAGAGGGGAGGTTATATTCTCAGTGAAGGGAGGAGAGGGATGGAAAATTTGATGATTGGAGATTCTCTTTTTTATTTTCTTATTGTTTACCAATTTCTTTGAATTTGTGGTTGTTATTGTTGAATTTTTATTCCATAGTTCCTGTTCTTCACAACATCAGAAACGTGTTGAATTTTCTATGTACAAATGAAAACACTGCCTTCAATATCTTCAGGTGGCATAATCATTTGAATCCAGATATAAAGAAGGAGGCATGGACAACGGAAGAGGAATTAGCCCTCATGAATGCCCATCAGATACATGGGAACAAATGGGCTGAAATAGCTAAAGTTTTACCCGGAAGGTACCCTTTCTTGTTTAGTATGTAATTGTTAAAAACGACTCTCTGCAAAAAGCTAGTACCCGTAGAGACCTTAAGAAATATCCATGAGAATGATTCTTAATTATTAAAATTTTGTCAAAGAAAGTAATTTGTGTATCTGGCTCATGCACGTATATCTCTTAATGTACTTCAGCATTTTTCTTAGCTCACCTTCTTGAACATAATCAATTTTTATTATGTAAATTTTTATTATTGATAAAAAATAATAAATGCCTAGTGTCTAAAGTCGCTAGAGGATTTATGATGGCCGACTTTTACTATCACTATTCTTCTCATTTATTTTAGTAAACTGTCAGCTTAAATAACACATATTTTGCATCCAGTGTTTTTGCTCGTTATATTAATTTTTTTTATTTTCTTCATATGAAGGCACACCAAATTATATACCTAGCTTTCGCTGTGTTTTCTGTACATTTATTCCGTTCCAGGCCTTATTGGTTAAAAACTTAAAACATTGGCAAAGCTCCAGTCAAACAATGCTTGTTATGCACTTAACAAAGCATCCTACAGAAAATAAGCGTGCATTAACTTTTCTCTTTGCTGATATGACTATGCATTGCTTAATGCAGAACTGATAATGCAATCAAGAATCACTGGAATAGCTCCCTAAAGAAAAAGCTAGATTTTTATGTTACTACTGGAAATCTTCCGCCAGTTGTGAAAAACAGTCCCCAAAATGGTGTCAAAGATAATAGAAATCCTGGAATAGGGAAATCGCTTGCTTCTTCGACTGAAGGGTTAGAGCAAATTGTGCAAAAACTGTCAGAGAATATGAATAAGAATAACTTTGGTGAAGGTGGAAGGGAGAAGAAATCGGACGCCTCATTACTTCCCAGAGCTTCATCGGGTCCGCCTATGAACAAGTTTACTGATTCTGAAGATGTAGAGAGCAAGCTAAGAATTTGCGATCCATTTAATGGCCGCGCTAACTCAGAGTCAGCGACAATGTCTGAAAATAGCAGATTTCATGATGACATGCAATCTGAGATCAGGGGATTGAATGACCAGCTGAAATATGAGGATTGGGGAAGGAGTTTTGAAGTAGAAGCAGCTAAGTTGCCTCGTACCCCTTTGAGATTGGAATCTCCCATTCTTGGTTCATTGTGCTATGATCCCTCACAATTTGAAAGTTTTGCGATAGATTCAGAATTTCTCTTCCACTTACAACCACAACACGAATATAGCTCTCCAGCAATTAAATCGCATATTAGTTTCTTCACTCCGCCTAGCGTGAAGACTAGAAATTCAAGTGCAAGTCCCGAATCTATATTGAAAATGGCGGCTAAGAGCTTTGCCAATACTCCTTCCATACTTCGTAAGAGAAAAAAAGAACCTCAAGCTCATTTTGCTTCTGATGAAATTCAGAGTGTGCGTGAGAAATCAGTCGAGGCAATCTCTAACAAATCAAGCGAAGAACAAAGACAAGAGATGAGCTTAGAAACAATGGAAATCCGGGAAGGACACTCATATGTAAGTCCTACTAGCCATGAAGCCAGCAATGTCGGTACTTATGGTAAGGCTTTTAATGCATCTCCTCCGTACCGCTTAAGATCAAAACGAACTGCTGTTTTCAAGTCTGTAGAAAAACAACTCCAATTCACATTGGATGGAGAGAAGATTAATGATGATTGTAACTCCAAGCCTGAGGAGGGATCTCTCCTATCTATGACTGAAGATTGTTTAACGGGACAAAGATGATAGTGACCGTGGACATAAATAAAGCAGTGAGTTCCCAGTTTAACTCTCTCATCTTAATTGAAAGATCTTAATGAGCTTCAAATCAAACAATTAATTGCAATTGTTGCTAAAATTTCTTTTCTGAAGAGATGCATCATTAGAAGTCCTCAAATTCTTTGCTTTTCAATACATGGTTAGATTGGATAACTTATGGTAGTCTTGGCCTGGGAAGTGAGAGAATGTAGTCAGTCATTACAAGTAGAACAACAAAATCGTTTGCTCCTTTATACTTGATTTAGTCGTCTACAAAGTTGTTTATGCATATAGTTTCCGTCGCTCAAATGGAATGTGGGTCATAACATACAGATTGCTAAACTGTTGTTCTTAGCAATTGTTTTTCTCGCAGGGGATGAATCTGGCAACAAGTTTGGGCAATTAAAAATAGTGAAACTGAGTTCCAAAAGCTGGGGATGCAAATTCTTTCATCTAGCACCGCAAACACCACTCGAAGAACCAGGTTACACGAAGTTAGGATACTTCTTATCTGTATAAAGTCAAAATAATCATGTGTTAGTGAGTAGCTACCTGTACAAATACAGAAATTCTGTCAATTTAAGCAAAATCCCGATATCTTATAACAAATGATGTTCAAAATTTCAGTTCATGAATCTAATTAAAACTACGTTATTCAACCAACAATGTAAGAGTCGCCTTTTCCCGTCCACAAGTACATATTTCTCATTCAATTTGAAGCTGATTAGAGATGTCTGTTACTCATGTAGTTTTTTAGAGAAAATAACAAAACAACCATCATCATTTACTTTTAGTGACAAAACAATCATCATTCTCTTTTTGCTAACACCTTAATCACTGAACTATGAAAAAACGTCGCGACAACCATCAATGTTACGTTTACCGTTAATGACGACGAACCGCAGAGGCTTAATGATGACGAACAGTGAAGGCTTGATGACGACGAACTACAGAGGCTTGATGACGACGAATGGAGACGTCCAAGGCAGCAACAACGAGCGACGTCTGTCAAAATTCGTCGGCCAAGGACCGTCGAACGAAGACGTCCAAGGCAGTAACAACGGAAGACGTCTGTCAAAATTCATTGGCCAAGAACCGTCGAACAATAATTCAACAGACTAACGAAGGACATCAATTATCGGGGGACATTCGTCGTGCCCGTTGGAACGATAGTTCATGGCCGTTGGATCGAGAGAACGGACCTCCCTCGATCAGAATAGACGGTTAGGAGGGAGTTTTGTCATTTTCCAAATGGTGATGACGGACGTCCCTAGTCTCACAACGGATGTCCCCCGACTTAAGACTACGTCGATCAGGTTGCAACGGACGTCCATCTTTGGCCAATGGACGTCCGTTGTATGTTCGCCGGACTTCTCTGAACGGTACATCAATTATCGGGGGACGTCTGTTGTGCCCGTTGGAACGATGGTTCATGGCTGTTGGATCGAGAATGGACGTCCCTCGATCAGAATGGACAACTAGGATGAAGTTTGTCATTTTCCAAATGGCGATAACGGCCGTCCCTAGTCTCACAATAGACGTCTCTCGACTTAAAACTACGTCGTTCAAGCTAAAACGGACGTCCGTCTTTGGCCGATGGACATCCGTTGTATGTTCTCCGGACTTCTCTAAACGTTAAATCTGCCTATAATCGCGAAGGACGCCCCTCGAACATAAAATGAACGTCCCTATAATTCATTGAACTTAGTTCGCTGAGGATTTCGTATTTCGCGGTGCTTGCCGAAACGTACAGTTGATTCTTATATGGGCAGATCGACGCACGATGATCAGCGGCGAATCATCCTCAGAACGCTGCGGTCTTTCTCAAACCGCAGCTGTCTTTCTCAAACCGCGGCGGTCTTTCACAGACCGCGGTGGTGTTGCGAGTACGTCGTTCTGCCCATAACGACGTAGTCACAGGGACAAGCGTTCCGCGGCAGAATTGAGATACTGGACGATGACGACAGCGATGAAAATTGCTTTCGATGATGATAAGATGATTGGAAAACTAAAAACGTGAAAATTGTGGACCGAACTATGCCGGAGCTTCCCAACATCATCTTCTCGGTTATTGTCAATGTTCGTCAACGACATCATAATAAGAATCAAAAGTTCACCAATAATGTCGCTAGGAAACGTGACTGCGAAGATAATGTTGCCAGGAAACATGATTACGAGGTCGTCGACGAACATTGATAGTAAACGTAACAGTGATGGTTGTCGCGACGTTTTTCTATAGTTCAGTGATTAAGTTGTTAGCAAAAAAAAGATGGTGGTTGTTTTGTTACTAACAGTAAAAGATGATGGTTGATTTGTCATTTTCCCTTTTTTTTAATATACATTGGGGGCATAATTGACAAAATGGCCTCCTTCGGAAAATGAAGACAACTTAGCTTTGGTTTTTTATATTTGAATAGTGAGCATTTTGGAAACGTGTAATTACAATTTTGTACGCAGCTTATATAAATTTACAATTTTTGATTAAAGAGCCACGACTCTCTAGCACTCAAAACTCAAACCCTTGCATTGGATGTTTAAGAATGCTGCAATCAGAATTTTTTATTTTTCTAACAAGTCAATAATTAATTTATTGTAGTTAAACATCTTATAATTTATTTAAATTAATACACTAACTAATAAAAATCACATAGGTGTTCAAGAGATAAAATTAAAAGGTAAACTCGCCGTTCATTTTTTAAAAGTATATTTATTCTTTCGTGCATGCATGCACAATGGTTACGGATGTACCACTACGATAGTCACAAGAGGCATAGGGGTAACGGCCTCGAAGCGATCCCCATATCTAGCAGTCAATCTAAGCTAATGTGATTCCAAAAGGGTTGATAGATTTTGGGATGAAATGCCCCTGAAAGCTGATTCAACATAACTATACACTTAAAAAGAAAACTTAAATGGGTAGAATGTTACAAAGAAGACGTAGGATGATAAGATTTCAACTCCCACATGGGTAAGGTTTTTTATGTACATCTGTACTCTGATATCCCCTCTTCTTTTTATCCAAAAAACAAATGTATGTATGTATGCACAACAATATATGATAAGATGTGAAAGGGGAATAGCCCACCATCCAAGTGAAGAAAATGAACTATCATTTGATGAAGATTCTGCCATCAGAGCCAGAGTTCCTCCATTACCGACAAGTGTGCAAGCCTGGAGATAAGAGAACGTCACATTAGAATAAGCAGCAGATGCTGCTGAGTCAAACCGAGAGCCATAGCATATCAAATCCAATCATTAGCATCGAGCAATTAACTATTTAACATATGCTAACAATCAAATAACTCGTATGTAAGAAAGACCCTGCTAAATACGAATAAATAACTACAAAAACTGTTTGGACTTCTAACATTTGTAAGCAAAGCGCATGGCGAATATGAGTTGAGATTTGATGACTGAGTTATTGGTAAGATTGTTTCCTTTCCACACGGCTACCTGTAGTCCAAATTCGAGAGAAACAAAACATTTTGCAGCTGGCAAATTACCTATTGGGTAGAACAAGTCTTGCACATCCTTCAACATTCATCTCGGCTTGGATACTTCTCAGTTATGCTAACGCCAGATAGAGAAAAACACATGAAAAATTAAAAAAAAATAAAAAAAACTAGATTACCATGGAAATTTATAAAATAATGACCGAATATCTCAGTAGACGATATCTATTGAGTGGATTAAAAGTACCTGCATGACACACCACCTTCAGGAGCGTGCTTGTACACAAAGGGGTACATATGCCCAGTTTTATATACTTTGACATGGTTCACGGCTACATAAACCCTATAATCTTTACTGTTTTCTAGCTCTCCCTGCTTGACAAAACTGAACATCAACTGTAAAGCAATTTACAATAACCAAAAACAGAAAAGTAGTTATGTTTTCTAGCTCTTCCTGCTCAACAAAACTGAACATCAACTATTAAACAATCCACAATAAACAAAAACTGAAAATGGTTTACTACCAGGTTCAGGTGATTACCTTTCATCGCCTCGCACTAAGTCGTTAAGAAAGAGCCAATAGTAGTTTGCCCAAGAACCTTAGAACTGTGATCAAGTCCATGAGAAGCAACCTACAAGTGAAAATATAGACACCGAATATAAGATGAAAAGGATAGTAGGAGAAGAAAAACTTTTAAAAATGAAATGATTTTCCATGATAAATCTATCATAAATTATGCTAGCTCTTTTCAACTACAACATCGTGTAATTCAAAAGCAAAAGTGAAGAAGACTGGTAGGAAAGTTAATAATTGTTAAAAGGGTGTAAATATTATGATTAATATTTTCCTAATTAAGGTAGATTTTTTCTTTCAATAATGATGAAGTATGCTTTACCATGTATGTCAAGGCCGCATAGCGCTCTTCACTTAAGTACAATGGTTTTCCCCTTTGCATTTCAACATCCTGTAATGGTTGAATTTTCACATTAGGTAAGTCATGAAAATGCTCTCACATGCTAGCAATAAGAAAAAAAAATGTTGATATATCACTTCCGTCCCCATGTAATCCACAGGGTCCACCTGGCAGGATAAATCAAGAACTGAAGTAATTGGATCAACAAATTATCTTCAAGACAATCAAGCATAATGATTACTAAATATTGACTAAGGATGAAAAAACAATGTGCAAAAACAAAACCTAGTTAAACGTGAAGTCCCAAACTTATACGGAAAAATAGCACTACAAAGGCAGAAGACTTAGTAAAGAACACACTACAAGATCTTCTTATTACTATAGAGCTGAGAAGTACGGACTTGCACAGGTTATACAAGATATGATAGCACAGGACCTGATACAGACCTGCCAACAAGGAAACTGAAAAAATATATATATTTATATATCTCATGTTTCTACACTGATAATTAGAATTTTCAGTATCATCACAGTTTTCGTATCAATAAGCATGAGGGGAAGAATAAAAATTTCATCAAGTGACCATTATAGTAAATCACAATATATAAAGAAAAGTAAACATTGAAAAGTGAGGAGTAGAAACTCCAACATACGAATTGAAGAAAATCATGAATGGACATCCAATGAGAAAATGCACCATAGAAAATGACAGAACCCACAAACTGAGAGAGACAGAAGGAAATATAAATGGAAAAATAGGAAATTGAAAGATCCCACACCTAGGAACAAGAACAATAGACCCAAAAAGAGATCCATGCCAAGGAGGAATAAATGGAAGATGAGGAAAAAACCCATGGAGCAAAAACGAACAAATAGGAAGAAACTGAAAGAAGAGGCCAAGAGCTATCTCCAAACCATGTCCAACCTTTGTCTGATAAAAACCAATGGACACAGCATCTGGCATGTTGGCAGCATGTCCAACCTTTCCCATTATTGAACAATTCAAGCGTAAAGGCTCCTATTTACCAAATGTGTGTATTACGTGAGGATGAGGAAAGCATTAATCTCTTTCTTCATTGTGGGCCGTGTAGGTCAACCTTTCAAGCTTGGACTTTGGAGTAACTTAATGTAAATCCGGTAACGCTGAAACTTTTGGAGTAACTTAATGTAAATCCGGTAACGCTGAAACTTTTTGGAGATTCTTGGAGTTATGAAGGAATGTTCAGTGTGGGGACGAAGAGGAATTAGCAAGTTTGATAAGCCATTGTCGGTGGGTATGTGATAAAAAGAAATAGAAAGATCTTCCATGAAGAGCCTTTTAATTAAGTTGTTTGAGGTTGATTTTGTTAAAACCTCATATGGTGTGGGAAACATAATAGTTAAGCTTTTTTCCTGTGTTTCTCTTTTCCTTGCTGAGTTCTAGCAGTTTTTTTTTCATAGCTTTCTTAAATTCGACACATCATACATTAATATAAATTTTACTTATAAATAAAAAAGGTCAGATAACAGAAGGATAGTTCACCTCTTCACCAAAGGCATCCAAATATGGAGACAGCCAGGGAGCCTGGCGTGCAGATCTCTGCAGTAGAATTGTAGTTCTCTGTATAAAAGAAAAATATCTTAATAATGACCAATTACAGACAAAAAAAAAATAATTAACTAAAAGCTCATTGGAAACCATAATCAACAATTATTATCTCCAAATTTTGTGTGAAGAAAGTATCAAACGTACCCTGATTAGCAGAAATACCCCAGTGCCGGCACCACAGACCATTGCATGCGCTTGGCAACCACTCCCCCTTAAGAATCAAAGAATAGTCAAATGAATTTCCAGAAAGACTTTATATGTCTATGTGATATTACATTCAGACCATAACTATGTGCATCAAGGAATGACACGATTATTGGAAGTGCAGAAACAGAACATAGCAACATCAGATGAACAGACCTGCAGCATGAATTCCTGCGCAGAGAGCACAATCGACCGCACAGCAAACACAATGCAGGATCATCAATAACAGATTCACAGTCAACACAACGCTGTTTTATGTGCCTAATAAATCAAAAAATAAATTTCTAATGATAAATATTTTCAGAAAAGAGCAGATATTTCTGATGCAGATGTTTCAGTTTAGTTCACATACTTCTGCAAGAGATCATGGTATACGTGAGGCAGATTCATTAATTGGAAAGGAATTGCTTGAGTAAAATGGATCAGACGGCTATTCCTCTGAACTTCAAACTCTGTGCTAAGATGACGGCACCATTTAAGAACAATAGATCGAGATAATCCATCCTTTAGAACAATATCCAATGAGGGAATCTTGAACATCTTTTCAAGCTTCTCAACTTCATTGAGTTCCACTGCAACAGAGTCCATCATGTCGTCAACATAAAGAGATCTATCCAAAACATTCTCTCCATTATAGAGTGGTGATTGAACAGATGAATTCAGAATTTTCCACAGCAAAACACATCTTCGCAGGTAAGGAAAGGATAAGCTACGAATTACATCCTTGATATCCAAAGACGAGTCAATGTTTGCAACAAAATATTGCCGTGCACATCCAAAATCCTCCATCGCTTTGCATATGTCAGCAATCAAACAATCACTAAAGCCTAATTCACTTATCTTGCATTGATATTTTGTCCAATAGGCTATTGTTGCCTGCATTGAACATGGTAAATAACGATGCTAACCTTCATTAAACATCATAGACATCCACTGAAAGAAAAAAGCATGTTTTACATACCTGAGCCACAGAGACAATATAGAACAGGTGAACAAGTGATAGCAAGGAATCTTTGCACGATAAAAATGGGTACGGTAGACAGAAGAGAACCCACATCAATGATGAGAATGGATCATGGGTAAGAATAGGATCAGAAGCCCGGTTTCGAAATTGATTATTGGGGGATGATGTTTCTAGGTCAGCATGTTTCAAGATGCAAAGGATATTAGCTGCAAAAAGTACTATTCGTGAGGAAAATTCTATTTAATACCACCCAAACAAGTACTCTTCAAGAGCAATTTTAGAAAAAAAAAAGAAGTTGCAATCCACTCAAAATATATGCCCACAAATAAATAAGCAGCATTCTTGAACGCCTTAATCAATTAACCTATTTATACAGAAATAAAAACTGACACTAGAGCCAAAAATCATGCAACACATTAATATAAGAAGAAGCCAAATGCTTTACAACTAGCACAGAAAATAAAACCAACTTGCTTATTGTCTCGTTCATATAAAACAAATCAACAACTTTACATCAGTAACGTAAAGATGCATTAAAGAGCCCAAAGAAAGGGGTAAGACTACAAAATTTCCTAGGAAAGCAAACAAAACGATAGCATTAGTTCGTGCACTAATAATATCAAGTCTGCAATATATAAGACTAATAGTCTTCTGCACAGAAGATAGCATGCGAACAAATTCTTCTAGCTCTTCTAGACTTCTCTCATTATGAACGCACGAGCTATTTCTGAAATTTAACACTTTAATTGTTTCAAATATATGGCCAAACAATTTCTGGATGGCCAGTTACCAACAACTAATAAAGAAAATAAAACAACTTGAATAATTAGAATTGACGGCTGTATTTTATTTACAGTTAATGGGTAGTAAGTTGTATCTCTATGCAGAGCTGTATAGATGTGCAGTAGAAAGAGAATCCTATCAATCATACCTGGTGCTCGTGTCTCACCACCATAATCATTAGAAACTCCAGAACATATAGAACCTGCAAAGTTTTGGATACCAACAAATCTTTGAAGCACATGAAATGAGTGCATATTCCTCATGCCTTGAACAGCTTTTAGCAATAAGGATAAAATAAAACCACGAGAGGATTTAAGTTCTTTGTACAAAAATCCAAGGCCAATGGTGGGTCTCAGATAATTCTGGCTACGAGATGCAATTTCCATTGATATGAGAGAATACTTAAGAGTGTCCCACATTAACATTGAAGTGTTCATCCGCGCAGAACCTATTACCATATTCTTACTCCTGGGGAAGTACATTTTAGAGAGAACACGGGTGACGGATTCAAGATTCTGATTTATCTTCCCATGTTTATACAGAGGAAAAGATTTGCGAGCTTCACCCTTCCGAGTCACATTGGCTGCAGATTGCAAAAGAGCCAGGGCATGGTGCACGGAGAGGAAGTTGATATCTTCATTCAAATCATCAAAATGACTGGAAATATCTGATGAACTAACAATTGAACACATTGGTTGCTTCCCACCATTCTCGAACTCCCCAGGTAACGCAGGTAAGACAGAATTTGCAAGCCTCCTGCATACCGGACAGAGGAACTCCCCCTGACATCAAACAAATCATGAGGGAAAAAGCATAACCTTAGCACCCTAGTAAAAAAACTTGGTAAAAGAAGCTTACAATTTTGACAAGTCGTTCTCCTACATCTAAAATAATACTTACATGGTAAAAGCCAATTAGTGGGTGCTCACTGGGGGAATATATTTTATTGTTTATTCTTGTTCGTTCTTATCACACTGAAGACACTCAGGCACAACATAGAAAGTTCACTGAATTCATTGGCACTATTTAAAGTGTCGAATCAAACAGTATTATGAGGCACTATTTTGATATGGACCTCGTGGATATCAAATAGAAAACAGAAAGGACGTTCAAGAGGTCTGCAATCTCTCCTACAAGACAAATCCTAAATTTCCCGATACCCCTAACCCCATACAACTGCTCCTTTAAATAGAAACAACAATGGAATACTATGATACAATAACAGAATACTAAGAGACTAACACATAATACTAAGAGAATTTTAAAAATCTTAATATAATTTAATTTGTAGATGTGGTAACGTATCGTATTTCTCCTTCACTAACCTAATGGAGGGTGTTCACTTGAGATTTTGATTTTTCTTTTCCAATGCTAAGATATTTTTACTTTCAATTTTTCATTCTTACAAAGTTTGACTCTTCGTAGTGCAAAATGGTCTCTAGATCTATATGGAAGTGTTTACTTTAGAAAATCAATGGAAGAAGTTACATTTTTCCTCATATTTTGCTAGGTCCGTTGACGAGATTTTAAATGTGTCACAACAAGTTCAATTTATGTTTAGAATAGTAATAAGTGTCATCATGGGAAATTTTGTTGATGAAACAACAAATAGTACTAAAATAGTGGACGTGGAGGAAATTTTCTTGATGCTAATAATTTCACGGCCCAACATCATTTGGAGTAGAGGTTCCCAGCAAAGTTTAAGAGAGAGAGACGTCGAAATTGGAGAATGATGCAAAAAATGTACTTTCAAATATAAATTATTTCACTGGAATAATCCATTACAACAGTTAAGAAACGATTTGGTATTTTCTTAAGCAATAGAAGAATTGAATAGGATCTATCAGTAGTTTACACTCTCCAGTACATCTATATTCAATCAGTTTAATGACTATCAAATGGAACTAATCAATGAGAAGAAAAAATTCACAAACCTGCTCAGGATCCACAATATGCCCTCCTTCAAAAACAATTCTTCTAGCAAACCTAAGGAGCAGTTAAAAGAAAAAAACAAATTAGGCCTTCTCAAGAAAGAATGAGCATGTCCCCAAAGCAAAACATTAGGCTAAACTCAAGCTCACAGATAGCATGACAACAAAACCAGAAAGAACGACCATGAAAGCACATCTTAGGCTTGAGATTTTCATGGCACATATTTCTTCCAAAACATTTATTGAACCGGCTAATAAATACACAAACTGAATCATGTATTGCCATTCTAGGCCAAGCAGTGAAGCCTCTTTCAGGTCATACTAAACCACATAAAGGAGATTATTGGAGATACAATGCCTCAAAGCATCACAAATCATTTAACCAGCCAAACAGAAGAATTTTGTCAATAGTAGGATTTCTTTTTCAATTCCTTTGAATGAAAAATATACAGCTAAAATCTCAAGCATCGAACTATTAACAGATGAGATTTCAGAAGATAGTACACAAATCTCTCTTGTAATACAGAATTATAATATTATTGCATTTAATAATGTTAGTTTCCCTTATTTATGTCCAACATAAAGGCTTTAAAAAGGTTAAGTAGCAGTTTTATGATCAATTCGTCCAAAAACAAACTGATGAACTTCATTTCATTTAAGCCTTCTGAGATTAATCCTCTTTTTTTCTTTTAATTATTTCACTTTTGGGTCAAAGTAAAATTCCTCCAAGTAAAAACTGCCTCAGAAACAAAAAATTTAAAAGAATTAAGACAATGTATTATATTAATAAAGTTCCTCGTTTTGAGTTTTTGCAAAGAAGAAATCTTTGAATCTGTCGACTATTAGGAGAAGACATAGTCTCATGAATTCTAAAATAAACTGAAGATTGTGTCAAAATTACTTATTTAAAGTTTTTCTTTATAAGTTCTAAATAGTTTTTATTCATGTCATCATATTGCAGCTCATAGTTTCTTAAAATCCCATTCCAAAAATAAAAATAAACCCTCATTCAGAAGTGATGTTGGATAAAGCATTTAGATCTAAATAAGCATGCCATATTAAATTTCAATCTCAATAAGAAATTCAAACCAAAATAATAAGCAGATATGACTAAAGCAATAATGACAATTTCCAGAAAGATACCTATCCTTCAATGAAGATAAATATCTATCAAGACATGCTTGATGCACAGCGTGCCCACAAGACGAAAGATAAATTCCATCACAATCAACAGGACCAAATCCATCATATGCTGGAGGCTGAGTGGTTTCACTTGACATTGTTTCATTGCAAGCATCTTCAGAAACTGAAGGATTATCTTTCAAATCTCTCAATAGAATAGCCATGCATTCAAGCAAGATTGATTGAGCTTCTTCTCTTTTATTGGAACGATCATCAGCTGTCATAAGTTTTTCATCCTTATCAGGAACAGAAAGCATCAAACCATGCATTTCTCTACGAATGGAAAAGTACACATCTTCTTCCATTGTCTCAAATGTATGTACATCTGTATTTCTCCCAATAATAGATAGTCTGGGCATTTCAATGTTTCTAAATGTAGGAATACGAGCCTTGAGATATTCAAGAAAATCACCAGCTTCTGCAGGTTCCCCACGATAACAATACTCTTTCACTGCATTCTGCACTAGTTGAAAAGATGATATCACTTCTGAACAATTCGACGAAGTACTTACTCCAGGTAGATCAGTCACAGTGTTTCTTATAGAAGACGTGTTCTCATCCAGTAGGAAAGGCCGTTCCCATGAGAGAGGACCTCTGTCCATAAAACTTAAATGCTTGGATCTCTGGCCAAATTAAAATAAAATAGCCAGTCATTAACTTGAGATTGATCGGGTCACAGAAAACAAGAAAAGAAAGCTTAAGAACAAGAATCCATTAAACAGACAAAAAAACAGGATATAATACTGAGCCCTTTACCTGAAGGAGTATCAGAAAAGAAACCGGATTAGTTGAAGTTGAGTCATGACAAAGAGAGCAAGTAACTTGAGCAACCTCTTCAATACTATTGTTATCATCACGCCTACTTGGTTCCTGCCCAGATTTAGTAGCATCTTCTAGAGTTGAATCAATGGTAGCCAAAAACTTTGATTGCTCAGCTTTCATTTTTTCCTACATGGAAATCAGTGCACCCAATTAAGTCTAACTAAAGGAGGCTGATAGACCTCCTATTAGAATTACTTACTGTACGAGGAAGAAGTGAATAAATGTAAATGAATATTAAAAGAATAACCGTCAATGAACGGTTATTAGAGTGGGTTGCTAATAAAAGGAGAGGAGTAGAGGGACTGGAGAGGTCAGAGAAGAAAATAGAGAGAAGGGAGCTACGAGTAGCTGGGCAATACCTAGGAGGAGATCTAGGTGTTATATCCTGTAAAGATTTGTTTGAGAATAAAGAAGAAGTTCTATCATTTTGGTATCAGAGCTCTGTATCGGTCGAGATGATGACTCGCTCTGAGGCATCGAAGGAAAGCGCTGCGGAGTGGCAAAAGGAGATGGCGAAAATGAAAGAGGAGTTAAAAAAAATGGAGAAGACTGCGACGATGGAGCGTAGCATCTCTCAGATCCAGGAACAGATGTCGAGACTGTTAGAGAAAATGGATGAACGGCAACCGACGTCTGAGACGCACAACTTTCCGAGGAATTCTGAAGCTGAAAGAGTTGGCAGGGATGAAGAAAAGCGGCCGGATCTGAGCAAGGAAAATGTGACGAGGAAGCTGGAATTACCAGTTTTTAGTGGCAACGATCCAGAATGATGGTTGATACGTGCCGACAGATTCTTCAGCATCAATCGGTTCTCTGAATCGGAAAAGTTGGAGGCTGCTATGGTTTATTTTGAAGATTCCGCTTTGACGTGGTACCAGTGGGAGAGTGGAGCTCGTCCCTTCCGTTCGTGGCTGATTCTCAAGAAAAGGTTGCTGGAAAGGTTCGGCCATTTGCGAGCGAGAACAGGCTGTGATCATCTGTTTGCTTTGAGACAAGAAGGGACAATAGAGGAGTACCGAACTCAATTTGAGTATGTAGTGTCCAATTTGATTGGAATTCCAGATGAAGTTTATTTCAGTGCGTTTTTTAACGGCTTGAAGAATGAAATCAAAGGTGATGTTAGGTTAATGCGGCCTGTAGGATTACAAGATTTGATGGAGTCTTCTCAAATAGTGGAAGACAGAAATGAGTTACTGCGAACAGACAAACAAGTAAGAGTGCGGAGTTTTCCTAAGTCAAGCTAGACGATGGCTTCAGCTTCTAAACCTTCATTTACAGAGCCTTCTGTAACATTGCCAAGTGTTCCTCCTAAAACTAAAGTTTTGGAAGGAGCTCAACGTTTTTTGACTGATGCGGAAATGAGGATGCGGAGAGAAAAAGGGCTTTGTTTTAGGTGTGATGAAAGGTTTACAGTTAACCACCAATGCAAGAAAAAAGCATTACAGGTCTTGATGTTGCAAGATAATGAGGAAGAAGAGAACACAGATTCTGGTTTAGCTAATACTATGGAAGATACAGTTGGAATTTCTCTTAACTCAGTGGTGGGTTTGACTACTCCTCACACTATGCGATTGTGGGGAACAATTAAAGGAAAACAAGTGGTTGTGTTGATTGATTGCGGAGCAACACATAATTTTCTTGCTAAACAATTGGTGGAGGAATTGCAGATTCCAGTGTCTTATTCGGCAGAGTATAATGTCCAATTGGGCAATGGTGATTTCCTTAAGGGGGAGGGTATCAGCAAAAATGTGTTGCTTGTCCTGCCAGAGGTAGAAATTTTGGAGGAGTTTTTACCTCTAGAGCTTGGAAATTCTGAAATTATTTTGGGTATGAAATGATTGGAGTCGATTGGTGAAATGTTTTTGAATTGGAAGCTTTTAACAATGAAATTTACGGTGGATGGCAAAACAGTCCTCATTCGGGGTGATCCTAGTTTGAGTAAGACAAAAGTCTCGTTAAAGGCTATGATGAAAACTTTTAAAAAGGTGAAACAAGGGGTGTTGGTGGAAGTTAGTGATCCTACTTTGAATCTGGCAGCAATGGAGGAACATTACAGTGAAGATATTGCGCTGTTATTAAAACGTTTTGCTCATGTTATTGACATGCCTAAGGGATTACCTCCCGAAAGGGAGCATGATCATGCTATTGTTTTGAAGGAGGGAGTTGCCCCAATAAATGTTCGTCCATATCGTTATCCGGTAATTCAAAAGAACAAGATCGAGAAATTGGTGGGTGAAATGTTAGAGGCTGGGATTATTCAGCCAAGCTTGAGCCCATTTTCGAGTCCGATCATCTTGGTAAAAAAAAAAAGATAATAGTTGGCGTTTTTGTGTGGATTACAGGGCTCTGAATCGTGCGATGGTTAAGGACCGTTTTCCTATTCCGGTTATCGATGAGTTGGTTGACGAATTATATGGTGCAACAATTTTTACAAAGCTCGATTTAAAGTTCGGTTATCATCAAATCCGAGTGAGAAGAGAAGATGTGCCGAAAACAACATTCCGAACTCATGAAGGTCATTATGAGTTCTTAGTTATGGCATTCGGCTTAACTAATGCTCCTTCTACTTTCCAATCGTTGATGAATCATGTTTTTCGAAAATTTCTTCGTAAGTTTGTGTTGGTCTTTTTTTATGATATTTTGGTGTACAGCAAGTCGATGACAGATCATCTTGTACATTTGAAGGCTACATTACAGGTGTTGGCTGACAATTGTCTCTTTGTGAATATAAAGAAATGTTCCTTTGCAAAAACAGAGTTAGAATATCTTGGGCACATTATCTCTGCTGACGGGGTAGCAGCTGATCCTAAGAAGATTCAAGCTATTATGGACTGACGTTCTCCTTCAAACTTGACGCAGTTACGTGGCTTCTTGGGATTGACGAGGTATTATCGCAAGTTTGTGGCGGGCTATACGTTACCTCTCACTGCCCAACTTAAAAAAGATTCGTTTTGTTGGTCCAGTGCTGCTGAGGAGGCTTTTCAACAACTTAAATTGGCTATGTCTACATTGCCAGTTCTTGCTTTATCTAATTTTGATGACAATTTTGTTGTGGAAGCAGATGCTTCAGGACTTGGGGTGGGTGCGGTTTTGATGCAGAACCAGCGCCCTATTGCTTTCTTTAGCCAACAGCTCTCTCCACAGCAACGCCTTAAGTCTGTTTATGAACGGGAATTAATGGCTGTGGTTTTAGCCATTCAGAAGTGGAGACCGTATTTGTTGGGCCACCATTTTATTGTTCGCACTGATCAACGAAGTCTGAAATTTCTTTTGGATCAGCGCATGGTGGCGGTTGATCATTAGAGGTGGCTTACGAAATTAATGGGCTTTGATTTTGAAGTTCACTATAAACCAGGGGTGGAGAATGCAGTGGCAGATGCACTGTCCCGGAAGGAAATTTTTACTGATTGTGCACTGAAGGGGATTTTATGTAAAGGGGATTGATGTTGGGGAATTGGAGAAGGAGGTTGATTCTGATCCTAAGCTGAGTGCTATCAAGACTGCATTACTTTCTGACCAAGGAGTGCTATCTCCGGTGGGTTTTTCTCTGATCAATTCTCTGCTGTTTTTTCGGCAACGCAAGGTGATTTCCAGTTAATCATGTTTTATCCCTCGAATTTTATCTCTATTTCATGCAAGTCCAGTAGGTGGTCATGCTGGTTTCGTTAAAACGTACCAGCGTTTGCTGGCCGAATTATTCTTGTTTGGAATGCGCAAGGCAGTAAAGTCCTTTGTTGCTTCTTGTGAAGTTTGTCAGCGTAACAAGTATGAATCTCTTTCTCCTGCTGGTTTGATTCAACCTCTTCCCATTCCTAATGATATTTGGGAAGACATTACGATGGATTTTATTGAGAAGCTTCCGAAGTCGGAAGGCATGGATACTATTCTAGTTGTTTTGGATCGTTTGAGCAAGTTTGCTCATTTTTTGCCTTTATGTCATCCTTTCACAACAAGGTCAATGGCGGAGGTATTTTTTACCAACATTTTTCGACTTCATGGGTTGCCTAAATCTATCATCTCCGATAGGGATAAGATTTTTGTTAGCTCGTTTTGGAAGGAATTATTTTTTCTGCAGGGCACGTTGCTCAAGTTTAGTTCGGCTTATCATCCTCAAACGGATGGTCAATCCGAAGTTGTTAATCGGACTATCGAGGCTTATTTGCGTTGTTTTGCGGATGATAAACCGCGTACATGGTGTAAATGGATTGCGTGGGCGGAGTATTGGTACAATACTTCTTTTCATTCGGCTATTGGGATGACTCCTTTTCGAGCAGTGTATAAACATGATCCCCCTTCCTTGCTGAAGTTTGATTCTTTTTCTTCAGTGTTAGCTGTGGATGTTCTTCTTCAGGACAGGGATGATGTTTTAATCCAGCTGAAGTCTCATTTAGAAAGAGCTCAATTTTAGATGTCCACTTCGGCTAATAAAAAGAGGCGTGATGTGGAATTTCTACCTGGTGATTTGGTGTGGTTACGTCTCCAGCCATATAGACAAAATTATGTGGTTAAGAGGCTTAATATTAAATTTTCTCCTAGGTATTTTGGCCCTTTTGAGGTGTTACAGCGTATTGGCTTAGTTGCTTACAAGCTAAAGTTGCCGGATTCTTCGTTAATTCATCCGGTCTTTCATGTGTCATTGTTGAAAAAAGTTCAAGGTGCTGTTCAGACTATTGTTCCCTTGCCGGATTCTTTGAATACTGATATGGAGTGGCGCATTGTTCTGGAATCCTTGTTAGATGTTCAATATGCTTGTGGTGATTCGAAGAAACTCTTAGTTTTAATCAAATGGAAGCATCTTCAGCCTTTTGAAGCTACTTGGGAAGATTTTGATATGATTCGTTTTCAATTTCCTGATTTTAACCTTGAGGACAAGGTTCATTATTGGGTCGGGGTAATGATAGACCTCCTATTAGAATTACTTACTGTAGGAGGAAGAAGTAAATAAATGTAAATGAATATTAAAAGAATAACCGTCAATGAACGGTTATTAGAGGGGGTTGCTAATAAAAGGAGAGGAGTAGAGGGACTGGAGAGGTCAGAGAAGAAAATAGAGAGAAGGGAGCTACGAGTAGCTGGGCAATACCTAGGAGGAGATCTAGGTGTTATATCCTGTAAAGATTTGTTTGAGAATAAAGAAGAAATTCTATCAGAGTCACAACAATAATTGCAAAGGAAATTAGTTTGTAATGAAAATAACGAGAAAGTGAAAGCACAACAATTGTGCATCAGCTAGTTGCCCAGAATATACAGCAATACTCTTCAGGAAACTAGCCAGTACTAAAAGCCTAATACCTCCACTTAGATGGAATTGTATTCAACTGAGATATCTAACAACAAAAATCTCACATTTAAAAGAAATTACCAATTAATCAAGATAATCCAGCTTTTTTAAGAGCAATATTTTTGCCAAATGAAAATATGTATAATAAGTCACTGCTCAAGCCAACTTTCGGGAGGCCCTTTCTTTATTTCTTTTTTCATCCATGCAACTAGAAAAGTAAAAATTAGAAACAGCTTACCATTATTGCAGCCTGTCTCTCTCGAGCTTTTGCCTTCCTGTTCTCACTGTCAGTTGTTGAGCGAAAGCTTTTTGTACCAACATTTGGATTTGTATCCCCACTTGAAAAAGATTGTGATGGATGATGACTAACAATATCATGGGCAAGTTGTTGAACTTTGGCATGGCAACAAGAATCAATCTCAACAAATTTCTTCAACAGACTTTGGACAACTGAAGCAATGTTAAAGCTTCCTGCTTCCAACAAGTTTTCTGAATTTTCTTCTGTGTGCATCCTCATCAATAATACCAGAAGGGACAGCAAGGATTGTCCACCATTAGCATATGTTAGTCCTTCAACAACTTCTTCACCGGCAAAAGCTAGCAAAGGAAATGAATCTTCAGAGTAACATGATCCATCAATTGCTCCCTTCAGTTGAGAACAGATATCTAATGCTAATGCTAGTAAATGCAGAGCTGATAAAAGTACACCATCTGGTGCACGGGATTCAGTTGATTTATAACTAAAAACAGCATAAAAAAGCACTGCACGAATAATTTGAAGGACTGCTTTACAAATAGCAACCCTCTGTAATCCCTTGAATGGATGATAAACTTTCGTCCATTTAGGCAGCTGAGTAGTTAAAGCTGAGACACTACAAAAACGCAAGTATCTTTCTTCTGCTACTTGCAATTCCCGAGAACTCCAACGAGGATGGTACAAATCAAGTTCTTCCCAGCATTTCCAGCGTAATGAATACATTCCCTAGAATAAATTGAGAGAGAAAGGCACAATCAGAAGAAAATCAATTTGAGAACAACCACATATGGAAGATATGAACCTGATTATATCCCGTTGGAGTGGTATACACAGCAACAGCATCCAAAGTTTCCTGAAGTTCATTACACTTGGAGAGATCACGTGGGAGAGTCTTTACTAGTTGACTGTGGGTAGTGTCTCCCATAGCCAACTTGCAAATTAACTCCCTTCTCAAATTTTCAACATTGCTTAGTCCACAGAATCGCCTTTCCTTTACTATTTGTATAATAAGAGTGAGCATTTCTTGTACTAGAACAGGTTCAAACCTTTTAAAAGAAAATATAATTCAATATGATATCAAGAAAATATTAAACTATTAATTCATATATCATACTACTTTTGGGTCAAAAAGTCATTTAGTTTTATAATAGACAACTGAAACATACTAGTCATTTCTTCCCATAACTACCACTTTCATAACTATGCATCAACATCTATACTAAGGACATTTACACGAATAAAATATATGTAACTCTAGCATTCAGTGTTATTTAAGGCGTTAAGCACCAAGGAGTTAATAAGACAACTGAAACATACTAGTCATTTCTTCCCATAACAACCACTTTCCTAACTATGCATCAACATATATCCTAAGGACATTTACACGAATAAAATATATGTAACTCTAGCATTCAGTGCTATTTAAGGCGTTAAGCACCAAGGAGTTAATAAGCTCATGAGGCTTAAGCACAAGGCACAAGTTAAGGTGAGGCGTCTGATATGTTTACTATTTTAATTCCAATTTTTTCCTGAAATCATACAACAAACTTACAATATCACACTGAAATTCATACAAAAACACAGTTTTTGTTACAAGAACAGTAGAATTTTAAGGGTCTGCCCTCCCTTCCCAACACTCAAAATTTCCAAATATTTCTATAACTGTTTTGCTTAACTTCCCTCTCCATTATTCATTATTCACTAATAATACATTCTGAAAGTACCTTTAGATAACTACTACATAAATTATATTTCATTCCCCCCTTTTACACCTCTCATAAGAAAAATAAACAGGAGGCTTCTCTATCCTAATAGCTTCCCCTCTCTCTCCTAATAGCTTCATGAAAGCAAGGGTAGAATGTAACTATGCAATATTTTTATCAGTATACGATGAAACAACACATCAATTTATATTAAGTTCAAATTTAATTGGAAAATATTTACCACTCAACTACCGAGTTCTACAAACTATTAAAAACTAAAGGAAAAATAAAACAGGGGTGAGAAAGCAAGACCAAAATTCTCTGGATTGAATGTCACATTGGTCGTGCGGTAGCCAACTAAAAAAAGTTTATTTGACTTAAGTTGGAGTTGATGCGTGAAAAAAAAAATCTTGTATAAATCCTCTGAACTTAGTGACGAATAAGAACTAACTAACTAAAAAGAAATATCAAATTATTGCAACTGAGCTTGAAAGCAAAAAATTGATGGTGAAGTAAGAAGAAAGAAGAAAGAAGAAAAAAGAAAAAAGAAAAAAGAAAGATAGAAAACACAGAGTTGCTTATTGAAATGAATTTCTCTTTTCCCCCTAAATTCCCCAAAGTGAGCTTTTGTTTTGGGGCAAGGGTTTCTCCCCAAAAGTGCTCAAGCTAAACTCCTCATGGAATAGCCTAGCTTCGCCTATGGTTGGCAAAGACGCCTCCCCCTTCCGAATGTGCAACCCGGCCTTAAGCATGTGCGTAATGCTGCTTTCGATAACATTGTTGACTGTAATATACATATTTAATCATATTTTAACATACTATCTTATTTTGTGCCCCATTAAAATTGTTAAGGAAGATTTGAATCAGCAGTTTCGTTTTTCTCTCTCCTAGTTTCGCTTTTTATCACTTGACTAATCCCAAAAATACAACCTCATCACAAAGATTACCTTTTCGCTGAGGTTACTGTCAATGCTAATAAGCCCAATTTTTTCTCGGACCTTTCTGACTTGGGATTTGAACATGAGACATTCTCACCTAACCCAAATCCTGCAGTGTCTCAACATCATGTTCCAAATATGTTATTGATGAGTCAAACCTATTACAAACATAGAACCTCGATGATAGGATGCTTGAAATGCACCTAAATGAACTTGGATTGTCTCTAGGATGAAGGATATGATGAGGCTCATCCCTAAAGGTTAATCTCTAGACGAGGTTACTATTCATGTTTATGAACCCAAGATTTTACCAAGCATTTACAAATTGAAGTTTTGAATTGTGACCTCTGTCTGCATTGGTAACAAAAAGGTTGTATAAATAATTAATACTAATCTTAACCTAATACCATGAAATCGCTCATTTTTAACAAAATTATATCAGCTTGGAAAGCCATTGGAAAAAAAAAAAAAAAAGACGACATGGAGCATGTCGAGTTATACCATACTTAAGGAACCAAACTATTAACAGTCAATTCCGTAAATGTATGTGGATGATGCTCATTGGAGATATTTCATTTCATAAGCATGGTCATAAATTCAAAAGCAAGAAAAGATTATCAAATCTCAACTACCATATATGTTATGAAGCAAAAATAACGGATCAATACATACTCGTTGGATCTTTCAACATTTAAAGAAAGATAATCTGCCAACCCATAGCGTTCAAGAATCCTATGAACATAAGCATCAGCAGGAGCAAATGCACCGCAACACTGAAGCAAAAAAAGATCAAGCTCCATAGACTGTTCAGACCTGCAGTTGTAGATAATCAGTCAAACAATGAGCACAAGGGAAACGGCCAACTTATTCCTTAAATTTAACTTACCAGCGAACCGACCGATACATTTCACAAGACAGCAGCGCTGCATCCCCATTCCGCCGCCACATTCCAGCACGGACCTGGGAACAAAATACCCTAATCCGTAGAGGATGTTCCATGATAAAGGAGGAAAAACCATATGGATGGCAGCCCACGAAAACATTCTGAAAGAAATCAGTGTATATTGCTGATAAAAAGTTGGGGTAGCCAGGAAGAGTATTATTTGGCACTGAAAATGGATCAAAACATGTTTTCAATGTTCTTTCTAAAAGCATGGAGAGAAATCTATGCAATGGGATGTGGAGAGATATATCCTGCAAACTAACATCATGAAAAATGTTTGGCCAATCTGACAAACTTAGAACATTGAGGGCATCGGCATCGATTGCAGAACCTCCTTCCATTGTACTATCATCAACGGCTTTAGAGTCAGATGCCGTTGAATTAATTTCACAATTTAATTTTGACTTGTTTTCATATCCCAGAATACTCTTGTCATCAATGCTCGTGCGAAAAGCACCATAAGTGTGACTAGCATGGCATTCAATTGAGCTGGCAAACCTTCCAATCATATATTTACCTTTAGAGATCTTTGATATTGTTTTTCTCAGAGCCGAAAAATTGCAAGAATTTGAAGATAACAAATTCATCCGAGTCCCAGAGGTAATGTCAGCTCCCACCCAATTGTCAATAGCCCTCAAGCACTCATAAATCAACCACATGAAAGATGATAAATAACTATCTACCCCAACTTCATCAGTCTTTGGTGTGCACGCAAAGTTACAACTACGCTCAGCCACATTACATGCAGCACATTCTTGAGATAGCCGTCCTACTTTTGCATGTCTAAGGCAATCTATTTCATCAGGCATTTCCTTGAAAGCATCAAAAGACATTTTGCTATCTGCTTTCTCATTTCTGGACACAGAAAATACCCCATCCACTAATAGAGAATGAACATTGGCAATAGAGTGACATAAACCAAAAGGTAAATGCATGCTATCATATTCTTCTTCAATGTGGATGCCTGTTTCTCTCTTCTGAGGGTTCATTCCTTGCACAAAAGCCATGAGTCTCAACCAAGTTCTTGAGATATCTTTCTGGTCATAGAATACGCATCGGGGCACTATATTATGGCCCATAACAAATCGAATATCTTCCACAATGCGAACAGTTAGCTCATATAATTTTTGCCACGTTGTTACCTTTAAAGAGAAAACTGTAAGTGATAAAAAAAACACAAAAGAAAACAAATTTGATGACAAATTTATGAAAAGTTAAAAAAAAAAAGAACAGCATCCAAAAAGGATATATCAACAATAAAACCTCTTACAATTGTGAATCTTGCAATCCAAGACTACAACAATACAAAATCTCAGAACTTTTTCCAGTGACTCATAGGAATTACACATATCAGATATTTACATTAATTGTCATAGAATACATGAAATATCTAGTTAAAGGCCTCTTCATAAGGAGCAGTATTTCAGGTTACTGTGATGACCAAACATATTTTCACTTTTGCCGATAATTTTTACGAAAAACAATTTCTTAAATAGTATCTTTACATTATAATCACAAAAGTTAAATGTAATTCATAAACAATATTTGCACTCAAAGCGATGGGGATAGATGGGATGGAACAACAATCATAAAAGCTATGCTTATCCTTAATATCACATTTCAGATTAAAACTACATGTGGGAAGCAAAGAAAGATTACTTGGATACTTTGACGAAAAAGAGAACTGATGCTTTACCTGCAATCGACCATCTTCACCAGCACAAGAAACTAAAATGTCCCCTAAGCATCCCAAAAGCATTCCTAGTAAGTTCATTTCCTTTACCAAACAAGGGGTAAGAGTTGGAACAGTGAAAATTTGCACAGAGAAGGCAGGCAGTAGAGGATACTTTTTGAGAGAATGATCATTGTGCTCTTTAATAGCTTCTTTTACCACAACAGGGTAATACTCCAGAAATGCTTTAGCAAACTCGAATTTGAATATTGGTTCACCAAGCAATTTCAGCAGTAGCTCATGAACTTTCCTCACAACAAAATCACTCAAAATCTTCTCAGACCTAACTAAAACATCCAAGAAACCAGCGGCTGAAATCACCATCTTTGAAATAAAACTGAGCAAACATTCACTTTGCTTGCAGAACTCTAACAGCATCTCAACCACTACAAATGTAAGCTCATTTGCCACCATGTTATGCTCTAGGACGAGATCACTTTGTCTAGAGTTTTCCAAGTATATACCTTCAGCACATAAAAGCTTTTTTTTCCAACAATCAAACAGAGCCTCAAGGACAGGCCCCACAGATTCTGCAAGTTCCTCCGGAAGAATTTGCATTTGTTCAGCACCCTTGTGCTTTGAGCAGAATCCCTCCCGTTTCCAAGCAGTTACATCACCACAATCACAACAACCACCTCCTGTATTAATGATAGAAAAATCATGATCCCTATGATCTCCGTTCCGAAAGCAAGGAACACATATTGCACAAGTTGGATCCTGCTCACATGTTCGGCACCTGTATGCAATATCATTACTCACCCAAACAGCTCCACAAACCCCTCGCTGTCCAACACTCATTCGGGAAAGGTTCCTTAGGGCTGCAGTAGGTTCTCCCTCAAACATCAACCATTGTAACCATACAATGCCTTCATGGAATTGATTCTTCATAGTTGGACCAACCGTTGAGCGTTCTGAAACTGCCTCCACATCGTGCAAGACTTCTGCCACTTCTTCATTTGTAGGAAGGACAGCAGAAACAAGACTGGGTATCTCAGACTTTTTGTCCTTTGCAAAAACAACTAAACCAGGTTGGAGCTCATCAAGAAGCTCCTCGGGAACTCCATGTTGAGCAAGCCTCTGATGTCAGTTAAACATGAAAGATTATGAGAAATGAAGATAATGGGAAAGTATGTGATGGACGTTGCAATCTGCATGCGCCAATCAGGGCTAAGCAATCTATTGGAAAGCAGAGATACACTCTCACTCACTCACTCACTCACACACACACAAAACAAGGGAGAAATAGGGGCACGAAATACAACCCACTACCTCAACCAGAAAGGAGCAAAGCTAAAAAAATGAAATAATCAAAACAATTAACCATTCTCAATACACAATCCATAGAAAACACCAGCAATTACAATGTAAGCCTATGAAACAAAAAGTCCGTACCCGTAAAATTCGATCGCGGGACTTCAGTATAGCGGATTCAGAGCGAAACTCTATATCCATATTATTATCCATCCCACAAGAACGCCAGTACCGCACCAGCAAGTCCCCGCAACACAAACAGCTCCCGAACCGAGAGGTTCCACTCCCCAGTTTCGCTTCACCTTGGCGAGATTTTCAGCTCTCAAATTGATTTTCTACACACCCCCCCTTTCAATTCCAAACCCTAATCATTTCTAATTCTCTCCAATTATTTTGCCACTCCCACTCTTCAACAAAATTTGCACCAAAAACAAAAAAAAAAACAAAAAACCCCGAACTGATTCTTCAATCATGAACTAATTTTCTATCCAACCAATAAATCAAAACACCCCCAACTCTTCTCTCACAAAAATAAGAAAGAGCATTCCTGTTGTTTTGCAGTAACTGGATCTCGTCCAGACGTTCACGACTCCATCTCTGTTGCGCGAAACTGTTCGTTGAGCGGAATTTTTCACCGAAATTTGTACAGTCGGTGAGATTCTTGGGCTTGTTAATAACTAACTGGCCCATCTCTTTTTGGGCCTCTATCTTATATCTCTCGCATTTAGAAAACTAGCATCTTAATACCAAATTTCAGTTTGAGATGTTCAATTCTCAGAGTTCTAGACTTTTGTTTCAGTCTTATTACACGATTTCATTTGAGTCATTTTTGCTTATTTTTAATTTGTTGAGCAAATAAATAAATATAAACCGGTGGCATATGAAAATCGATTGGATTGGAACCTAACTTGTAACACCTTGTGTGTGTGTGTATATATATATATATATATATATATATTATTTTTTTTTTTTTTAATAAAAAAATTTTATATTAAAAGCGAAAAGTTATAAGAAATCGGGAGGAGGAAAGATCCACTTTTTAGCGGAAAAAACAATATCAAAATTAGAGGAAATGAAAAATCAACCATCGTACTTTATTATTAATGACAAACCAACTATTGTACTTTTTTTTGTTAACAAATTAACTACTGAACTATGAAAAATTGTTACCGAGAACATCGTCATTAACTTTATGAAAATTGCAGCGGAAAAGAACAAATATCTATGAAAAAAATAGAAAAATTTGTGATTATAGAAAAAAATTTGAGTGGAAAATAGTTAATATCCATAGAGAATTGATTTAGAAAATTTTGAATTTTGTAAAAGAACGGATTTAGAAAATTTCGGGTTTTATAATTTAGAAATTTTTGTAAAAAAATGTTAATATTTTAGTTTTCGGATGATTTAGAATTGTTATACAGTCTATGAGAGAATGCTTGTGTTATTTGTATTTTTCTACAAAGAAGATAATGAATAGTATTTTTATTTGCAGACCATCCGTAGTGGATTGACAACGATCTGCTGCAGATTAACAATTTAACTCCTGAGCTATGATAATCTGCTGCAGATTAATAATTTAACCCCTAAACTATGATAACGATTCTCTACGGATCGACGACTATCCACAGCAGATCGATGACTATCCGCAGTGGATCGACAACAATCTTCTGTGGATTAATAATTTAGCCCCTAAACTATGGTAATCCTCTACGAATTAACAAATTAAACCTTGAACTATGACAATCCACAACGGAACGACAATACAGAAAACACAACTGCGATGTTTACTCCATCAATTTTTCATAATTCAGTAGTTAATTTGTTAGCAAAAAAAGTAAAATAGCTACGAGTCATCTTCTTCTAGTGTCCTTAAAGACCAAAACATATGTTCTTCCATCATTGATCCAATAGATACATATAAATACATCAATTTCAAATATATTTTTGATAATTAGAAGTAACATTCGGACCGAATGAACATAAAATTACGTCGATTATTCCGAACATTACGAGCAACAGAGTAGCGTGGCTTAGAATGAATTCCAGATGGGGATATATACAACCAGAGCATCAGGAAAATGAGAAGAACAACAGGACTGGATTGAAAAACTGAAGCAGAACATTTTTGAAGGTCAACTCATACAATACTTTGTACAAGGAGAGAAGGTATAGTATCTTAAATCAGGAGCAAAGCTCAGTGCACAATCCCTCTATCCGAGAACTTGAGGGATTATCGAGCGAGTAAATCGCGGACTTGCCGTTGGTTGAGCATGTCAAGTTGAGCTGGCTACCAATTTGATTGGACTGCCATAATCAAATATCACACCCCATCAAAATATGCACCCACAAGAGAGAGAGAGAGAGAGATACCACGCAGTATGCAGGTTCTTCATTGCAGCTCCATTTTGAAGTTGGGACGCATGAGAGATGATGACACCAAGAACAATGCTTATTTGCATCAAATCCCCGGAAGAGGAGAACCAACCCAGCAGTAATTCTGTTCAAAATTAGCTTCTTAGAAACAGCTTCCATGGCCACTCACAGGAGTAAAACGGAATATCAGTTCAGAGTTAGCTTCTTAGAACAGCTTCTATGGCTACTCACAGGACATATGTTAAAAGCTCAAATGGAACTTTCCATTCAAAAATAGCTTCTTCGAACAGCTTCTATGGCTACTCACAGGACATAATCAGAGTTCTAACCTTTTCAATTTCTAGATGAACTTTCCAAATGGCAACAAGAATGAGAAAAATAGAACGGCATAAATAAAAAAAACAGAGAACCAGGCTTACCCAACAACCAAAAGGACCAGAGAAACAATCCACAAAATGCACTGATACATTTTGAACTTCGGTTTGGCCGAAGGCGATGAAACTCCGGGAGGAGTATATCTCTGGCTGACCCATCCGAACTGGGGTCGTATGAGAAACACAAACCCAAAAAGAAATCCCGAAACAAACCCTCCAATATGAGCAAAATTATCAACGTGTGGAAGAATTCCCACGGCCAAATTGATGGCTATGATGACAACTAGCAGCACAACTGCTACCACCTAAGACATAAACATAGAACTATAACATATTTTACCAAAAAAAAAATTACAGAAATGCATAGATGCTCCAAAAGAAGTTCAGCAAGAACCTTATTAGTATAGATACTCCAGTTAGTGATGAGCTCAGAAAGCATCCCTCCCAATAAACCGAAAAGTGCACCGGAAGCACCAACAGAGATATTCGATTTAATGAAAAGAGCAGACAACAAACTCCCACCAAAACCAGATATGACGTAAAGCAGGCCAATCCGGACTATAAGAGAACAGTAGAAAAATCCGTTAAATGTCAAAACTACAATATTTGCGTGAAATATGACATTTTATCACGAACAGTTATAATAATCTTCGTAATTGTTAATTCTCATATTCTAGACTTACCCTGGATCTAATTATGTCATTATGCATTATGGATCTTTGGCATGACAAGGCGTCAATAAGTATCGCAAAAAAACCAGTTCCACAAAATATATGACTTAGAAGAAAATATATATACCATAAAGATGAGATCAAGGAATGACACAACAAAATAGAAAACAAAGAATGTTTTTTGACTACTCTTGATTCCTTTGCTTCAAAGCTCGAAAGGTTTTAACATTTATGAATCATCTTGTGGAGAGTGTCAGATATATAATCATAACCACTAATTAATATGCAAATTGAACAATAATGTGGAAAAAAAAATCCAAGCAGAACACTAACATTCAACAGAAAAATCATAACGAAAAAAATCACGAAAAGAAACAAAAAATCTATTAGCAAAAATTAGTGCAATTGAGATTTGCAGTTCAAACAATTATATAAAGAGTAACTGAAGAACCCTAATACTGAATATGAATCCGACATGACTCAATTGAAAATTGGGTTATTTAAACTCTAACAATTAAGATGACGGGTCTTTGCAAATCCATAGATTCACCATAGTCTCTATAAGTTACCCTCTCTAAAAGAATATTATACAAAGAATTATTTCCTCTCAATTTCTCTCATACCAACAGAAATTCTCATTCAGGAAGAGAATATGACTAATTTTAAGTGTGCTAAAAATTTATACTAATCTTAGAAGCAATATTTTTGGTTCATATACTTAGTCCTTGATTGTTGCATGTACAAATCTTCAAAGTTGTTATTTGCCTGAGTCTAACCTTGACAATCGGCATATCATTTCAACTCGTCATGATCAATTGTGCAATGATTGATGGTTTACCCACATCATCCTTATTTCAACCAATCCTCGATCAAAATCTATTTCAGCAGGAGTAATCTGATATTTCTCGAAAAACCGTTAAAATCTACTGTTATCGAAATTAAGTTTATAACCGTGCCACTATTTCCCGGGATGAAAGAAGATCAATGCATTATGCATAATCCTCTAATTATACAACCCTAGATAAACTAATGTTCATCACCATTTCAAACCCATCAAATTGCATTTTATGATCCAAAAGGCAGCACCAATCATAGATTCTTTGGCTGTATGAATGACAATGAGGCATATTTCTTCAAATGATAGCACTTGGGGAAAATAAAGATAGATTTGAAATGCATACCAAATCCGAATTCTTGCTCGAGACGGATTCCAATCACCAAAAGACTCAGCATATTAGCTAATATATGAAAAACCCCAGCATGTAGCCAATTGCAGGTGATCAGGCGCCACCCTTGGTCTCCATGAACTGTTCGATTTACATCAAGGGCCCCCATCTTCAGTAGCCTAAATCAACAAAAGACAAAACACCTTCTTCTTCACAAATTTCACAAGCAAAATCACATACCCCGCCATAAATTTAAAAAAGAAAAAGAAAATCCACAGCTTACGTCGCCGAAGAAGGGCCAAGAAGAGGATTTTCCTTAAAAGGTTGGAAAGACAACCTACCCAAGAACCGAGCAATGCAAGAGACGGAATTCTTGGGGCAATCGTTAACATACATGGTAATTATAAACATAATTACATTAGCTACAACAAATGAAGGTATCAACCAAGGGACCCATTTCTTGAAATGCTTAACTTCCCGATATGTAATCGGACTTGGCGATTGCAACGAAGGGGTATCGACCTCGACTGGGTGAATTACATTATTACTCCGCCGGGAGTTGACTCTGATTTGGATTTCCGATGAAGGGTCACCCGCCATGGGAACTCTCACTATAAGCTTGGGAGACAAAAGGAGAGACAACTTAGATTATCAGATCAACTCGGGAATCGAAGGAACAAGCATTATCGGAAGAGAAAGGATTTGAGCAAATGGTTAGCAAAAGAGTCAGCGCAGAAATGTATAGTTCTTTCGTTCACCGACAGGTGGCGTACTCCACAAATAATTCAACTTTGGACGCCCTCCATTTCAAGCATTCTTTTTAACGTTTTCAATTTTGGATTCATACCCAGATTTGTAATCAAACTCTTTAAATTATCTATTTTTTAATTTTCTATTATTTTTTTTTTGTTGGATTATGGCGGGAAGAAGGAGAATCAAGAATAATCCTTTGACCAAAAGACATAGTTTTAAGTGAAATTAACCAAACAAATTCCAATAATTTTTATTAATAAATAAAATAATTAACTATAAAAAAAAATAATGAAGCAAACATTACAACTATATTTTTTATTAAAAAAATGTTATTCTTACACAACAAAATATTATTTTTTCATGGCAGAAAATAAGTAATTGAAATTAGAATTAAGAAAAATTACTTTCCACAAAGAAAAAACGACTTTCTGCAGAGAAAAGATGACGTTTTTCCAATCAAACTGTGAATTATTCTAAGTAATTTGATGACATCGTTCTTGTACATCGTTCGAGCTCCAATGGTTTCAAAATGATCATATATGCACTAGAGAAACCTATAGACAAACAAAAACTCTTAAATTGACAGTGAAATGAGTGTTAATCACAAATTCATCGAACACACTTGGCAGACCCCTGAATTTAGACGAAATTGACTACATGATTAATTTTGCAACGACCAAGAAATTTATGTAGTGAGTAACGAATTAGAAAACATTTTCAATAAGAAACTTCATACTTTTTCATTTTCATAGTAACTTTGCTATTAACAGCGATAATGTCGTAGTTTATTTTTCATAATTTAGTGCATTATTTGTTAGCAAAAATTATTTAGTGATTGATTTATCATTGATTCTATAGTTCAATAGTTGTTTTGTTAATTTCCAAATCATCTTTCACATGGACTCTTGATGGTTAAATTTTCTAATTTAATCTTCATTCTGGTTAAGTTGTCATTCGTTGGAGGCTTTATTGTTTTGGTGCATTTAAATTAATAATAATAATAATGTTGGCCTCAATTGAAATATTCAATTCTTAAATATTAATTCAAATGAAAACTTTAATACTTAAAGCCTTTTACCATTTCTCCAAATTGAAGATTGACTTTTCGAGGGATAAAAGTATACGCACACTCATGGACTTATACAACTTCCTTCTAAGGGTATTTTGATAATTTCAATCTATGGGTTAGTGCAGTGTCAAATTTTAAATTACTTTCACTAACAATTAAAACCCTACGTTATAAAAAATGAAAGAAACAAATCTTGCAGTCATGTTTTCAGTTAAAAAATGCCTCCAGATGTAGACGTTCGTATTAAAAATAGCGGATATCCGCTTTCTTGGAAGGATGTCTTTTCTATTAATGTTCACAAATTAACAGACATCTTTTTAAAAAAATGGACGTACACATCTATGTAAATGCAAAGATGCGGATGCCCATCATATAAGTATACTTGTTCGCCTTCAAATAAAATGGTATACACCAATATCCTTCCTATTAATAAACAGTCTTCTTATGGAGCAGACACCCTTCTTAGGGAGTGGACGTCATATGACGTCAAGAATTAGTTTTGTATGTCTTCTAACGCCGAGGGATGTCCAATTATCAATCTTGGACATCCTCCAATGTCGAGGATGACAATTGAACATCCAAGGACGTCCTCCAACACTAAAGGACGCCCATAAGACGTTTTTTTTACGAAAAAGATGATTGCAAGATTTACTTCGTTCATTTTCCATAATTCAAAGTTTTAGTTGTTAGTAAAATTAGTTTAAGGTTTTGTTTGTCACTGACATATAATTCAAAGTTTTTTTTTTTAATTATCCTTTTCATTACAAACAAAAACATCAAACTTTTTATGCCAATCCCACCTAATAGATGTTGTGATGCCCAAATAGAAGAACATGCATCATACATGTAAAATATGAAGACAATAAAAAGCACATGAACACTATCCAAGAATCTTTAATGAGTTTATTTTTTTAAAATTTGTATCGATTAAATATTAGTGCTCGAGAGGTAACTATTCGTTCTAAGAATACCACTAATAATTATATAATACGCATAACTACTCTACGGGTAGGAGTGGAATAGACCATTGCTCTTTAAAAAGAAAACAAGAGGAAAAACAAAAGAAGAATTGTAATTAGTAGGATTAAATGGTTTAGTTTGAAAGGAAAAGATATTAAAAAACCAAAGAGAAATAGCCTTTGACAAAATAAAGCTTGCATAAATTGCTCATTCAAGCATTGTCAACCACCAACCTCACCAAACAAACAACCAACAAAACCAAACATCTACCTACGTGGAAAATGTTTGATGAGAAAATGTCAATGCTTCAAGCATCCCATAGACCAACAAACTCAATAACATTCCATGTACATCCAAAACCCTAGACAAATAAGTTTGTCATTCTAAACAACATAATCTAATTGTTGGCATGATAAAAAATGAATAATATTATGTTTACACTATATTCATACTCTCTATATTTAATTCATGACGTGTCAAAAATTGATAGATATAATTAATTACTTATTTTAACTATTTATAATTTATTATATTAATTATAACTAACAATGTTTATCACGTTAAAAATAAAGAATTAGAGAGTAAGAATAAATTGGGGTGCGCAAGAACTGAACCGAACCTGTGAACTGAACCGAACCAGTGAACTAAACTGAAACCGATCAAATCGGTTCGGTTTGGATCGGTTTTGAATAATCCAGAACCGAAATTCGATTCCATTGTATAAAAACCGAATATTTGGGTTCGGTTTTCTATTTGTCATTTGACACACAATTTTCATTACATATTTGACGTAAGTGATTTTTTTCTTCTACTTATGATTTTTTTTAATGAGTGTTTTTCACGTAAATAGCAATGTTTAATTATTATTACTATTATTTTTATAATTATTGTTTGATTTTAAACATGACCCTTTGCGAAGTCTCAAGCATCATCTAAACCAACCACTTTTATGCATTTTTTGGTGGCAACCCAAATAGCATACGTGGTTGTCAATCATCCATCGTGCAGAAAATGAAGTTTCATGGCCATCCCAAATTCAAGTATGTTAGCTGTATTGCATACGTGTCATTCACTCGTTTTTGTCGCACAATTGATTCGCTTTGAATAATGCATTAATAGATGATGAGATGTTTAGTTTGCGGGATGAATCAACCATTGGTGGTGTGATTGTGTGACAATTTTAGATTTATTTTTAATTATATAACTTATAGTATGTTCGTGGTTTTTTCATAGTATATTTATTTATCTGTCTGTGATTTTTTATTGAAAGGGTTGTTTCACGTAAATTTAGTGTCTCATATCATATTTTCTTTTTCCGTTATCGTTCGATTTCTAATGATTAATTTTAATTATATAACCTATAGTATGCCTAAGAGAAAATATGCATAAACTATTGAATGAAGCAACTCATTAAATAATTAGTGTTAATTGAATAAATTAGTCCCATTATTTAATTAGAGATGGCTTGTTATGATTTGCCTGATTAACGAACTAATAGTTATTTTATGGGAAAATGACAAACTAACCATCATATTTTGTAATTAATGACAAGTTAATCACTAAACAATTTTTGCTAAGAAATTAACTGCTGAACTATGGAAAAAAATTGTCTCTAACATCAGTGTCACATATGTCGTAAAACACATTGACTTCGATCTGCGGCGGCTCGTCTACTAATCTGTCGCAGTTCAATATTTTTAAAAATAACCTTATAACATTAATGGCCCGCCGCAGATCATATATGACCAGCCGGGGGTTGATAATAAACTGCGATGGATTAATACTGATCCGCCGTGGGTTGACTACAAACTGTAGTGGATTAATACTAATATGTCGTGGTTCATCGTGCCTTATTCTGTGTTTCCAGAGCCCTAGTATATAAGAATCGCATGTAAGGTCCTCCGAGTTCACTGCAAACCACGGAATCCTCGACGACAGTGGGTACAATATTGGAGTAGAGCTCAATGTCGATGTTCTGAGGGTTAAGTTGTAACACCCAGGAATTTAATAAATATAATTAGATTATAATTTGAAAATTTTGGATTAAGTTGGATAATTATCGAGGTGTTACCAATGACATAATCGTTAAGTTATAATTTAAGAGAATTTATTGGGGATTTAATCGATGAAAATCAATTTAGGAAATGGAAACAAAAAATTTAAATTGAACCATTAATAATTTTTTAAACAATATTTGGAATAAGTCGAAAGTTGATATTGGGTCGGTTAAAATTTGATACAAATATTTAACACTCCAATATATTTTAATATAAATTAATTAAGATTAAAAAGGGGAAATTAAAAGAGAAATTAAGAAATAGAGAGAAAGAAAAGCTGAACCGGTTCTTGCTGCTTGGTCTGGTTCGAATCGTCAGTTAATGGGGAGAGGATTTTTCGCGTGGCCTTCGGCCACCTCGCGATTTCAGAAGAGAATTGAGAGAAAGAGGGAGAGAAGGGCCGAAGAAGGGGGTGAAGAGATTGAGAGCGAGAGGAGGCATCAGGAGCTCGCGGGTGAAGTCTGTCCGAGCTGGAGCCGGCGAAGGGCGAGCAGGCGTGAGGAGCGAACCCTCGGTCGCGACGGCTGCGAGCGCTCGGGAGTCGTCGACTGCAGGGGGTTGTGTGGTTCGTCCTAGGGTTTTTCCGATGCTTTGGTGACGGCGAACCCACCGGTGAGCTGCTTCCCTCATTTCTCGATTTTGGGTAGGTAATTTCAAATACCCAGTTCGATTTTGGTTTCTGCTCATTTGGATTTCGTTTCTGTCGTTCTCGATCACCCTGTTCTTGCTGTGATTTGGGGCTTCTTTGATTCTCGGTTGGCAGTTAGCTGTTAACGGTTTAACTTATTGATTTTAGGGTTCTGTTGATTCGATGGAGAAGGATTGTTTTGTTTGTTAAGCCTGTGGAGGGGTTGATGGAATGCAGCTCTCGACTTCTAGCTGCTACAGTTCTGACAGTGAGGCATCATAGATGGTTGATGTAGCTCTCGGAAGTGCTGCAGTGAACGAAATCCTCCTCTAACTGTTATTAGTCTGCTGTTGCGCCGAGATTGGTGTTTTGGATGAATTTTTGGAGGTTGAATGTGTGAATATGTTGTGTTGGTTGGTGTTGGAATTGTAAAGTATAACTGTTGTTGTTGAGCATTGATAAAGATGGATATGTTATGTCACTTGGAAACAAGCATGTATAGTTAAAGCTTTGATGCTAGTTTTGTATTGAGTCATTCATTGGATGAAAATATGGTAGTAATTAGATTAGATTAATTGGAATAGGATATATTTGTTGTAGATGTTAAATGGGTTCCTAGAACTATTATGTAATTAGGATAGGGAAATAATGAAAGTTATAAGTCATGACTATTAATGATAGATGTTTTAATTGTGAAGGTATCGAAAAGACGAAGAAAAATAACGATTAGGTGCTAAACACGATAAAGAATTGAGGTAAGGAATTTGGTGTGTCGGCCATCTGGAGGCCCTACACCACAAGTGTGTGTGTGTGAGTGTGATAAGTTGTTTGTTGTTAGATTTCTGAAATATTCCTTTACTGATTGTTGAATTCCTTGCTGTTAGGTTTCGATGAATTTCCTTTGAATAATAAATTCTTGTCGTCTGAATTAATTGTTGTAAATTATCTTACTGTACATGTTGAAATGAAGAAATGAAAGAATGAAGGAAGAAGATGGATGACAAATGTAATGACGTAAGATGACATGATAAGCTTAAATGAGTAATGAATGTGATTCACTATGATTTTGTTCTATACGTTTTATTTTGGAATACTTACTCTGAATATTGTTGCTCATATAATTTAATTCCTTGGTTCTGATTAGGAGATAGAAACCTTGGAATTTAGCGGCATCAATTTGTTTTAGCATTTTTCTTATTATATCAAATTGTCAAGCATGTTTCAAATTGTAATTTGTTAAATAGAATCTTCTGCACAATTTATTAAACATGTTTACTTTCGGAATTAATTAGACGAGCATGCATAGATAATTTATTTAGCATTCGACTTCTAACTTATAATATTTTCATTCCTTGGTACTAGTAAGAAATTTTAATTTTCTTT